>VWZE01017390.1:0-81452 GCA_013396675.1 Eubucco bourcierii
AGATGATCCTTCCAACCTTACCATTCTATGATTCTAACTTCTTGCCCAGCAGCATTCAGACAAGATCTGTAAAACAAATCCAGAATCTGCCAGAATTACCTTCTTCGTTGAGGTCTCTCTCAGATGTTGTGGGTTCAAATAAAACTTTCCTGGGCTTCTTGGGGTGGACAGGACTCCTCCTCCAGGCTTTACTAGGTTCTACCTTGTGAGATGGCTGCTTAAGGGCACAGGTGTTTGCCAGGGTACTCAGTGGTGGGTGGAGGTACTTCCTCCCAGGCCTGACTGTTCTAGCAGTCACCTCTGAGCTCTGCCCCTTAACCTGTTGACAAGAGTCTCAGTCAAATCAGCCCTGGGGGAAAAAAAAAAAAAAAAGACCTGAGGCCACTGTTATTACTGGGCCAGAGATCAGTTTCGTGTGGTGACTGTTTTCAGGCTCATCTTCCTTCCCTCTGGGTCATAAGGACTATCATGCCAACATTATCAGCTGCCAAATATATGCTGAGCAATGCAGCTACCTGCTGCTACATGCCCAGCAGTCTGCTTTCAGACTGCAGGCTGCAACTGGCACAGCTAGCACAAGGCAACTGGAAAGGCAGAAAAACCATCTGTGCTAGGAGTGACCAGACTGAACAACCATACCACCAAGGGCTGTTATATTCATTCCTTCCAAAGGCATTTCAAGGAAGAGTACTACTTTCAAGTGAATCCTCAGCTCTGAAAGTTTCCTAGCCAGGCCTCCAGTGAGACAGCAGCAGCAAATATTTCTGCTAGACATCAACTCAACAGCTACAAGTGAGGGAGAAGATACTAAGGAGAGATGGAAAACGGAGAGGAAGTCTCCAGGGTACACATACTGTAGTAGGCTTTTCCATGTCCTGGCCAAGAGGCACATCACCTGCTGGGAGCACTGGTGACTGGGTGCTCTCTGGAACAAGGAAAGGGCCAGCTGGCGTACTGCTGGAGACACCTCGGAGCAGCTGCAGCAGAAACAACAGCAGTGAGAATGAAATGACATGCCAAGTGTGCTGGGCTCCATCCGCAAGGGGTGAGCAAAAAGATGTCTTGCAATTGACAGATTCCCTGCAAGGGAACAGCCCAGCTTTCACCTTCAGCACTAACAGAAAAAGCAAAGCCAGCCACAGGGAGATACTATATCCAAGAGCTGCAAGGTAAAAACTGTGTGAGTACCACAGATCCAGTGAGCAGCTTCTCACTACCTATCTCCAGCACTGCACAAGGCATTTTGTCAAAGCAATGTTTAGGCAATGGGCCTGGAGCAGCACAGAGGGTTTAGGCTCAGCAGATGTGCGTTAGCAGATCCACGTGAGGCAGCTCTGCCTTGGAGTAGCAAAGAGGAGAGGATGGGAGAGGAAGTTCTGTAGCTCAGCAGTGACAACGTTTGGGACCCAGGGCAAGAAGAGAGGCGAATCTCGGTTCTTTTACCTGTCCGTTGACAGTCAGGATAAGCTTCACATAGTTGCCTTTTTCCATCTCTTTCAATGAGGCCATGAAAATATCAGTTCTCCAGTCACCTTCCCACACCAGAGACCTGCACAGGGGAGCAGGGATTTTCAGCCCACAAGAGACACTAACTATGGAAAAAAATCCTGCTCCCACACTAGCTGATAACATCCCCAAACCAACAACAACAACAAAAAAATCTATCCCTGAAAGCAGCCACAAGGAAGCTGCTGGAAGCATTACTAGAAGAAAACACCCTGGTAGAGGACCAGCAGACCTGAGTGGCTTTGGGACACCACCACCAAAACTAGGCAGCACCACAGAGCAGAAAGCTTTTCCAGTACAACCCTCCTGACACCACCAGTTGCCGTCGGACCTGCGGGCAGGCTCCAGCGCTCCAAGCTGCTGCGGTGCAATGCCTGGTGTCACCAGCACGTCCACCACAATACTTGTATCCGCCGAGTAACAGCTCCAGTCCCCCAGCGCGAACACCACCAGCTGCTTTGGCAGCGGCAGGGGCAGCCAAGCCTGGAAACCCATCTTGCTGGATTGGCTGCCAGTGGAGGGGAAAAAAACCCCAAACAAATCAGAAAACAGAGATAACCACCAAAGAGTAAAGCGGAAGCTCCAAGCACGTATCGAAAGGTTTGAAAACACGCTTGTGCCACGGGAGGGCAAAAGGAAAGGGCTCGTGTAAATTACAGCGGAGGCTGCGTGGGGATGCAGCGAGAAGCCATTGGTAGCCTGGGCAGGGAGGGCTGCCGTGAGCTGGGGTGGCACAGCCCTGTGCATGGCAGCGAGAGGCGAAACGCGGCGCGCAGGCTGCCCTCGGCCCGCTGGGGAGCCCACCCGGCACACGGACTGGGCCGAGCCCATCCCACCGCTTCCCGGCAGCCCCCAGACCAAGCGCTGCTGAGACGAGGCTGCCCCTGGCTGTGCCAACCGCACCTGCCGAACCGCCGCGGCGGCTCCAGCAGCCCCCACAGCACGTAAAAAGTGAGGCCGCCGTCCCTGGCGCTGCCCCCCGGCCTCGGCCGGGCCCGGCGACAGGCGGGCAGCATAGCAGCAGGCGAGTGCGCCAGCCGCGGGCTGCCGGCGTTAAGGCTCCGCGGCGCAGCTGTGCGCGGCCACCGCCCTCGGCTCACCCAGCGCAGGCACCCGTAGGAGCGCAGCGCCCTGTCCGCGCTGCCTCGGGAGGTGTTAGAGGCGGCCGAAACTGCCGCGCATGCCCCCACTGAGCCCCGGGAGCAGATGGTCGGGAGAGCAGTAACAGCAGCTCCGGCCCTCGCACGTTGGGGCAAGCTGCGCTCATTGCTGGAGTCCAAACCACGCATCTCTGTCCGGAACGAGGGCTCCTTTGCTGATTCCTCACTGCTGGCATGGATACGCGCAGCTCTCATAAAAACCAGCAGGGGCGAAATTTTTGCTGTGAAACTTTTGTCTTATTCTGCAGTCAGGGCTAGCAGCAAAAGAGGGCAGGACAGTTCCCCACGATTCTGCTGCGTCTCCAGTCCCATCCGTGATACAGTGAATCTCTCTGCTACATTCAGAACATCACTAAAAGCAATGACGGGGCTTCAGTAGCTAAATCATGTTCTCTCAGTGTAGCTGAAGCAGGGTCTTGCAATGAGAGGCAAGGGGCACTTAAGTGGTGAGACACTGGCACAAGTTGCCCAGGGAGGTTGTGGAGCACAGAATCACCGAACAGGATCTTTGATCACGTTGGGTGATTCTGTGCTCCACAACCTCCCTGGAGGTGTTCAAGGCCAGGTTGGACAAGGCCTTGAGTGACCTGTACTAGTGGGAGGTGTCCCTGCCTAGGGCAGGGGGTTGGAACTAGATGGAGGTCCCTTCCAACCTTACCATTCTATGATTCTATAAGAATCACTGCCAAGACAGGGACAGCAAAGCCTTCTGTAAGACATTTGCTGAGCAGCTCGTGGTCAGAGCACTTCTGCGGCAGCTCAACCACAACAATCCCAGAAAGGGTGGGGTGGTTGAAATTTCACGTTGCTGCCCTGCATCTCCGTTGAGTTACTTAGTTCTCACCCCTGGCCCTGTGCCTGAGCCAAACACAAGGGCAGGAATTCATAGTGAGTGCACAGTAATCAAACAGCTGCAGTGCTGTTTCTCTTCAGTGGTCTTAACAGCAGGCAAAATGCCTTGGCAGTCACTATCCCTTTGATCATCTTGATTTGTGATTACTCCTGCCCATCAATTATTTTATAAAAGTGCTCCAAGGAAGCACAGATTAGCAAGAGACAACTGAACTTCTGCAGCACTTGCTCTACTGAGTTGCATGAGACAAGTGAAGGATGATGGCTTAAGGCTGCAAATATCATTCCTCATTCTGAGCAGCAGGTGTTTCCTTCAGGCCACAGTCTTCCTCGTAAGATAAAGCTAATGGGTAAGAAGCTATCAGAAGCCATGAAGGGCAAACACTTTTCTCTGGGTAATTTAATGAGTACCTGGTAACTGAAGACATGGTTTTAATCCTTCAGATTGAAAGGAAGCAATGGAATGGGGCTATAATAGCTACAGGGCACCTCTTCAAATGAATGTGGTATCTATTAATATGAAGAACAGGAAGGTAACAGATTCAGATTCTACTTGTGTCTGTGGTATGAGCTTGGCTACTTGCTTGTCCCTCTCCACTTCTGCAGGTATTGAGTATAATCTCAAGCATTGCAGAAAATTTAAATAATTAACATAAATATCCAAGCAAGTCAATTTAATGAACAAACCTTCCTGGATGGCTGGAACCATCATTTACAGCTGACATCAGAGTAATTCCCTATCCATTTGCAACCAGAATGCCCACTGTGTTGCATATTTGCCTCTTCCTTGCTCATAGAGCTAAGTAGAATTGTGTTCTTGTCTTGCTGGCAAGTCTGTAGTTCAGTTTTTCACATCAAGGCACTCACTTTAAAGAGCAAACAAAAGGTTTTGGTTGCATAGTGAAAAGTTTATTTAAAGAGAATAAATTCCAATATGCTATTATAAATCAGCCAAACCACAAATATAAGTAACACAAACCAAGCACAGAAGCAATGCCATCTCGCTACAGTCTTCTTATGTGCCCTTGGGCGAGAGGTTCAGTGCCACATTTTGTTGAAATATCCTCTAGTTAGAACTTGTGTCTTGAGAGAACACAAAAAAACCCCAAATAGCTGGCACTGAGAACTCAATTTTGAAACCACAGGACATCAAAGATATTCACATCACATCAATAAGGACTGACAGACAACCCTCACAATTCACAATAACATAAGTCTGTAAAAGGTATGACCAGCTACAAGATGCTCCCCATTAAAAGACTATGTCAGCAGCCTGGAGCAGTGAGTTGAGAGCAGACTGTTTCCCTCTGAGAAGGTAGCTACTAGAGCATCCTGGAGGTTGCAGGGAGACCATCTCAAATTATTTCAAATTCCCAACTGCAGCTCCTAAACTTTGTTACTTGGTAAAGCCTCCTTGGTTCTGAGCTTTACAGCTAGCATCCAGCTTCTTGCCCATGGGACCTGACTCACCAGTCCAGATGGGCTTATACCAGATAACTCTCGCTGAGAGATTACAAATTTCTTCCTCTCTCCCTACCTGATAAAGGGTCTATTTCCTGTGACAGAGCTTCTGAGAAAGCAGCATGTAAAAGCACAGTGGAACACAGACAAGCCAAGGGGAGTTAGATCTACCATCCACTCAGCCTTATATGTCTTCAGCACCAGTCATTCAGATTAGGTTGCCAGAGATTCTTTGGAGGCAAACATAGAAAAACTCCAGAGAAAATTCCCCTCCTAGCAGGATGTAGTTGAACTCTGCAGTTTTATTTACTTTCTAAAACTTTTAGTTGGCATTTACTGCAAATTAACTTACTTGACTCAGCATTTTGATGCCTGCTAAACTGGCTTTTTTTTTTTCCCCCAAGTCTTAATTAACCAATGTATTGAACATGATCTATTCTGAGTTTCTCATTGAGATGTTCTGCTACATCTACATGACACTGTCACATCCAATATCTTCCCAGCTATAAGGAGAAACAGACTTCTCTTACATACCTGTAGATAAAAAAAAAAAGCCAAAAACAAACCACAACCCTTTTGTTGCTTTGGTCTCTTATCCAACTTCAATATATACATAAGCACACACCACTCTTGACACTGGATTCAGAGACTTGGAGAAAATGATGAATGGACACAAGGAATGCTTTTCTGTGTCTAATGTTCCTCTGGTCCTTGGGTTTATCATGAGCATATAAAAAGGATTAGCCCTCAGTGATCTTCCTCCTCACTATCTGACACCAATATATGATGTTACAAGGCAAAGGCCTTATGGCACCAGGAAACTCAAACTAATTTTACAGCAACAAGGCAATCTAGTGAACACCTTAAATCTGCAGAAGCAGCCTATAGGGGCTCTCCTTGTCTGGCTTTATAAAGTGTCTCTCCTCTACTCCAGTGGGCAGAGAAACAAGAAGTCTCTTGGATTAATGACATCTATGGCTTTTATTTCATACTCCTTGTTCCTTTGGCACCTTGTAACAAATCCTCTGTACAGGGGCTTTAGTAGGGTTAGTGTAGAGTGCAAGTAATAGGGACAGAAGTGAACTTATTTAAGGATCTCTACTCTGATTCCCTGCAAGAATGAACAAGTCTTTCAGAAAGTAGACATGTGGTCCCTAACCCACCTCACAAGGCCCAGCACCACAATAACTGAGCCAAAGACGAAGGTTACACACATGCACAGCTACAGCAGGCAACCATGCAGGGTAAAGCCAAAACGAAAGGTGTGTGACTGTCTTTTAGACTCAGTTGCATAGTAACTCTACTCTTTTCTAAGCACCTGAAGTCAACAACTAAGCTCTTTCTCCTAGGCATTTTCACCTCACCTGCTCATTTAAACAGCTCACTACTAACAATCATCTGTCACTATTAAATGGGTCCCAAGCATTAATTTGCTATTAACATATGTCTGACACTGGTGATCTTTCACAAGTCACAGTCCAGACTGACCAAGAGTTTACGGGTAAACTGGTGAGACACTGGCACAGGTTGCCCAGGGAGGTGGTGGATGCTCCCTCAGTGGAGGGGTTCAAGGCCAGGTTGGAGGAGGCTTTGAGTGACCTGTACTAGTGGGAGGTGTCCCTGCCTATGGCAGGAGGTTGGAACTAGATGATCCTTGAGGTCCCTTCCAACCTCACCATTCTATGAATCAGTCCAAGAAGTCCCCGACCGAAGCAATTTTAACTCTGTCCTCAATAAAAACCATTTTGAACTCCTGCTACTGCATCACATTCAAAGAGAAAAAAAAAAGAAAACAATGGAGAGCTTATGGCCTTATTTGACATAAAAGAAATGCCCAAAACATTCTTGCTATAATTGTAAGCAAGCAATTACACAAGCTAAGTTTTACACACATCCTGCACTACAGGATTGTCTGACTGAACATATAAGTCTTATTTTTAGATATGAATTGTATTCCAAAGAAAATGGAAAACCATTTTGTGCTTTCATAAAAGCAAACCTAAGTGGAAAAGAAGCTTGATTTAGCTTTTTGAATTTCTAGACAATTTACAGGGAAAAAAACCACACTTATCTGAAATCTTCCTTCTATAGAAATGAAGAAGGACTTTTCCTTTCTCAAGGATTAATTTCTCTCTCTGGAATGCAACTGCCTTTTACATTTATCTTGCTTTCTAAATCCATGGCTTAATTCCAGAGATGTGCAATTAAAATAATAAAAAGTTCCATCACTGCCTCAGGCAGATAGCAGGACTGAATGCAAATCTAGGAGATACACCAATCTGAAAAAGGATGCATGAAGAATAAATTACTACTTTGAACCAACTACAGGCTCTACTTTAAATGGGAATGGCTGCTGTTAATCACTGGTCATGCAGCAAAGCTATTTGCTTTATCAGAAAATTAATGAAGACTACATATCCATCCAAAGAGAAGCTGTCACTTGGATAATGAATGTTGAGTACCTGAGAAACATCATACTTGTGTCATGTGGAAATTAAAGAAAGAAAAAGAAAGAAAGGAGGAATTATCCTGTACCACTGTGAAGCTTTTGTGTTTCCTACAGATGAAACACTCTGTGTTTGTAAGAGATACCAGATACTTCTGGGAAAGTTAAGCAGTGAACTAACACTCATTGAATGCTTTCAGTTCCACTGCAGCAGGCCCATCTATGGGCACACAGCATTTGCAGACCAGGTGCATGCTGTCTGGGATGATACCACATTCAATGCTGCTGTGGGCTGAAATCAATGAGACTTAAGAGACAGGCATGGTGCCAAATGAGTGACCTGAGCCTTGCTAAAGGTTGATCCACACTTCAAAAAGATAGAACTGAGCAACAGACTACCACCTACAGTGCAGCTTAACTCAAACCACTAACTAATGGCTTGAAAACTATTTGAGTGTCCATGAATGGTCAAAATTGGTTGTGAGCAAGTCTTACTAACTTCTTACAGCATGATAACATGCATTTTGAACCTTAATATAAGCAATACCCAGCCAGAAGAGGGAAGTAGCCATGAGTTAGCAAGAGGGAGGCTACACTATAAAGGAAATAGTTTTTAGTGGAGACAACCTGCCAGCCTGCAATAAGCCATGCAACTAAGGATCAATAATCTAGAGTTATCTGTTGTTATGTGCAGGTCAGACTTTCCTTCATCTTCATTACAAAGAGTGGAGTGACAAGGCAGTGCATCATACATTAACCAGCAAGTGCATACAGAGTTCTGTGGATCAAGGCAATGGACAAAAGTCATTGAGTGGGCTGGTGCTGACACTGTGGTGAGACTGAAAAGGCCTTTTTATGTTCTTCTACTCAGTGTCTAGGAACTTGAAAGAAAAGTATGAATAAGGAGAGTGCCTTGCCCAAGTGGTTCGGGCCTGATTCAAGTGCTTGTACAAAGGCCACAGGATGGTCCTTCATCTCCCCCAAGAGAGGCTAAAGGAAAGAACAATCCTCCCCAGGCTGCTAAATGAAAGAGTATCTTACTCTGACAGATACCAAGCTCTGCTGTTCTGTCTCCCTGCAAGGCTGTCCTGTGTTTTTCCCTGTTTAAATAAGGCAGCTTTGCAGTTCTTCTTGCCCAGGTGTGCAATTCATGCTCTTTACTGCAAAAGGCATCTGTTTTCTCCCAGTCTCAGGGCCCAAACCAGCAACAGCTCTGCTCTTTACCCTAACTAACTCTGCACCCTGCCTGCTCTCACTGTGCTCCAATCATCAAACCATAAGATTGTGCATTTCTACTCCTGCTCCCATCTTGGCCTGGTCTTTCATAGACTGACAGCTCTCTCTCACAGTTTTGACCTATTAAGCACTCTGGGGCAGTGAGCAAGTAAGTAGAAGAGCTTGAATATGGGGCAAAGTGCACAGCATTACACTAGAGCCTTAAACAGGAAATATGTAGCCCTCCTACAAGAGTGAAATCTTTGGCTTCAATTATTCCAAAACAATTTTGTCCATCATTTCCTCTCAATAGAGAGAATGGATCAAGCAGAGGTGCTTTACCTAGAGGATTTAAAAACAAAACCCAGAGCTTTACTGGAATCACTATGCAAAGAGCCTTATTGTTTCTCAGCAAAGAGGTATCAAAATATAAATACAGCAGTATTCTTAGAAAAGGGAACGATTCCAAGTTAAAAGCATTAAAACAAACAACAGTTACAGATAAATGTGATTTAAAATTCATCTCTGAAGGATTAACTTAATCCCTGTTGAGTTCTGCTAGTACTTGAGCAGAAGATGATCACTAATGCCATTGCTAGCCACCAGCACATGCCATAGAACTCCATCCTTTTCCATGTGGTCATGGTTAGCAACGGCCTTGGTGATTCTTGTTCACAGAAAGGATTGGTTAAATCCCACACCTTTTGAGTTTCTGAACTCAGGTGTTCTAACAATACCTTTGGAACAGCAATGGCAGCTGACAAGCTGTACTTCTCTTGGGCACCTTTTCCTTGCTACACATGGTATTACCCATCTGGCAGTAATACCAGTGAACCACCAGGCTGCTATGTACATCTGCATTTATTCAGTCCAGCAGCAAACGTTCTTCTGCTTCACATCTGGATTGTAAGAGAAACTTCTGGTGGTCACACAAGTATTAATCATCACACATATCCCTACAGTCAACAGGTGTAACACCCAATTCTTAATCTGTAGGAAAACTTTCTTACAGGCTCCTCGCTGTGCATAATCCTCCCCATCCCCTGTTAGATATAAACTGTGACTGTCATTTGGGGTCTCCCTGTTGTGGCACGGCCTTGCCACCGCAGCTCGGGCTGCCACTGGCCAGATGCACCCTCACCCACAAGAGCAAAGGAAGCACTGGCTGCTGGTGACTTGTACTGGTGGCAGGTGATGAGATCATGGGTGGCTAAGTGACATGCCAGCTGTGCTTTTGTCTCACTGCAGCTGACAGCTGCCCTCTAGTGATGTAGATGCAACGGGAGAGTCAGAAAAGGTATTTGGGGAATAGTAACAGACCAAGATGATTTTCATTTCCCTTCGTACCAGCACAACAGATCGAAATCAAGACCACCTGGACCAGGCCTCTGGGCGTTTATCAGTTGTGACATGCAGGTCCAGCCTGATACCCACATGGAGTAGAACTCCCAGAGTTTTACAGAAAATGCAGCCACCTGTGGACAGCCAGGTGGTCATAGCTACCTTTCTCCACTGGGACAGCAGGGAAGTAGAGTGTGGAGAGAAAACAGTCAGTGTCTGAAGAGAAGCCGGCAGAACTGTGCCTTAGTTGTCACACAACGGTGCCCACCAGGCGGTATCAGGGCTGGGTGGCAGCTTGCTGCACTCACCATCACTTGCCTGCTGTCCCTGCCCCTTCCTGTTTCTTCAGCTAGTGTAATAGACATGAAAGAACAGAGTCTTATTGCGGAGGAGAGAGTAGGAGTTGTCAAACTTGAGCAGGTAGATGCCCTCGCCTGGGTACTCATGGCTGCCTGCCTGCACCTCCCGGTGGCTGTTCCGCCGATACACAGGCATGACCTCACCATAGCGGTTCCGCAGATAGCTTTTGGAGCCTCTCTCCACATCACCAACAGGGGCAAGTCCTGAATGGGAAAGAAGAGACAAGTAAGTAGGCTAGAGCCAGTTAAGGCATCCAGAACAACATCATCAACACCAGAATGGAGGAGCGACAGGCAGGTGCACAGGAAGCTGATTACGATAGCGCTGCCCATAGCATCTGCTCTGACCTTACAACAAATAACACCCAAAGTGTCCTGCTTTCCTTACCACGACAAAAGACTTGCTGAGAAACAGCTCTCTTGGGAATACTGATGTGACAGCATCCACTTGCCTGCCAGCCTGGTCTCCTCTCCCTGGACTTATCTTTTAGATACCTCACTACATACATACAACAGTGATCCAGACTTGAAGCAAAGGAAAGGTAGGAAACTTCTTAGCTACAGCATCACTGTGTTTGTGATATCAATTCTTCTTCAAGAGGATTCCAGACTATCCTCATACAGGATGGTCTGTAAAATTAAATTGATACTAACCACCCAGCTACCCTGGTCACACACTAAAGCAAGGGAACAGACAATGTCACTGTATGTTCCACAAGTACAAAGCCAGGCATCAATCCTCTCTAGTGCAGTCAGTAGAAGCTGATAATGTAATGGGAGAAAAAACAAAGCAACCAACCCACCCAAAGCCAATGAAACAGAAAACAACCAATAAAAACTTAGGGGGGGGGAAAACAAACCAAACCAAAACACATACACAAAACCCTCAACATTTTTGCTCCTACTCACCACCAGAAATTTCTCAGTCTATGAAAAGCAGTCAAGTTAAAATTTCAGATTCTAATCTGTTTATCAACTAAAACTTTGAACAAGTCAATTCTGATTTTCTTTTTCAACGTGTGAAATTAAGAACACTCTTGGAGGACAGTCACTGAAATGTGCTGCAGCAGGAAATGCTAAATGCCTTCTCATCATAGCCTAACCAAGAACCCAAAAGGCTGCAGAGATAAGAAATGGTTTGTGTAAACAAAGCAGACAGAAACTGCAGTGTCTAACAGATGCTCTCAGCAGCACGGCAACGAGCGCCACAAATCAACCCAGAGAAGTTCTGCACTAACCTTCAATTTCATCCTCTTCCTCTTCATCCTCCTCATCACTGGATTCGCTGACTTGAACAGTAATGGCAGTGCTAGTAACTGTGGTCCAGTCAAAATAGACTCCAAATCCAATGTCATAATCATCTGTAGCAAACTCCCAGCAAATGCATTTCCCTTCGGGATGAGTTGGCACACGGACTGTCACCACCTCGCCTCGCTTCACCACCATCTGGCCGTTCTTCTCCTTTCCCATCTTGGCTTTGAACTCCTTTATCTTCTCAGTGGTCCACATCGTGGGTGGAGCCAGAGGGGGAGGCTGAGCTGAAACAAGGGAAAAGATGGCAGGCTCACCTGGCTTTTCACTACTGACAAACTGTTACCTGAAAGCAGCGGAGATATTTCTAATAAGGTTTTTGCATTCTGAAGTCTGCTCTCAAAAGCTTTGGTTGTGAAGTTTTCCCCACTTGGAAGCCAGGAACCCAAATCCCCATCAGGAATCAGCAATGTCTCCAAGATAGCCTATGTTCTTTTCTAGCCAGAGGAAGCACCTAAGGAGGGGCCTCAGTACACACCTTTCCTCTGCTCCCCAAGGAGGTCAGCAGTCTCCAGCTCAGCTGAAAGGATATCCACAGCACCAGTGTGATCTGACTGAATCATGACTATATCCCCCGCTCCTTGAGGAACATGGTAGTTGGTTATCCTAACAGCTTTCTGCACAAAGAACACAAAAAAAATCATCATAAAGGCCATGAAAGTCCTCAGATGTGTTTAAAACCAGTCATTAGTAATTCAGGCATCTTTCTGAAGCCAAGAACCTGCAGAAGTTTCTGTTAGTTAAAAAGAAGCTTCTGGCTCAGAGACACCTCTCTGCATTATTTCCCCCAGTGCACTGAAGTTATAAACTCTGAAGTCAAATGCTATGTTAGTCTCACAAATTACACACCCCATGGGTCTCCCCAGGAGTCTCTGGGCAGGGACATCTTTGCATCTGCCTCAGAGTTAATTACCATCTCTCAGCAAAGCAACAGTCACACAGACTTAGCTAACTTGAAAGAATTCCCAAGACGTGAGTCTCTCTATGGAGACCCTTACAGCTCCATACACACTGTCACTTGCTGTATTCCAGTCCATCTGGTTCACTGCAGCCAGTCCTTTCTCCTCATATGAGCAAAGTCACAGCTCACAAGCTGAGTGCCACTTGCACAAGTTCTCCTGACTATCTGTAGTCCAAATTGGCTGCTCAGCAACAAAAGACAGTCACTTTCAGTTCCCTCCTTCCATAAAGCTGCAAGAAGGTAATTCCCTAAAGCCTCAGACAAGAAACAGAAGACTTAGTGAGTCAAAAACTGCAAGGAAGTGAGGACTAGCCAAAGTCACCAGGAGGATTTTGCAAATCAGATTGGTAACAGTTACCTCCAACTAATGCACAGAACAAAATCCAACAGAATCTGTGGAAATACTACTTTCGTTTTAACACAACCCTTCAAGCCTCAGTTCCATGGCCCTAAGCACAATAGTAAAGTGGAAGATCTATTGCTGTACCACTGCCCTTGCTTTCAGACATAAGGTACACCCACCTACCTCTTTCAGTGACTGGATTTGGTCAGGCAGCTTCTCTTCTAGTTCAGACACTTCCTGGTCCTTCCAGCTGCCAGCTTCTTGTTTCAAATCCTCTGTCATGCCAGCATTCAGGAGCACCCCAGTCTGTGACCTTCCAGAGGAAGAGAGCACTAAATTCAGCACTTGCATCCAGGGCACAGGAGAAGAATCACTCTGCTCTGGAATTGAAATTCAGACTGAAGGGGAAAAGCTTCTGTGGTCAGCACTTGTCAACTGCACAAAGAACCCTCTGGCCCCCAGTCCTGTCCTCATCTCCATGTGCCTGTCTTTCATGTGAGCCAAAGGAAGCAACTTCAGTTGTAGATAGTCCATACTTACTGCCCTTCAGACAGCAGCAGTTCTCTGCTCTTGCTCCACAGCATGCCAGCTCACCAGCACTCTACTAAGTGCAGAAATTAGCAGCAACTTTTCTGCTCAAGAAAGAACAACTTCTTTTATGCCAGCTAATAAGATCCATTCTGCATATTCCATCAGTCAGCTGCATCAGTAAAAGAATTCAAAACAGTTTTGACAGCCATCCTGAAAATGCCCCCTATTTAAGTGCCCTGTAATGCCTTTCCTGTTAGCAATCCCAAGAGACACTGGGGAGCACCCAGGTGTTCCTGCCATATTCAAATGTGCTGCACAGAGAAGCAAACCATAAAACATACATCACCACAGTAACATCAGCTCAGTAACCCCTGACATTCTGTGACTGTGTCTGTGATCATGTCAAGAGGAAGGGGACAGGTTAGAACAAAAAGTAAGGCACATAGCAGAGAAAGAATGGGCAAGAATGGGAACATCTTCCCTTGCTTGTGGCCAGAGGAATGATGAAAGCAGAGGCTAGAAGGGATCTGCATCTGCTTCACCACCATTCTTTTTGTATTTGTGAAACCATGAAGCAAACTTTAAACTGGTGCCCATTGCCACAGAGAACAGAAAGACAGAAGCAGGCTCACTGCCCATCACCAGTCAGAATAACCTTCTGTAGGTAGCAAAGATTGGTTTTTATTTTCACTCTTTTTTTGGTCAATGTTGTGGTTTGGGGTTTTTTTTCTTACCTCATAAGCCTTGTTTGTTTTGCTTGTTTATTTGGTTTGGGTTGTTTTTTGTTGTTGTTGGGATTGTTGCTTTGGGGGTGGCTGTGTGCCTGTTGCTTTGGGGGTGGCTGTGTGCCTGTTGCTTTGGGGGTGGCTGTGTGCCTGTTGCTTTGGGGGTGGCTGTGTGCCTGTTGCTTTNTTGCTTTGGGGTTTTTTTTCCTAGATTTTTTTCTGCTCTTTTTCAGTGAGGTTGGGTTATATCTACTGTCTGATGTAACTAACTCACACGTTCCTGAAACTGTATCCTATGCAACAAATGTATGATGGCAAATGAAACTCCACTGTCTACGGTCTTAGTTCTTGTAGCCAATGCAGTGACTTGGCCACAAGCACATACCCAAGAGATAACAAGTCAAACATCTGATAATAAAGTCAACTTAGCAGCATTAACAAAGAAGGGACACTGAAAACAGAGTGAAGAAAAAAACCCAAAACATTGCCAAGAAGACAGTAAAAGGTGTTTTCTTACTCAGCTTCCACCACAATTATAGACAGTGGGAATGCCCAATTATTAAAACATTTCTTGGACAGGACAGAGAAAATTTCCTGCTTAGAGTTTATTAACTCTTACAGTGGACTGCAAAACCTTGCAGGGTTCCTTCCAAACGGAAGGATTCTGTGATTTGAATAGCTGAGCCATGAACTACACTTCCTCACTTCATAACCTCTGGAAAAAACCCAAACAAACAACTTTAGCCTGTACAAACAGCCCTTCCTATACCGACTTCAGTATATTCTGTCACAAAGCAACTCAGTCCTGTCTCTTCACCCGCACACCATCAACTACCATAACAAAGGAGGTCACAAGGCTGTAACAGGCTGTCATGCATATGGGTCACAACACAGAAAAAGATTTTTCCCACCTGTTCTGAGAAGTACTGGACTCCAAAGAATCAACCAGCTGATCTTCGGGCTCTGTCTTTTGGGCTGAGTCATCGTTTTCTAAGAACAAATAAAATATACAGACAGAAGGTGAGACAAACTTTGCTTTGAGAATACACAGACAACAGGAAAAACTACAGCCACCAAACACTGACAAGGTCATAGTCATGGAACAAAGAGCTGCACCAACTCGTTTTTCATGTTATGAGCTGTATCTAGCACCTTGCAGAACAAACAATTGTAATTGTCTTAACCTTAGGATTGGGAGAACAAAACCAATGCATGTTTTTCGTGCAGTAGTGGTTCTTTCAGGCATCACCATTCCTAGCTTTGGAAGGACAGAACAAGGCCAAATTGCATCATGTAAAACTGGGCTGACAAAGCCCTGGAAAAAGCAATCATGCAGTTCCCACAGGGCTCTGACGAGATGGAAATTCCTAGCTCGCTGCTAAAAGGACTGTCTACAAAGATGGCTCCTGGTCTCCCCCGAGTCTCCTGAACTCCGGGAAAGCTCTGTCCCCATAGGGCTGCGGTACGCGCTCCACAACCCTGCTGTCTGATCGCATTAAGGCAATGAACTGGACATCAACAAGTTCCAGCGTTCGCAGCTCTCTGATGACACACCGTTATCACCTCTCTGATGGCTAGTTAGGGGAGCCGGTTTCGAGCTGGGAAGCTTCTGCAGCCCCCGGGCAATACAGTACCAGGTCGCCGGCTCACGACAGAGAGTGCAGGTCGGGGCAGTCCAGCGCCCGGCTAGATGGGAGTCTCTTTCACGGAGGGAAGCACTCTATCGCTAATAAAACTACATTAATCTTCAGCCTGCAGGAAAAAAAACGCCGGCAACTGTATCTGGAGTTTCGGGTGCTGGGGTGGCCCAGGCCACATCGCGGGTGCCAGCTATAGAGAAGTATGCCTGGGTATCACGGCCGGCCCCTTGCCGTGCAGCAGCCAACCCACCCGGTACAGCACTTGTTATCCAAGGGACAACTCCCGATACTGCTCTTCGTAAGCGGTGCAGTATTTTCACCTAAGCAAACTGTCACCGCAGAAATAAAGCTTCTCCTGGAGAAACGAGGAAACCCACCACAGAAAAGGAAAAGGAAAAAGGAAACCCACCACGGAAAAGGAAACCCATGGCACTCTCCCTGGCCTCAAGGCGAGCACTAAAATACAAGCCTCGGGGCCTGCCGCCTCATCGCAGTGGCCCTTCAGTCACTATCCCGCAGCCCGCGGGTAGCCCGACCGGCTGCCGGGGGGACCTCTCAGGGACCCGGGACGGGTTGCAGGCGCTCTCCGTCGCCGGGAAGGAAGAGTGCAGGCGAGAAGCCGCTCCCGCTGCCCGCCGCGACCAGATCGGCTTCCTCCTCCCCTGCCGAAGCCGTACCTGAGGGGCGCTCGGGTGCAGGGCCTCCGCGGCCCCCCGGCGTTCCGGCAGCCGGGGGCTCGAAGCGAGAGCCGGCGGCAGCAGCCAGCACGTCCGACATGGGCAGGGCAGAGCTGAGCGAGCGGGCACCCGGCGCGCGCGGAACCGAAGGCGGCAGCCCGCCGCAGCGGAAAGAGCCGAGTGAGGCCGAAGAGCTCGGACTCCGTCAGCGAAAAAAGCCGAGTGGGGCCGAAACGCCGCAGCTGCTGTCAACGGAAAAACCCGAGTGAGGGCGCGGGTGGAGCAACAAGAAGCGAGAGGGTGCGCGTGAATCGGGCAGAAAGCAGAGGGCGGCACCTCGGCGCTCTCCCTTCAGCTTCCCCCCTCGACAACACAGCCAATCACAACGTTCCGCAGAGACAGGGGGCGTGGGCCGCAGGCAGGCTCGCAGGCTGTTAGCGGGGTGGGAGCGGCGGAAGTAGCGGTTGCCATAGGCCGTCCGGAAGAACGCGTTGCCTTGGTGCTCTGGGGGGTGGCGCCGATGGAGCCGAGCCAGGGGTCCGCGGGGCCGGGTGCGGCCGAGGGTCCGGAACACAAGGAGGGTCCGGAGGCTGAGCTCGCGGGATGGCCGCGGTTCACCTGTCCCGTCCTCTCTTGGAGCGCCGCGAAGGTGGCCGAGTGGGTGGTGCAGCTCGGCTTTCCCCAGTACGAGGTGTGGCACTGCCGGCCCGGCCGGGAACCCCCCTCCCGAACCGCTGGCCCCAAACTCCCTCTGTAAGCGAGAGTGTGCGTGTGCCGCGAGGGTGATTAGTGGCCGAGGACGACCACGCTGCCCATCCTCCTTTCCTTCTGCTTCTCCGCCCAGGGCTGCTTCAGGGACAACGGCATCACTGGCCGCCGCCTCGTCCTTGTGAACTGCTCCAGTCTGGCCACCATGGGCGTCACGGACTTCGGCCACATGCAGGTGCGGCCGTCTGGGGGGCCCCGGAGCACCTTAGCCCGTCGGGAGCCAGCTCTGACCATCTCTGTTAGCCAGCAGTCTAGACTATTGCCAATCAGATTGCTGGGATTCAAAGAATCAGTCCGAAACTAGACAGACAGAAGTACTTGGTCTATCTTTAAGCGTGTGTTGCTCCTCTTGCCACGTAGAATTGTTTATCAAGATGCATGCCCCTGTCTTATATTGAAATGAAGCCTATGTATTCCTCGGAATTTCTTTTCAATCACTTTCCACTTACTGATTCAGACTACATTGAAAAATCTAGTCAGCTCTTACCTGCAGCAACTGAGCCACTGCTCTCGGGCTGCAGAAGGGAACTTGTCATTACTTCCTTTGCTGAGCACAAACAACATCTCTGTCTTCCTCATTCTGTAAGCTTGTAGTTGGTCATTTTCCTTTCAAACCTGCATCTTTTCTGATAGTTAATCTAACTAGAGTGAAGTTCAGGGCTACACACTGGCATTCCAAAGCTGCTTGAAGGTTCAGAAAATAAACAATCTGACTTACATTTTAGTACCCTCTTCCCCTTGCTAATGGAAACAACAGAGGGCTACATTTAGAGTCAAATTGTTTGTTATGCATGTTAAAGTTGCTTTCCCCAGAGGACACGAGGTAGAAGTTCAAATAACCAGGAAGAAAGAAAAATCTTTGTGCTTCAGTGACTGGAGCAGGAACGCTATTTGTTTTATTCTAAAGCATCAAAAGGCATTTTCCCCACAGTTCTGTTTGCACAATCTTAACTGTTTGCTTGAAATTAAATGTTACTGACTAGTGCCATGACTTTGCCTGTTAGTTTGAAGGAGAAGACACCAAATTAAATTTAGTTTTTCAGACAATAGCCATTGAAAAGTATTTCTAGTATAAGCAGAGACAGCCTTTATAGTCACTTGTGTTTACCAAAGAGGGCAAGAATTTCACAGGCTTTGTAAACCTCACATTGGGGTATAAGGATTATGTGTGGTGGTAGTTCAGCTGCTGAGAAACACTAAGCCATGGGTTAGAGAAGTCAACTGTAATCTATTCTCCCACCTGCAGAAAACTAAATTTCTCAGAGATAGGATAAACAATAGCAAAGCAATATTGCAGCTTTGAAATGAGCCTCTCTGTAGTGTTTTCCATAGCTTGCAAATGCATTTGGGACATCTCACAAAATTCAGTGAAGCCTTTAGTGCTCTATCTTGCTAGTTGTTTGTGCTGTAGAGAACTTTGCTCTTGATAATATCCAAGTCTGCAGAGAACATCCTGAGTGGGATGTGGTTCATTGGGTCTTTCAGGAAATGTGTAGTAGAGCAGATACAAATTAAGGCCATAATCCTTGGCATGTAAGATTCCTGACTAGAAATACCAGTGAAAGGCTGTGAGCAGGTAAAGCTGAGATAGTTACTATAGAAATAAATGTGATAGCATCAGCTCAGCAAGAAAGACACTTCTTGCAATTTAGGGGAAATGGCACTTGGCTAGAGAGCAGCTACACAATGAATTATGTGGAAGCTACACAGCATGGACAAGTGAAGTTAGTACTGGTTTTAACTCTACTGTATTAGTATTTTAAATATCAAAACCACTAAAGATACTAGTCCAGTGTTCTTTTGATATCACACAAGGTAGAGTACTGCTCTTCAAAGTCAGGCTAAAGTTGGAGAAAGGTTTTGAGCAAACGCTGTGAAAGATCAGCAAAACCTTGTGAATTGTATTTCAAAGTTTCAGTCAAATCAGAAGGTTACACTCTCAGAAGTGACTTCAGAAATAATGGCAAGGCTCTTTTCACTGACCAGCTGCCTCAGTCACCCATCATTTTCTTAATGAGCAGTATGGCTTATTGGTTTAATTAGCTTTTATACAGCTTCTGTATATATTCTCTGTTGTTGACAATGTAACTTAGCAAACACCAGATTTGCTTTAGGCAGAACAGACTCCAGCTCGTTCACCCATAACTTGTCTGTTTTGCAAGTGCAAAGAGGAAAGCAGAGCTGTTTGTGCCACTAAGAGATCAGATGTAATGCCTCCAGTAAACCTGGAGACTGAGCATTATGCTCTGCTTTTACAATGTCACACGGGGCTAATGGGTTCAGATCCCTCTTGAGTTGCAACTTCAAGTGTGAAACTGTTCCAAAACTCAGAAATTCAGTTCTTTTTCCTGTTGCTCTGACACTGAATGATGGTATTAGCTGTTGCCCTGTGAAATGAAACCTTCTGGTATTTTGTCTTGTCTTTCAGGAGATTTCAAGACACGTGCGAGAGCTGCTGGGGATTGAGGAGCCTCTCTTCAACAGATCCATTGCCCTGCCATGCAGAGACAGTATGAGTCTCTTCCTAGAGCAAAAGTCCAAATCAGGAAAGAAAGCAGATAACCTCACTTTCTCACAGTTTGTCCAAGAAGCTGGACTAGAGCCTTATACTACAGTTGCTCATTTGCAAAGAGCCCAGACTGAGGAAAAAGCAGATGCTCTCCCTGTGTTGCAGGGCACCCAGAGGCAGGATTAGGATCTCACATTGCACTTCCACCTTTGTGAGAAGCCCAGCAGAATATACCCTTATTACCTTGCAGTTTGTCGAAGGAGGTATAGCTCCACCTTCTCCAAATCACAGAGGAGGTTATTGCAGCTCTTAGCCATTTGATAACAGCAATCACGTCCCCACATTGGCTCTTTTCTGCAGTCCTCTGTTTGCTTCCAGGAAGTGAAGCAGAAGCTATAAATCAGATTGTACCACTGTTTGTCTTTCACTTCTGCTTCACAGTTGATTAAAAAGACCAAAAAAGAAGGGAAAAAAAATCATAGCTGTTTTTTTTTTTAATTAGCAAAGATTAATAACAATTTGCTTTCAGCTCAAGTGAGCTGGTTTCTCCCAGGTTTTAGTGTCTGCAGCCTGGGCTAACTGTAACACCCAGACATAAGGTATGATAAGCGGTGTTCAGGTGTGGTGCCAACTGCTGCCAGCAATCACTGTTAGAAAAGGAGCCTAGTTACAGCATGCACAACTAATCCCTAGCCTCACCACAGAAATAATTTCCTGTGAGAGAAAGCTAGGCAGTGGTTTATCACAGTAAACACTACTGAAAGACATTCAAGATGGCAGCAGGAAGAGAATGCTCTAAGCTGAACTAAAGATGTAGTGAATAAAAAAACCCACTTGGTCCTGGATGTGTTTGGACAGAATATTCAGTTGCCTCCTTTTTCCTTGAAAGGAATATTACATAGCCTGTGGTGGGGGCAATGTCACCATCAAGGCAATATATAATAAATATTTAATAAATAAATGCTGATTAAAGCCTGGCCAAACAGAAAGGATGCTCCTCACTAAATCATTACTATTTTGTTTGGCATCAACTGCTTCCTCAATATCCCCTGTGGAAAAAAAAATAATTAAAAAGTGTGGGCTCAGTACTGTTTAGTTATTTACACCAAAGCTATGTAAATACAAAATAACTGTAATATGGATTTATAATTCCATTTTCTATTGAAACTACCACTGAAACCCAGTGAAACCAATGGGATGGTGTTCAACAAATCCAGGTGCCGAGTGCTGCACTTTGGCCACAACAACCCCATGTAGAGCTACAGCCTGGGGTGGGAGCGGCTGGAGAGCAGCCAAACAGAAAGGGATCTGGGGGTGCTGATTGACACCTGCCTGAACATGAGCCAGCAGTGTGCCAAGGTGGCCAAGAAGGCCAATGGCATCCTGACCTGCATCAGCAATAGTGTGGCCAGCAGGAGCAGGGAGGTCATTCTCCCCCTGGACTCNGAGAAGAGGAGGCTCAGGGGAGACCTTCTTGCTGTCTACAACTACCTGAAGGGTGCTTGTAGCCAGGAGGAGGTTGCTTTCTTCTCTCAGGCAACCAGCACCAGAACAAGAGGACACAGTCTCAAGCTGTGGCAGGGGAAGTTTAGGCTGGAGGTGAGGAGAAAGTTCTTGCCTGAGAGAGTCATTGACTGCTGGAATGGGCTGCCCAGGGAGGTGGTGGAGTCAGCGTCCCTGGAGGTGTTCAAGGTGGGTTTGGACATGGCACTTGGTGCCATGGTCTAGTCTTGAGGGCTGTGGTATCAGATTGGACTTGATCTTTGAGGTCTCTTCCAACCTTGGTGATACTGTGAGACTGTGATCCTGTGAAAATGAAGCAGTTCATAGGTCAGGGTAACTATACAAAAAGCAAATTCAAACAAAAAATAAAGGAAGACTCAGGCACCCAAAGATAATGTAAGCTTACAGATCAGTCTAGAGAGTGAAAGTTGTTGAAGCAAATATATACATAGTGTTATGAGCTGGAATATTCTAGAGTCCAAGAGTGAATAGCGATGGTCCTTGCACTCCTCAGTCCTGTCAGCTGGCTGGCATGAGGTCACAGTATCACAGTAGCACCAGGGTTGGAAGAGACCTCAAAGCTCATCAAGTCCAACCCATCACCACAGACCTCAAGACTAGATCTCAGCAAAGCGTTCTACCATAGGCTTCAGCACAGTTTATGAGGACTTAGAATCAGCCAACAGTTTCCTCTGGAATTTCTGAGCAGATGTTGAAAGCAGCTGTGGAGAATGAAGACAAGTCACCCAGTGTTGCATGAAGCTCCACTACAGCTGAAGTAAGAGATACCTTGGTGCCAGTCAGCCCACACTGCTTTGTAGGCCAGCCTCCAAAGGGTGCCTAGCATTGTAAACCAGCATGGCACTGGACAAGCTCACTCTTTTCTAGCAGCTGGCTAAAGGGACACTTGCTCAGTTGTGCAGCTGTCAAGTCAAGCCAGGGGATGGTTCTGGGAAGAGAAAACAAGTGGAAATGTTTATGGGCAGTAACAGTCCAAAGCAGCTTGCAAACAATTTAACAAATAATTGCTTTCCTCAATGGGTCTCTTTCTTGAGTCTCTGAGAAACAGCCAGATGCTTGAATCTAAAGTGTACCAGGCGTTACTCTGCCATGCAGAGCAAAACTGAGCCTAATGGCTCTCAATGAATCCCGCACAAGTGGGGTCCTTTCCCTCAAGCAGTGTTTCCCTTACTTAATCTCCTCATTAGCCTAATCCACAGACTAAAATCATTACCTGCAACAACTACCCTGGCTAGAGAAACTGGTGAGGGAGACACATACTGCATCATTTTGCGCATCCACTTTCCTTGCATGACTACCCCCTTCCACGCATGCTATTTCCACTCCAGCTTCAGTTGCACAGTGGTAGATTTCCCTTGGAGGGTTTTCTTATCCGTGCTGCACTCCTAGCCAACAGAATTATCACCAGCTCAGACCCAAGCCCCAACCTTGAATCACAGAGGCAGGGGAAGCACCGAGCACGGCTCCTCGGAAGAACTGCTGCCAAGTTGAAGCCAAGAGAGAGCTTCTGCTGAGGAACCGCAGAGGCACTTTTGTCTGCCCAGCTGCAGGGTCTGGCAGCGCCGCTGGGGCTGTCCCCCTCGCCTCGCTTATCTACGAGCTCCCGGGCGGAATACTGGTCCTGCGGCCTCACGATGGCACTGCAGCAAAGGAGTTGCTTCAACCTAAACCTGGAGGCATCCGAACGGAGAGCGCCGGGAAGGCAGCACAAGGATTCTCCTGCTGCGGCGGAGCAGATGCCCACGGCTGCCCACGCCGCACGGGTGGGGGCGTGGGGTTTTAGGGTCCTGCATGAAGGAAACTCGGAGGAAGCCGCATGGAACCAGCACCAGAACAAGAGGGAACAGTCTCAAGCTACGCCAGGGGAAGTTTAGGTTGGAGGTGAGGAGAAAGTTCTTGCCTGAGAGAGTCATTGGCTGCTGGAATGGGCTGCCCAGGGAGGTGGTGGAGTCAGCGTCCCTGAAGGTGTTCAAGGCGGGTTTGGATGTGGCACTTGGTGCCATGGTCTGGTCTTGAGGGCTGTGGTATCGGGTTGGACTTGATGATCTTTGAGGTCTCTTCCAACCTTGGTGATACTGTGAATAACCCACTCCTAACCACTCCTTTTCAATATCCATCTTAACCAGCTAAAAATTTTCTTCCTATTTGATGGAGGACCCTCGTTGCCTTGTGTTAAAGTTAATCCACGGGTCGTAGGTCATACCAGAAGTGCAGTGGCGCAGGAACACGTCGATATTCAAGTTCCCCTACACTACAGGCAGCTTCCTTAAAGCCAGATCTTCCCTTCCTCTCCTCTCCATCCCCACTATCTGTCTGCTCTCCCTCAGCCCTGCAATCAACAGCCATCATCACTTAGGTTCAGCTGATGAGGGATAAACTACATTTAGCTGGTAAAGAGAAGGAAGCTGTTATCCTTTACAAGATCTGCAAACCTTTTGCTAGTAAATGCCTGCAGCACGAAGAGCAGCATCACATTTGGCGTCTCACTGGGGCAGAAGGCCAGGACTGGTCTGAATACAGGGTCTAGGTGCCCACAGGGAGCATGAGCATGAGCACTTACAGCACTTTGAAGACCTACAACAGCAGTTTGAGATGAAATGCAGTGTATTTGTTTTGCTTTTTTGACCAGAAACTGCAGGCAGTTTTTCACACCTTGTTTCCTGTTCTGTCTCACAAGTGATTATCTTGCAGTGGTAATTCGAGGCCCTGGCAGGAGCAGGGTTTCAGTGTCAGCATTGTGTTTAATCTGGAACTCCCTTCACTCCTTTTGATCACCTTTTCAGTTTTAGAGCCTTTTTTACAAAGTCTCCAACTTCCTCTAGACAAACAAAAAAAGGTGGAACTCTAAAAGTGTTTCCAGGACTAACAGTTAGAGACTTGGGGAAGTGACCAACTGTAACAAGGTTTGCAATAACGTTTCACAATACAATCAGGAGAGGCAACAAGAGCTCCATCTCAGCCAGAACATGTGATCTGTGCTTGCCCTAAACAACTACACCATGTTCTGAAACGCTGTGGTACATTTCACCTGAGAAGAGGGATGGCAGTGACAAGTGACTGTACACCCTGCAGGCTTTCTGGGTAGCAGGCTGAGTGATGAAGCACACAAACAGCACATGCAATGGGAGGCAGCAGAGAGATGCAGTAGCAGCATGGGCTACCAGCTGAGTGTGGGTGTAAAAGCACTCTAGCCCCTGCTTCTGCAGGTCTGCTGTGATAAGGAAAGAATGACTCAAGAGTCCATGAGCTAGCAGAGGCAACTGATCAGCACCCCTGGACACTGGCAGCATGGTTGCTTGTGCTCTATCACATGCAGGTGAAACACAAACCACCATGGAACCACTGTCTGCCTGCCCAAAGTGGCACTGAAGGACACTGGGTGCTGCCCATCACTCTTCCTACATGGCAAAGGGCAGCAGCAGAGTGACACAGAGCAAGAAGCCTCTGCCATGAATAAACATGCAGGGAGCTCAGCTGCTTGGCCCCAGTTCATGCAGGCTGATTTAAAGCCTTTAGCTGAAACAGCCGGGCCTTGGGATCTGGCCAGTTTTCAAGACCTATAAAAAGCTGTTTAATAATCCCTGCTTCTTCTCTGCCCTGAGATGATTAGAGAGAGGATTTTGTTCTTCCAAGCATCTCCCTGGAGGACCATTCTCCCCACTTGCCTTGTTTTATATAAGAGTTTACAGGCCAGTTGACAGTTTCTATATAAACAATTGCTGTAATGCTGCAGGCTGATCTCTCCTGGCTGGGTCTTCAGAGCCCACCAAGAAGCTTGTGTGCTACAACTGACCCTGCAGCCATGCAACAAGGAGAGAGACATCTCCATTTCAGCACTGATGCTCACTGAGTGAGATTTTTTTTTCTCTGTTAGATAAATATTTAACAAGCTGGAGTCTCAATCACCAACTACAAGGGACCTTAAACTAGCCAGACTTCAAAGAATAGGGTGAATGTATCTATCACATTTGGATGAGCCTGGTTAAAAAAAGCAGACAGCTAAACTAATGCATGATAGTTAGTGAGTTCCCAACCAAATAAAGATCTCTGAAGCATTCTCTGTTTCTCAGTAAAAATCCTGGAGTTACCATGCCTTCAATATTTTCAATAAAGATCTCTGAAGCATTCTCTGTTTCTCAGTAAAAATCCTGGAGTTACCATGCCTTCAATATTTTCAATAAAGATCTCTGAAGCATTCTCTGTTTCTCAGTAAAAATCCTGGAGTTACCATGCCTTCTTGTCAGAGAAGCATTATTTAATGAGTTCTGCCTGAAGTCCTATGAAGAAAGTGCAGTTAAATGTCCATGTAAGTCCATTTCCAGGCTGAGGCTGCAGAGCACTTAACCAGGCTCTCAGGATTCAGGCTGAAAACACACAGAGTGGGGTACAGAGCCCACCTCGGCATCAGGAGCACTCAGACCAGCTGCTTCCCAAGGTGGCCCCTGCTGAGAATATCAACCTTTAGTCTGTGGCTGTCTTCCAAGGAAGTCATCAAACCCTCCTCAGTCCTACTTTTCCTGGGGAAGCAGAGAAAATGGTTGTCAGCTCTGCACAAGCCATGGTTTCCCCAGAGCACGAGGTCCTAGCCTCCCAGAAAAAGGTGTCATACCACGTCACACATCCTGGCCCCTGCATCCAGGTCAACTCCTGTCCCTGGCCTGAATGGAACTGCTAGAGAGGCAGAGGCTGATGGCTGCAGCCTGGGGCTTGGGGTTAGACCCCAGGAAACAGGGTGCCCATCTCAAAACACATCACCTATTAGGAGGCTTGCTGGCTTCTAACTGTAAAGCAGCTCGGCATTTAGGAGCTGATACTCGGCACACATTGAGCCACATGATGGCTAAGCTCAGGGACAAGTCAGTATGAGGAAGATAGCCCTGAGGCTGCTGCTGAGAAGGGACATAGGACACAACATGCAAGTGGAGGGGAACCAGTTCATTATAGATTACATAGACTAGTGGCAGGCACAAGTCACAAGGGTCAGGCACAACAAGGTTTCTGGGATGAAACCCCAGTTTGGTGCTACAACCTCCATTCCCTGATTTTCTTGGGGGAAACGTAGTCTGAGTGATTTAAGACTGGCTGACAGTGAGTTTATACAAATGCAGATGTTCAGTATCCAACAAGTGCAGGTATGAACAGTAGAACCATGTGAACTAGATAGAAAAGCTAATTGTAGTACTGGGGAGGAATACCTATAATGTTTAACTTCATACAGAGCTGGTGTAATTCATGCATAAAACTCCCTGCAGAGACAAACTACCTTCCCCAGTCCTTCCAGTAACACATTTATGCTGTTTGGACCAACACCAGAATGAGATCAGAGATGTGGCTGTGTCATGGTTTAAAGCTCAGTAGTAGTTTCAGAAGAGTTTTGCTCGTCAAGGTTTCTCCCTGACAGGATTTTGTCACCCAACCAGCACATTGTACAACAGTGTGCAGTTCTGGAGGCCCCAGCACAGGAAGGACATGGAACTGTTGGAGCGGATTACAGGAGGCCACCAAGATGATCAGAGGGCTGCAGCAGGTCTGCTATGAGGACAGGCTCCAAGAGTTGGGGCTCTGCAGCCTGGAGAAGAGAAGGCTTCCAGGAGACCTTAGAGTAGCCTTCCAGGATCTGAAGGGGGCCTACAGGAAGGCTGGGGAGGGACTACTGACAAGGTCTTGCAATGTCAGGGCAAGGGGCAATGGGTTTGAACTGGCAGAGGGGAGATTTAGACTGGATGTTAGGAGGAAGTTCTTTCCAGTGAGGGTGGTGAGACACTGGCACAGGTTGCCCAGGGAGGTTGTGGCTGCTCCCTCCCTGGAAGAGGTCAAGGCCAGGTTGGAGGAGGCCTTGAGTGAGCTGTACTAGTGGGAGGTGTCCCTGCCTATGGCAGGGGGTTGCAACTAGATGATCCTTGAGGTCCCTTCCAACCTTACCATTCTATGATTCTATGTCCATTACCAGCCCTTTCTAGTACCTTTGTGAGACGTAACAAGGCCTCACCTTCTACTGCTTCATCAGCCTGAGGACTTAAAAGGCTCTGTCCCATCCCACATCCTAGCCTTAAAGGACAAGCATCAGGATTTACAAAAGAGACCACCACCCAGACAGCAGCACAGTCCATCCCAGCACCTGCCAAGGTCATACCTGCAGCAAGACTCTCCAGCCCTTCTCAGGATTTCTCCTTGCTGACACAGGTCTTGGGAAAGTCGTTGGTTCCCACATACAACACAGCCACTGAGAATATCAGTGGATGCCTGAACCTGTGCTTTCTCTGACACAAACTGCAGCTGGACTTTAAAGCCCATCCACATGCAAACTGCTTGCATATTGCTTGGGACAGACCGAACTGCAGCTGTTCCTAGACTGGAAGCAATGAGAAAAACCAATTTTTTAGCAAGTGCTTCAGTCTGCCAATTCAAACCTGTTCCAGGTGACCCTGCTTGAGCAGGACTGGACTTGACAATCAACAGGTCCCTTCTAACTTCAACAATTTTGTGAGAAGAAAACCAAACAGTAAAAGGGAAAAGAAAAAAGGAAGAAAAAAAAGGAACACAGTGCAGCAGGGAGGCTTGGAGCTCAAGCTTGCCCTCAACACCAAACTTTCCTACATTATTAAAATTAATTCATTTGTGCTGATGGTATCAGAAGTGTATAATGAGGTACTGCTGCAAAGCCACTTCATGAGGACATGCACTGTGCTTTTGAGGACATGAGAAAATACCCTGCATACTCACTTTGTGGGAGGTGTGAGAAATTGCTCAGAATTAGCACACAAATAGTTTGGTGTGGGAAGGAAATAAATAGCCCAAGGGAGAAAGAGACACAGCTTTATTTAAGGAATTGAATCGAGGTCTGGAAGGATGAAACCAGCAGTTTCCTGAGGAATTGTGTTTCTAAGAAAGTGCAATTCAATCCTTCCTGGCATAACACTCTCAGAGAAAAGAGCTGCAGTGGTAAGCAGCATTGCACCTATTGGGAAGGGTCCCTCCTTGCTCTCCATGCAACCCAGCAGAGCTCTGACCAGCTCCACACTAGGTGCCTGTTCTTCCCTGATAAAGGGATCTTCCATGAGCTGCAGGGTAACAGCACAAGGATAAAGGCAGAAGCTGCTGTCCTGGCTCTCTGTAGGAATTCACATAGCTCCTCTATTCCCAGGGTGAGCCAGAATGAACCAAGAAAAACCAGACAAACAAACGACCCAAAAAAGAAGTTTAAAGGTGCAGCTGAGCTGGTCCTTTCCCCCAGTACACTCTCTGAGGCAGGGAGAACACAGTCCAGTAGGTTTGGTTCCAACCATAGCCATGACTGGTGGTGCCCAAGCCTGTCTGAGTGTTACAGGGACAGGTCAGCATGTCCGGTGGTGACATGACAAGTGTGACAGACCTGTTCCTCTTGTGAGAGTAAGCCCAGGCATCACCTAGAGCAAATGCTAATCATCTTCTGCCCAGCAACTTCACTCTGTAAACAAAAATCAATTCCTGGCTTACAGCCAAGTCAGAAAGAATCAGATTCCAAAAAGAATCAACCCTGGTGGATCAGTACCATGGTTTTACAGGCTACACTGGAGCAGCTGTGTTCAGCCAGCCCACAAGCCACAGGAACCCACTGTCACTGACAAATGTTGATCATGCAATGAGGAGTAACAGAGTTGCTCTGTTGGCACTAGAGTGAGTTCTGCAGTTTCCTCTCACCAGTACAGCAATGGCCGAGCAAGCTGCTTCACAGGTGCTCAGTTCTTCCATCGGATTTGCTGAAAGAGAACAAGACATGACTGACACCAGTGCTGAACACAGGTCCTTCAGTGGACAAGTCAGTGAGTCCCACAACCTCTCACACTGACAACTACGGCTAGAGAATGCTATTTCAACCAGTTTCACCCTTCATGCCAACACTGAATACAACCCTAAGCACAGGATTAGCTTCCTAGCAGGGATAAAAAGTATGTAGCACAGTCATGCCCTTATGTATAACCTATGGCTGTTTCTGACAAGCCCCTGGAAGAAAAAGTAGGTGTTTTCTTACCATGTTGTTGAGAATGCTGTTTATCTTCTCTTCCTCTGCAGAGCCTCGCTCCACCTTGCATTTATATGCTGTCAGCTGGATGCGATCCTTTAGATCCTTGTACGTCTAAACAGCAAAGCCAGCAGCCCGCTGAGTGAAGAGGAAGGACACTTCCACAGTGAAGTGGTGCCCTGTCTCTTGCCCCTCAGCACAATTCCACAGCACAAATGCTAGGAGCCACTCTGCTGGCCCACTTGTTTTCCACTGGACACTGTATCACTGCTCCCAGGTCACATGGATAAAAAAACCTCCACCAGGCACAGGACTGCAGTGGCACAGGGAAAGCAAGCAGGCTCTTGTCCCATCTCTTCACACACACACACACACACACACACACACAGAGCAGGGACCTACCTCAATGACAACATCATGACACTTGTACTTGGTGGCGAGGTTCAACCGCGTCTCCACATCCTCCACCAGGCGCACGTACTCCTGCAGCACCTGCAAGGGAAGGAAAAGCATCTCAGCTGCCTTCTGCAGGTATCTCCCCCACCTGGTTCTCTCACCCGAGTCACAAAACATTTCAAGGTTGCTGGTCACACAGATTTGATCCTTCCTAAGGCAAAGAAACGTCCAGGACAAGATTGCTCAGGACTCCAGAAGCACTAAAGCTTTGCTCACAAAGCTCAAAGTCCAAGGCTATCTTGTTCCTATGGACCGGGTGAACCTTTGCCAGCCAGATTGAGCATAAGGAAAAGTTAATCCAGCAAACAAAGCTGACAACATACTGTGGGAAAAGAGCTCCCAGGAAACTGCTGTCCCTCTTGCAGTCAGATGTAGGGTCCAGCCCTCATTACACAATTCCTTTTGGTGTGTGGGCTGCTCAGCTAATTGCTGCACCCACCTGGCAGAGCCAGCATCTCAACAAGCTGTTCTCCCCCTTCCAGCTAGGAAGCAGCTCACTTTGGGGAATCACTCACACCTCAAAGCCACCCAAAGAGCAAGATTACATAAGCAGTGGTTTCTTGCTCACCTGCACAGGAGCATTGTTCCTCTGCAAGATCTCCACCACTCGGTGGAAGCCAATGGGTGCCTTCTTCTTTGTGTAGCCCAGCCAGTTCTGAAACAAGAGCCAAACCCTGTGTCACTCCTGAAAGGGCAACCTCTCCAGATAAAAGAAAATGTTTTCCCCAGTGCCAGCAACATAAAGCCACCAACCAGCACATGCAAAGCTGACACAGCCCTTCAGGCAGTGACTGGGCACAGGTTGGCTGATAACTCTTTGCTAACAAGAGCATGAGGGCAGCCCTAGCCTTGTTGTTACAGCCAAAGCAGACAAAGCAGAGGTCTTAGGCAAGGAGAATAGGAAAGTAGTGCAACCCCCTGCAGCAGAGGTGCTGGGCCCTGCTGAAGTAAAACCAGTCTGTCTGGTAACTCCAGCACAAGCCAGCCATCAGCAGTGTATGTCATTAGTTGGAACTGCAGCTCACCTTGGTAGTGAAGAGGGCATCCACATCCTCCCAGGCTCGCAGTTTGGCACGTGCAGCCAGGGCAGTCAGCACATACTGCTTATCAGGAATCTGCAATCGGAAAGCTGCACTCAGAGCACTAGCACAGCACAGAAGACCTGTGTGAGTTCATCCCATCCAGCCCTGTCAGGACCTACACCAACAGCTAGGCAAGGTGATGAGATGCTGCCTGAGGCCGGGGCCAGCACTTGCAGAGAGCAGGGGATTAGCAAGTGCTGTTACAGACAGAGTACACCCAGTCAGAATCTCCATACAGCTCCCTCTTGCCTTTCTAAGCCTCCAGAATGGCCCTTGTGCTGGTTTGAGGCTAACTGGAATATTTTAATAGAGAAAACTACACTATAGGCTGTGAAAGAAAAACATGGTGCTGTCTACTTCACTCATAGGCTTGCTGAGATGGATAAGAAAAGAACTCAAAACATTAGATAACACAGAATCTCTGGGGCACAGTGTCTCAGGCAGTCTAGCTTCTGGCTTGTCTCTGCTGATTAATCTTCACTGACCACTTTCCTTCTAACTCCCCTGGCCAATCCTCCAAGCTCACCTTGCGTGTAAGGTAAACCTTGGGGTAAGGTACAGGGATGGGGAGAAGGTGGAAGGGTGGTTGGGAGCCCCTCCTGGGGTCTCTGATTTCTGGGAGGGGAATTGTGTTTCTGTGTTACCTTTAACTTGTCTATGTCTGTAACTGTTCCTGTCTATTGTGTATATCTCTGCTTGTACATTGTGCTGAGGGGTAAACAGAGCTTCAGTCCTTAACTTCCAGCCAGCTAAGTTCTAATTTGGGTCATTTTACAAAGTGGTGGTGGGGGGTGGGGGTAACTCCCAAACCATCACAGCCCTGCTCAAGGAGCATGCCATGCCCTTCCTATCTCAGTGCTGAGCCCTTCAAATTCCTTCTCCCCAGCCCCCTCGCTAAATACAATTTGGCTACCCACATTTTCTACTACTGCTGCCACAATGGCAGGAGACTCACGTACCTTAAATGTTTTCTTCAGGTTGGTTGGGCTGCTAAACATTCCCTAGAGAGAGCACCAGACAAGTCAGTGAAAATCAGCACAGCAGATGACAGGAGAGGTTCAGACACCTGCTGTAAGATCTTGCACAGGGTGAACCTGACCAAGTTTTTACTGCTTTTTGTTTATGCCAGTACCACAGGAGGAAGCAGAAGAGAACAACTATCCCACCCCACTAGCTCTCCAGTTGAGTTTCCCCTTGACTGGTGCACCACCAGCAGTTCTAAAATAAGTGCCACACACCTCAGTCTTATGGGATTAAGGGTCAATTCTGGCTCCTTGGAATCAGCAGTAAAAGATAGTCATTTCTAGGAGGCAGCTCCCTGACAGGCTGTCCCAAGTTGAACATCCCATCTTGCAAGACTAAACTCCAAAATGGTCCCAGATGAACAAGAAGACCTGAGTTCCTCTAAGTCTCTCTGACGGATAAAGTATGACCTCCCTCCTCTTCTTGCCTTAACATGGCCCACCTTAACCACCCCACATACTGAGGGTTACAGATACAAGATGTAACCCTTCTTTTGTGGCATGTCATCGTCACCTCAGCCTCTGTGTAGTGGTAGAAACAGGAATAGAAGAGGGTGGTCACTAGTGGCATATTGAGAATTGAAGCCTTGCGAGGATACTTCCGAAATATCTCCGACTGCCCAGCCGTCTCCAAGTGCCGATCGTTGGCCTGCGGAAACAGGAAGGCAGAGAGGGTGGACCTCAGCCAGGCCAACTGCCTGACCTAGCTGCAGGGTACAGACCCAAGGAGAGTGTCGTGACAGCAATCATAGAGTGGTAAGGCTGGAAGGGACCTCAAGGATCATCCAGTTCCAACTCCCTGCCATAGGCAGGGACACCTCCCACTAGTACAGCTCACTCAAGGCCTCATCCAGCCTGGCCTTGAACACTTCCAGGGTGGGAGCAGCCACAGCCTCCCTGGGCAACCTGTGCCACTGTCTCACCACTCTCACTGTGAAGAACTTCCTCCTAACATCGAGTTTCAATCTTCCCTCTGCCATTTCAAACCAACTGCCCCTTGTCCTGGCATTGCAAGACCTTGTCAATAGTCCCTCCCCAGCCTTCCTGTAGTCCCCTTCAGGTACTGGAAGGCTACTCTAACGTCTCCTGGAAGCCTTCTCCTCTCCAGGCTGCAGAGCCCCAACTCTTGCAGCCTGTCCTCACAGCAGAGCTGCTGCAGCCCTCNGCTGTCTGGGCTGCACTCACACTGCAGGCTCATGATTTTTGTCTGGTTTTCATCACCCCAGACACCCAGGTCCTTTTCCTCAGGGCTGCTCTCAGCCATTCACCACCAGCCTGGATTTGTGCCTGGGATTGTGCCTACCCAGGTGCAGGACCTTACACTTGGCCTTGTTGAATTTCGTGAGGTTGGCTTGCATAGTCACAGCTTCAACAAGCCATTAAGTCTCAGGTCTGGCATTTCACACAGGTGCCTCAGCAGCACAAATAGCAGTTAAACTAACACTAGCTGGGGCAAACTGATTAGATCTAAAGTGATATAAGCTAGGGAGGGCCAGACAGATCTTACAGCTAGTCCCAGCAGGGAAAATGTCATACCTCAATGATGATCTGCCGTTCCAACAGGGTGTAATGGTCTTGGATGTGGGAGGCATCCTCAGCTGAAAATGGCAGGCTGGTGACACAGAGGAAGGACACATGGTCAACAGTTATTAACACAGTACACTTAGAAGGATGCTTTTCTCTCCACAGAGCATGTGGGGAACACCTCCCATTCTCTCCAGCTTGAGTGGCTGGTAGGTACTCCATCTCCTGCCTCGCTAACCTCTCCAACTGCTTCTCTCCTAGACAGAGAAAGAAAAATTGTGGGGGGTCTTCACAAAAAACCCTAAAGCTGATGCTACCAAATCACTCAAGTGCTTGGACTCACAAGATTTCATCCTTCACAACCTGAAGGGTGAATGACAAGAAGGTCCTTGAAGCATCTTTGCCCCCAAGCAAGCAATAAAAGCTGCTGGACTACTGATCAACACAAATTCTTCCTCTCAGATCCACAACACCCTACTTCCACTGGGGAAAAAAAAATCAACATCAGTTCCCACACTACATAAGCTGTGGCACTGGGACAGAGGTCTAACTTTCTTTACTATCACCATCTGTAAAGAACCCTCATCCCTCCCACTCTCTTGCATTTTTTCCTTACCCAATGCAGCCTTTCAGAAATTCCCTCCTTTTTTCCACATCCTGGATGTTCAAATGCTCCCGGTACTGGGACAGCTGGGGGGAAGGAGAAGAAGCACAGTCTGTTCAGAGAATCATAGAATGGTAAGGTTGGAAGTGACCTCAAAGATCATCTAGTTCCAGCCTCCAAGCAGGGACACCTCCCACTAGTACAGGTCACTCAAGGCCTCGTCCATCCTGGCCTTGAACACCTCCAGGGAGGTTGTGGAGCACAGAATCACCCAACGTGATCGTTGATCACGTTGGGTGATTCTGTGCTCCACAACCTCCCTGGCTGACCTGTTTCAGGGTCTCATTACCCTCACTGTAAAGAACTTCCTCCTAACATCCAGTTTCAATCTCCCCTCTTCCAGTTCAAACCCATTGCCCCTTGTCCTGCCATTGCAAGACCTTGGTAGTAGTCCCTTCCCAGCCTTGCTGCACGCCCCCTTCAGATACTGGAAGGCTACTCTAAGGTCTCCTGGAAGCTTTCTCTTCTCCAGGTTGCAGAGCCCCATGTTCTCATGCATTTGGAAGGTACAGGACTCCAGAGGGAAAAAAGAAGGTGTGGAGCTGACTACCACACTGCAGCCAGCATCCCCTTGCCCACTAGACTCTCTCTTGACTGAGAAAAGGGAGCTTCTCCTCCTGGAAGTACTTACAGCAACTTCCTCAGTTCTGTCTAGGAACCTGCAAAAGGGAATGAGCAAGCATTAATGTGGAGGCAGGTTCCTAGCAGCGTGCTCAACCCTGCCACAAGGCTGTGCAAGAGCCTCACCTGAGCAGATCCAGAAGCAGCTTCTGCTCCCCCGTTTCTTTGAGGAAATAGATCAGATGACACAAGGCCACCTGCCGCACCTCCAGCTCCCGGAACAAGATCTCTACAGTAAAGAGTTGCATGTACAAGTGGTAAAGTCAGCTCTACCAAGCCAGAGAGGGTGGTAACTCCATGCACCAGCATGGTGCATGGAGTTGCAAGGCATTCAACAATGCCTTGCAACAATTCAACAATGCTACTCCATCTCAAAGCACAGTCTTAAAGGCTAGAGCACAGGAAAGCCTATTCTCCAGGCTGCCAGCCACTTCCACAGTAGTCTGCTACCCCTACAGATTTGTTTATATCCACCCAAACACCACTACTACTGCTGCCTTTGTGGGCATCACCAACCCTCCCCCACCATGTTACACTTGTTGCAAAAACATTTCATGCTCAGTGAAGTAGCAATACTCCAGGTGTGACTTGCTGCCAGTGAAAGAACTAGTCCCATGCCCTGAACTGCAGCACACTATAAAAACCCTGGCTCCAGTCACACTTACCTCTCCTCAGGGTCCGCTTCAGGAATATCAGCACCTGTGAACACAGAGAGGCAGCCCTCAGCTGAACAGATCAGTCTTCATCAGAATGAAGACAGATAGACAGCAAGCAGGTCAAGGCCTGGGGAAGCTTTTGCAATAGGCCTCTGAATACACAGCTCTTAGAGCACCATGCTGAATTCTGCTACCCACTAGACACAGCACAAATAGCAAGCCAGGGGCACGGCTGCCTGGACACCTGCCTAGCTTAGATGAGATCAAGATTTACAAAGAAAAAAACTCATGTGAGATCTGGATGAAGGAAGCTCTGACATAGTCCCAATTTACTGCCTGATGCTTTGGAAACTAAATAAAGTGGCCTCTCAAATCTTCTGTGTCACAATGAGCAGATTAAGTTTCAAGAAGTAGTTGCAAAGTTTTACTGCAAAGGCTGAAGGATCAGGTTCCTTGTTACCAATATGTCATAATTCTGCAGGGCAGCAAGAAAGCCATCAGGAATATGGAACCTCCCAGCTTTTAGCTTTGACACTTTTCAGCAACTTCTTGTGTTTAAGCAAAGATACTGCATTCACACAGCCACCCTCTGGGGGTCACTCAGGAAGTCTCAGCCCCAGCAGGACTCACAGCTGTAATGACATTCCCATCATGCCCTGCCACAGCTTCATCCAAGAGCACCAGCTTGTCCTGCAGGGAGCGGAATCTCTCTAGAGAGCAGACCTAGAGATAGAAGAGGCATATAGGACATCAGACAATCCTCAGGCTGAACCAACCCCCAAGGTGCTACCTATTCTTCCCCCATGAGTCCTTCAGCAACATCAGTAACTGCCCTCCCAACCAGCAGAGAACTTCTCATTTAGCTGAAACTGCATGTGGCATGATCCCTGGGAATATGTTGACAGGGCTTGCAGAGCTAGCCCTCATTACTGCCCCAGCTAGGACAGCAAACATTTTGTATTCAGCACAAACACCCTTGTAACAAGGCAAAACCTCCCTGCAAACCACCAGGCCTTACAGGAGGAAACTCTGCAGGGCCCTCTCCATGGAGAACAGAAAAGTAGACTTGTAAGACTCTTCCTTCCTTCTTCTTACCCTGTAACTGTGGCCTCTCTCAGCTTTTAGCTCAACTCAGTCTTTGAGGAAGTAAAACCAAAACTTCCTGTGTGTTCACTTCCAAACTGAGGCAGCTGAGACTAGGACTCCAGCTCTGGTCTAACCTCTGTCTCCCTCCCTCCATTTGCCACCAAATGAGAAGAGATGTAAAGCCCCACATCTTCAGATGTTTTTCCACAAACCCAGCTGCAGGGAGCAGAAAGGGTAGAGAGAGACACGGTAGTACATATACCCCCGTCAAAGCTTTGCCCAGGGGATGACTCAAGAAAACAATACAACAAAACCCTGAAGGTCTCTTGCTGCTCCTGAGCTAATGTGATGCCAGCACTGCCACCTAGCAAAGTAGTGGACAGGTAGAGCACCATCCCTGTGAGATACAGCAAGCAACTCAAGATCCCCATCCTGCTCTGGGAACAGCCAGGAGCATAGGGAAGTGTAAAGCCATTTAGGACCACCCACCCTCTGAGACTTGAAAGCAGGTAGGAGTGGAAAGCCCTTACCTTGCCCCTCTGCATTCGTATGACTGTATCTTTGGGGCTCCAATCACTGCTGTAATCCTGACAGAAGAGAAATAAAAAGCTCTTGAGCCTTAAGAGGTTAGATCACACCAGCAGTCTCAAAGCTGCTTTCCACTTGTGCTGGATCAGAGTGCTGGCCCATGTGTAGCTGCTCCCAGGGGGCTGTTAGTACAGCATGCCCCTATACTGTTCAGGTGCAGAGGCAAGGCCATCAGATTCTGCATGCTGGTGGAAGGAGAAGCTTGGGGCTCAGATCTTAACACCAAGTCTGTTGCCTCAGCAAGGTCCACCATCAGCATATCTTTTATAAGAAGTGCATTTCAATAGGTTGTCTACCTTGCAAATTAAAGCTCCAGTGTTGCTTTAGAAGGACAAACAAAATACATGCAAAACTAACAAAGGCAAAACTGAGGAGGAAGGATGCAGTTTCTTGTTACAATTCAAACAAACTTCTGCTGGTAAGCCTTCTACAGCAGTGTGGAGAATGCAGGGACAACAGCCTCAGGGCAGTGCCTGGAGAGCTGCACAGGACTAGCACCATATGACAGGGGCACTGAAGCCTTTAGCATGACCATCTTAAGGTAATATGCTACCACTGCCACAATGACCAAAGTCCTTTCCCTGCAGACATTATGATTGGGAAACAGTGGCAGTGGCCTGGGCACTTGAACCAGCAGTTGCAATTCAGCCTTCTGGCTCAAATGAGCCAAAGAAAGGGAATACCCAAAATCACACCTGAGGACAACGAGTTTTAAATTCATTGAATATTTACTGAGTCTACAAGAAAAGGCAAAAAACAAACAAACAAACAAAAAACCCCAAACAAACAAAAAAAAGGCTGACTCAATCATGTAAGGGTACCACTGCATGTAAGCCTCCAAGTCAATGTACAGCTGAACACCAAATGTCCTGAGCACCAGGGATCCCTCCAGCACCTCTAGCCAGAGGCAACTCTTCAGCCTGTTACTGTCAGGACACTGATTCAAAGCCTTCACTATCTCTCCCTTCTTTGTTTCACCTCATTTACAATTCTCCTGCCTGATTTTAAGAGGCTGTACAATCCTCCTCCTTTCTGCTTCACTGCCTGTGAAGACACAGAAGAGAACACACCAGAGCACACATGTTCCTCCTGCTGTGGTTTCATAAAGTGCTGTCTGTTGGATTGTGTGATTAATGGCTAATCAACACAAACACACCAACCTGAAGATAAGATGGCCAAGGACAAGTAGACAACTCAGTGCTGTCTGGGCACACTAGCTCAGCCAATGCTTGCCACCCTCAAATAAGACAAGTTAGATCATTATCTGTTCTGTAAAATCCTCTAAGATGAGTAAACCAATGAAAGCACAGGACTCAGTAGGAGACATGGGGGAAATACACTCTGGGGATGCTTTTGGAGGGTTGTGTAAATGTGTGAGACTTATTATGGAAGTTTATGGGAAAGAGGGGGAAAAAAAAAAAAGGCAGGGAAAAGAAGGGATCAAAATTAATTGGGCATGAACAACCATGGGAAAATAGAGGCCATAAGGGTGCCAGCCATGTTTAAACAAGTGACTAGTTAGTGTGCCTCTCTGACTGAGCTCTGCCATGGATCACTCCAGTCTCTCATAACATCATAGAATCATACAACAGTTTAGGTTGGAAGGCACCTCAAATATCATCCAGTCCCAACCCCCTGTCATAGGCAGGGACACCTCCCACTAGTACAGCTCACTCAAGGCCTCATCCAACCTGGCCCTGAACACCTCCAGAGAGGGAGCAGCCACAGCCTCCCCGGGCAGCCTGTGCCAGTGTCTCACCACCCTCACTGCAAACAACTTCCTCCTAACATCCAGTCTAAATCTCCCCTCTGCCAGTTTAAACCGATAGGTTGGGAATAACAAGAAGAAAAGAAGACTGAGACAAACTGCATTTCTGAAACCTTCCTTACTGCAGTGACTTAAGAGTTTTAAAAAAATCAAACATGGTAAGGTTGGAAGGGACCTCAAGGATCATCTAGTTCCAACCCCCTGCCATAGGCAGGGACACCTCCCACTAGTACAGGTCACTTAAGGTCTCATCCAGCCTGGCCTTGAACACCTCAGGGGAGGGAGCAACCACAACCTGTGCCAGTGTCTCACCACCCTCACTGTAAAGAGCTTCCTCCTAACATCCAGTCTAAATCTTCCCTCTGCCAGTTCAAACCCATTGCCCCTTGTCCTGTCATTGCAAGACCTTGGCAATAGTCCCTCCCCAGCCTTCCTGTAGGCCCCCTTCAGATCCTGGAAGGCTACTATAACTTCCTCACTTCCGAGTAACAGCAGAGAACACCTAAATTACTGTGAGGCTGCATTTTCCCACCATTGTCCTCTGCTGTCTGAAATAGCAATCAATAACATAAACCAAATAGATTAGAAAGTTCTGGTAGTACTCTGATCTCAGCATGCCACAAACACAGGCTGCTCACCTTATATTCAGCTTTCGGTCTGCGCAGCTCTGGGGCATAGTTTTTAACTCCTGTGTCAGAGAGGGCTGAGAGGGAAAGGCAAAGCTCAGTACCACATCAAAATCCTGATTCACACCCACCTCCAAAAGCACCCTTTTCTTGGTTTTCACAGTAGAAGGCCCAAACTGAAGCATCAAATGGCAATACAAAATTGCTTTAAACCCAACAGCTGTGAGTCCTACATAAGCAGATTAGCCTGCACCAGCATGTCAGCTCTTTTACCGAATGTCTTTTGGACAACCCAGATTCAGTTTCCCTTTCTGCAGCATAAGGAAGATGACACTTCTCTTTTTTTTTGGTGAGTTGTTTTTGGGTTTGTTTTTTTTTTTTTTTCTGTAAGTCTGTACCCCTCCTAAAATGAGGCAGGGATTCAAAACTTACCATCTGAAAGGGACTGGAAACTTGGAAGTTTGTTTCGCCCTGAAATCAAGACAAACACTCATGAGAGACTGTCTCTTCACCAGCAATGTCTCTTGCAGAGGTAACACAAGCCTAGACTTCAGGCCACTGTGCTGCAGCTCCAGACCAAGCCACTCTGTATTGTGATTCTCACCAGCACAGCTTAAGCTTGCCTGCTTGCAATCTAAGGCTTGACCTTGCCTGTGGCATCACAAACCACATCACACCTTGGCCCTACCTGCCCTATAGTTGTTGAGACCAGGAGAGGTTGGAGAGCCTGAACTCACTCATCTACCTGCAGAGCAGAGGCTCAAGGATGCACCAGTGCTTAGGCCATGGCAATACAGACAGCTTTCTTCACCAGGGCTGCATCTGGATGCCTTTCATTATTACCACATTATCAAAGTTGAGGGTCAAATCCACCCCAGAGAAAACAGAGCAAAAATTAGGTTGTTGTCTGGCTGTAAAACAACTGAGCTGAATTCCTGCAAGCTGTGTAAGTCTTCCCATGGCCTAGTGCACAACTCTCCCTAACCAGCTATGCTGCCACTGTTGCTACCATGTGTTTGCTGAAACAACCAGAACATCAACAGCAGCCAGCTGAGCTCCAAATAGAGAGTAATCAACCTGTGTTTTCTACAGTGCTGAATCATAGAATGGTAAGGTTGGAAGGGACCTCAAGGATCATCTAGTTCCAACCCCCTGCCATAGGCAGGGACACCTCCCACTAGCACAGCTCACTCAAGGCCTCATCCAATCTGGCCTTGAACACCTCCAGGCAGGGAGCATCCACGACCTCCCTGGGCAACCTGTTCCAGTGTCTCACCACCCTCACTGTAAAGAACTTCCTCCTAACATCCAGTCTAAGATCAAATGAGGGCCACATGAGTCAAGCCAATCCCACTGCAGCCTGCTCTTTTCCACCATGCAGTCTGCTGTACAGTCCTGCACTCTACCTTGCTGCTCTGTGGAATCTGGCTTTTAAGTAGCCATACCACAAGACCATGCCAGTGAGAGATACACTCCCACACTGAGGAGAGAGCAGAGCTTTCCTGTGGTGCAATACTCTGAAAAGATATACACAACACAATTGTCAACACTCTCGAGGGAGTCCATATTGCATAGGAGAGACCTTACCTTTAAATAGGCTGCTCAGAGAATAGGAAGAAGCTTGTTTAGGAAAAGCAGCATAGGAGGAAGAGCCCTTCTGCAGGCTGGAGTCTTGACCCTCCAATGAGCTAGTGCTGCTGGAGGCTGTCTCTCTAATTGACCAGGAGATACCTGTGTCCAGACAAAAGACATTTATAACAGGGAAAAACGATCTGTAAAGATCTAATGGCATGGCAGAAATGTGTCAAGTGTGTCCCAGTCAGTTCTGCACTGGTATGTCCTGATAACATTGACCCACAGCACCCAGAATCCTAACCTCACGTGATGCTTGTGAGACATTTCCACATTGTCCTCCAGAACTGGTTGATTTCAGCAATGTTGTACAGCTGGTATGGCTTACAGAAAAAAATGCATAGACCACCCAACTTTTGTATGTTGTTGCATGGGCTAAAGCATGATTCTTGCTCTAAAAAGCACAGAGCAACACAGAGAACCCCTGTCTTGCCTCTAATTACAGGAACATAAGAGCATACACAGGCAAAACAAACTATCAATGTGCACATGCTGCTGTCAACAATACATATGTCTCTTTCCTGCTTGCCTGAGACACAGTTTGCCCTTTCATGCAGCTACACAACACATTTTAAGACAGGGTGACACAGCAAAAAAGACAACAGGTTGAGACCTCAGGTGGGAAAAGAAATGGCCTGAACCAGAGGGAGGAGCTATGGCATAGGACAAGAATAGACTCTTTGAAAGTCCTCTGGGTAATCCAAATGTAAGTTTTCACCGTTTGGCACTGGCTAGCAAGTGCCACATATTCAGTAGGTCGTGAACTCCAAATCGCAATAGACAGCACCACGCATGGATCATGAGCTCACTCCCACCATCACCAGAAATGCATTTCCTCAATGCTTACCATACCCTTTCAAACCTCTAGCATAAGAGTTAGCCCATAAATGCACACTAAACCCTGGAATATCTCCTTAAAGCGCTGTGGAGACAAAGCACAGAGAACACGGCACAATGTCCACCTGGAGACCAGTGACAAGTGGTGTCCCTCAGGGGTCAGTGCTGGGACCAGTGCTGTTTAACATCTTTGTCAGTGACATGGACAGAGGAATCAGTGCACCCTCAGCAAGTTTGCAGATGACACCAAGCTGTGTGGCACAGTCGACTTGCTAGAGGGCAGGGAGCCATCCAGAGGGACCTGGACAGGCTGGAGAGGTGGGCCCAGGCCAACCTGATGAAATTCAATAAGGCCAAGTGTAAGGTCCTGCACCTGGGTAGGCACAATCCCAAGCACAAATACAGGCTGGGTGGTGAATGGCTGAGAGCAGCCCTGAGGAAAAGGACCTTGGAGTCTGGGTTGATGAAAAGCTCAACATGAGCCTGCAGTGTGCACATGCAGCCCAGACAGCCAACCGAGTCCTAGGCTGCATCAAGAGCAGCGTGGCCAGCAGGGCAAGGGAGGGGATTCTGCCCCTTTACTCTGCTCTCGTCAGACCCCACCTGGAGTACTGTGTGCAGTTCTGGAACCCTCAGCACAGGAAGGACATGGAAGTGTTGGAGTGGGTCCAGAGGACGCCATGAGGATGATCAGAGGGTTGGAGCAGCTCTGCTGTAAGGACAGGCTGAGAGAGTTGGGACTCTGTAGCCTGGAGAAGAGAAGGCTTCGAGGGGACCTGATAGTAGCCTTCCAGTATCTGAAGGGGGCCTACAGGAAGGCTGGGGAAGGATTATTTACAAGGTCCTGCAATGACAGGACAAGGGGCAATGGGCTTAAACTGGCAGAGGGGAGATTTAGACTGGATGTTAGGAGGAAGTTCTTTACAGTGAGGGTGGTGAGGCACTGGAACAGGTTGCCCAGGGAGGTTGTGGATGCTCCCTCCCCGGATGTGTTCAAGGCCAGATTGGATGAGGCCTTGAGTGAGCTGTACTAGTGGGAGGTGTCCCTGCCTATGGCAGGGGGTTGCAACTAGATGATCCTTGAGGTCCCTTCCAACCTTACCATTCTATGATTCTATGATTCTATGAACTTTAGAGGGTGACGTTTCAAGAAGCAGTGTGAAGGAAATGATCACCCAGAATCCTGCAGGTCAGCTAAGCATGATGAACATCAAGCCATAGCCTCTGACATATCAGCTGGGCTACATAGTGGAAAAACTGCAGTGAATTCCCTCCACTTCTCTGCACTCCACTTCTGTCTGTAATTTGGGATTTTGCTCGCTCTTTTCAGTGCATCCACACAGGTAAGTCAAGTGGCTCTCACTATGTGACTTGCAAAGATGAGAATTAGATTAGATGTGCAGGATTAGATAGCAAGTAGCACTCCTAACCTTGACTAAATGACTTAAGCAGTAAGTTTAAACTCCATTGGTTTCAAGGATAACTTGCAGTACTTCTGCACTTACTTCCCACAGGTTCTCCACTCCAGCTGACCCTCTCAAGGTCATCATCATCGTCGTCGACAATATCCCGAAGGCTATTCACTGCTCGTTTAGATTCTTTTAGCTGTGGACAAAAGAATGAAGCTTGTATAAAACCCACCAGTACTGCAGAACACGAGTTGTTTCCTATTCCCTTCAAACATTCCTTCTCAGAGCTTTGAATACAGTTCATTCGGTTTCCGCTGTCACCTCTAAGGAACACAGACAATGCCTGTGTGCGTGTTCAAGAGATGTTTAAGCGCAGCTCTTCCTCACCACTGGGAATCCAAAGGCCACTGACACCGACACCGATGCTGACAGCTCAGCCAGCAGGAGACACAGTTTGGTCCACGGGGGCTAAACCACGGCCCTACTGAGACTTCGGACTGGCTGCCGTGAGGGGCGAGAAGGGAGCCGGTGGTGGCCTTCAAGCAGGGCGGGAGGCAAGCATGCACCCCGCCCAGGAAGCACGAACTCTCGCAAAGTGCGGGGTCGAGGCCTGGACTCAGACGGCCGCGGAGGGATCCTGCCTGGGGAGGTTCTGACGTCGGGCCGCGGCGCCCCGGCAGACCCCGGCTCGGACCCTACCTGTGAGAGCTCATCATCCTCGTCATCGAAGGTGAAGGCACGGAACTTGGAGCTGTGCCAGTACTCCTCCTCGTCCGCCCTCGCCCTGCTCATCTGTAACGGCACCGCACGGCAGTATCAGGGGCGCGGCTGCTTGAGGAGAATCCTCGTCCCCGCCGCCAAGTCCCGGTCCCAGTCTCGCCTCCCGGATCTCCGACCCCTCGGTCCCGCTCGCCCCTGCCGTGCCAGGCACCGCCACCGGCAGAGCACGACCGGGCAGGGGAGAGAGGGCAGGGGAGAGAAGGCAGGGCGGCTGCCGCGCAAAGCACGCCGGGACTCGTGGTCTCCAGGCCACGGCCCGGGCCGGCATTTTCCCCTTGGAGCACTACGAGTACCGGCATGCACGGCGCCCTGCGCCGCCGCGGGAACCGGTCCGTTGATCTAGGGCAGCAGAGCGGTCTATGTGCTGGATACTAAGGGCTGGGCCGTCGACAGCCGGGTTCGGGCAGCTGCGAGGCGCGGCCGGCTCCGGGAGCTGCCGACCGGCAAAAGCGGCAGCGAAGTGGCAGGTGGAGGTGGCGCAGCGGAACCAAGAAGGCAAGGCTGCAGCAAGTGGGGGAAGCGCGCCGGAAGGGACCGTGCCGGTGACGGAAGCCGGGAGGTGGCGCGGCCGCCGGCGGTTCTAGCAGTTTCCACGGACGAGCGGTGCGGAGGAGGCGGCGGCAGCGGCGGCGGTCCCGATGGCCAAGTGGGGGGAGGGAGACCCGCGCTGGATCGTCGAGCAGCGGGCGGACGCCACTAACGTCAACAACTGGCACTGGTGAGCGGGCCGGGCCGCGCGGCCTCGAGACCCGCCAGGGCGTCCTCGTTGGCGTCCCCTGTGCCCCTTGGCGGAGGGGGGCTGCCGGCCGGTGCCCCTGGGAGGAGGCTCTTTTCTTCCCCTACGTGTGTGTTGATGCTGGGCTAGGGGTGTCTGGGCTGACGCCCCGAGAAGGCCTTCGCCTGTGGTTACGTGGGGGGTGCCCGAGCTCTCGCCCCGGGAATGCCTAGGGGGGACGTGTCCTGGGGAAGGGCTCTGTGTGCCTGTCGGAGCGAGGCAGAGAGAAAAGGGCCCGGGAAGGCTGTAGGTAGTTCAAATGTGTTCTGGTGGTGCGGTCTGTCCCGGGTTCTCACACCACCTGCCTTTCCCACAGGACGGAGCGAGATGCCTCCAACTGGTCCACCGAGCGGCTGAAAACTCTCCTCCTGCCTGTCAGGGTGGAGGGTGAGGAAGGAGCTTGTGAGGTGACAGAAGTGAGCAAGCTGGATGGAGAGGCTTCCATTAACAACCGCAAAGGGAAACTTATCTTCTTCTATGAGTGGGCTATCAAGTTGGCATGGACTGGTGAGTGATGTTCTCCGCTTCTGTTTTAAAGACAGATTCATATAGGAGATCAAAGATAAAGGTGCCTATCTCATTTGGGAAATAGTAACGAAGGGAAGTGTTGCACTGTGCTACAATATGTTTGCTTTTACACCAATTGAATTAAGATGCCTTGAGCTAAACAACTTAATTGTAATTACAGGCACCTCAAAGACAGGAGTGAAATACAAAGGTTATGTGGAGATTCCTAATCTTTCAGATGAAAATGACATTGATGAAGTCGAGGTAAGCACAGCTAAAGGCTGTGTGGCTGTTTTAACAAGAATCTTAACAGAAGCGACACCTTTTCCGTGTTACCTTTTAGAGAATATTTGTGTATAACTTTGTTAGCATTAGAGACTGCTTAGGTTAACAGAGCCATGGAATCACAGAATGGTTTGGGTTGGGATCTTAGATAGTATCTAATTACAGTGCCCCTGCCATGGGCAAGGACACCTTCCACCAGACCAGCTTGCTCAAAGTGCCATCCAGCCTGGCTTTGAACACTTTCAGGAATGTATCTTGAGCAAGTTCCTGTTTTCTAGATGTAAGTGCTCTATAACACATGAAGATATTTAGGTACATGTATACTTTGCTGTAAGCTCAGAGAGGTAAAGTGAAAGATTAATGAAATTGCACTGTCACTTGTGAAGGTTTGGTCAAAGTCTATCTGTGATGTTGAGAATTCAGTAATAAAAGGATCATGCAAGCACGGCTTTGTTCAGCTGTACTTGTCCTTGTTTAGATCCTTGTCAGCCTTGCTAAAGATGAGCCTGACACTAACTTGAAGACACTGATGAAGCAAGAGGGTGCAAAAAAAATACGAGATGCAATGAAAACTTACATCAGCACTCTCAAAACAGGTATGTAACAGAGAGGAAGAAATGCTGTGGGAGCCAGTATGGGCTGGTGCTAAAGGAAGAATGGGGGTAGCAAGAGGATTAACTATTAGATCCTCACCCTATCTCAACAGGAAGGTGTGGCAGCAACAACAGTAACTTTTCCAGCTCTTTTGAAAATAGCATTTGGCAAGCAGCACTTCTTCTGTCTTTAAACAGAAGCACGGCCCAGAAGGATTTGTTTTGGTGATAATCCAGCAATAACATTTTTTTGCATTGATGTTCTAAAATTGAGAATGTCTTTCACACACTGAAGCTCAGCTATGGAGAAAATGAAGGCTAGTAAAATGGGTTTGCTACCCCAGTGACACAGGAATAGGAGTCACTGCATGTGACACAATCTGGCCTTTAGCTAGTGCTGTGGAAGATGATAACTCCTCTCTAGTTCATTAGTTTTTTCTCTTTTGCCACACTAGCAAAGGCATCTAGTGTTACTTGGATTTTAGAATAACTCAAAACTAGACATGGGTTTTGTGTATTTTGGGTCAAGATTAAAATTACTATAGAAGATAAACTTGATTCCAGCAGTTGGAGTTAAATCATTGTGCTCTGAGTTCTGCTTTGCTGTCTGGTAACAGGGTGGGAACACGACAGTTGCTTTTTATATCCAGTTACTTATACTACACTACACGTGCTAGATATTCAGGCTTTGCTGAATACAAGCCACTGCTGGCTGCTGCTTTTCCAGGATAAATTTCTATACTTTTGAGTTGTTTATTTTTTTCAGGTGTTTTAGTGTTCAGGGTGGGAGATGCAATCACATCTGTGAGTGGAAGATGAGAATGTTGTTCAGGTAGAACTATATGTAACAGGAACTAAGTGGTGTGATCATAGAATCATAGAATGGTAAGATTGGAAGAGACCTCTAAGGTCATCTAGTTCCAACCCCCTGCCATAGGCAGGGACACCTCCCACTAGTACAGGGCACTCAAGGCCTCCTCCAACCTGGCCTTGAACACCTCCAGGGAGGGAGCAGCCACAACATCCCTGGGCAACCTGTGCCAGTGTCTCACCACCCTCACTGCAAAGAACTTCCTCCTAACATCCAGTCTAAATCTCCCCTCTGCCAGTTTAAACAAGATATACAAGATGATACACACGTAATAAAATTCTGCTGTATAATGGAATTTTGCCAGTTTGAACAGATGAAGGAGGAAGAGCAAATGTTTGGTAATGACAGAAGTGATAGAGCTGGAGAAAAAAAGCAAACATGGTGCTGAAAGAAGTAGAAGCTTTGGGTGGACTTCTAAAGACACTAGTGCAGGGCTCTGGTGAGACCTCCCCTGGGTTTCTGTATGTAGTCCTGTCATGTTGTGTCAACAAAGATAACGTGAAGATGGAGTTAGAAGTAACTATTCTATACTACAGTGACAGGAGAAAGGGAGGGCAGGTCTGAAAAGCAATTGTAAAGCTGAGTTTGGTTTGTCTGGACCAGTAAGACACAAGTATTTGAGATATGATTAGTATTTGTATTAGAGAGTAAGAGAGGGGGGGAAAAAAGCTACATAGGTGTAAGGCTAACATTAACACAAGAACAATGCAATGATTGGTATGTCTAGGTTAGGAAGAGGAGGTAAGTTCAGACAAGTGCTGATAGGAGTTTCAGTGTAGAGTACTGAAGAGAAGAATAATTAATTGCCTATACAAAGAGGTCTCTACTTTTTCCAAAACTGTTCTGAGTCATGGATGCTAGCAAGAGCAGGGGGGAAACCGGGAAACCAGGAAACCTTTTTGGTTGTGAATTTCCAAGCATAGTTAAAACAGTTTACTTGATCTTTTACTAGTTTCATGGGCACATTCCTGTCTTTACAGAATTCACCCAGGGCATGATTTTGCCCACAGTGAATGGTGAACATATGGAAACAACACCTCAAGTGGCTCCTAAAGCAGAAGACCGCAAGGTAAATAGAGCTGTGCAAACCTGCTTTTGGATCTGTGAAGGAAATGGTACCCAGCATTAGATTCTGGAGCTTACAGGAGCAGCCTGTGCTGTTTATAGGATACATGTAGTCAGGAGTCAGCAGTCTGTGGGTGAGGCCTGACTGTTTTGATTTGCAGCACGTGATGTTTCTTGATTCAGAGTGATAAATCTGCTTTTTACACTCAGGTATGGTTGTATCTAATTATGTCTTTACCAAAGGCCTTTTGTGGTTTTGGGTTTGTTTTTTTTTTTTCCTCCTTTTGGATATGTGAAGCACTTGTTCAGCTCTTTTTCTTTCTGTGAAAAATCTAGGGGGGTGTGTGTTTTGTTTGTTTTGCTAGACGGCTGCTAGCAGCAGTGCTGCCACGTCGCAGTCCAAGTCCATAGGAGTCAAGATCCCTACCTGCAAGATCAACTTGAAGGACACCTTCTTAACATCTCCTGAGGAACTCTACCGGGTGTTTGTTACGCAGGAGGTAATGCCAGCCTTCTTCTGAGCTAATCTGGCAAACTGCTTCTTAAAACCTTCTTAGAGCATCCTGTAGGATGTTTGTGAGCCACGAGAAGGGAGTAAGAAAGCTGGTCTGCAGAACAGTTGGCTTAAAGCTCACATGTGCATCTTTTCACACAGTTGACAGGAAAGGGTTAATGCCAGCTCCAGAATTTTATCAGCATGTATCTATAAGTGCATCCCTTGCTGCATGTGGCCACATAGAATCATAGAATGGTAAGGTTGGAAGGGACCTCAAGGATCATCTAGTTCCAACCCCCTGCCATAGGCAGGGACACCTCCCACTAGCACAGCTCACTCAAGGCCTCATCCAATCTGGCCTTGAACACATCCAGGGAGGGAGCATCCACAACCTCCCTGGGCAACCTGTTCCAGTGCCTCACCACCCTTACTGTAAAGAACTTCCTCCTAACATCTAGTCTAAATCTCCCCTCTGCCAGTTTAAGCCCATTGCCCCTTGTCCTGTCATTGCAGGACCTTGTAAATAATCCTTCCCCAGCCTTCCTGGAGGCCCCCTTCAGATACTGGAAGGCTACTATCAGGTCCCCTCGAAGCCTTCTCTTCTCCAGGCTGAAGAGCCCCAACTCCCTTAGCCTGTCCTCATAGGAGAGCTGCTCCAGCCCTCTGATCATCTTTGTGGCCCTCCTCTCTTGGGATTTACATTTGTGCACTCTTGGCTTTAGTTTGTTGGGTTTTTTCTTTCAAAGTTAGGTGGTATCAAAGCATACATACTTGAGGAATAGCTTCCCCTCTCCTGCACATGCAGGAGAAAGAGCAGCATTCTATCATTACTTAAACATGATCTTAGTGTTTTGTTTTTCTTTTTCTTCAGACAAACAAACAAGCATAAACTAAGCAAAGACAAAAAGAAAGGAAATGCAAAGAACAGAAAATACCCACTCTTCTCAGACCTAGGTTACATTAAGGAATCAGCAGAGTAAAAGTGTGGCTTACAGAACACTGCATGGAGTATGAAAGCTAGGGGTTCTTTTCCTATGACAAGCAGAAGGCTGTTGTGGTGGCTACAGCCTTGATTTTCTGGCCAGGGCAGTGTTTTCTTGATGAAGACCTCACACTCCTGACTTACCTCATCTTCAAGAGCCTTGGTATCTTGGTGTGGGTGGCATTAGGCAACAAGTTTGCAAGCAGATAATGCAAAGTAATACAGATCTTCTTGTGGATTCTTTTCAGATGGTCCAAGCTTTTACTCATGCACAAGCCACCTTGGAGGCTGATAAAGGAGGCAAATTTCAGTTGCTGGATGGCAGTGTCACAGGAGAGTTTGTTGACCTAGTAAGTACTAACTAGTGCAGATACATCTTGCTTAGGGGCAGCTTCTTGTTTTTCAGGTATCAGTTTTGTTGCAAAGCTTTGGTTAGTTGTGAAGTTCTGTCTGGTGCCCATAGTTATCTCTAACTGATTGCTGTGGCTATTGAACTGTTCCTTTATAGTACAGATGAATGTATGGGACTTCAGTCTAGGGAGAAGATCTGGCTTCCAGTCATACAGCTGCCCTGTCTCTGCTTTGACTGACTTGTTAAGGGTTGGAGGGGTGTTAAAGATAGTAAAAGACCCTTTTCCTCTTTGGCCCTCCTTCCACTGAAGTCTCCTGGGCAGGGATGCTGTCTCAGTGTTTGGGAGTGTACTATGGCCTTCTGTCCTAGAAGAAGAGTGGAAAGAAAAGGACACTTCAGATCTCTTTCCCTTTGTATATGTGTGCATAGTTCTCACGGGGTCCCTGAAGCTTCAGATTAATTTTCTTACTAGACTGCAGGAGTGCAAAAAATTACTACCCAGTCTTTCTCTTTTCAAGGTCCCTGAGAAGCAGCTTGTTATGAAATGGAGATTTAAATCTTGGCCAGCTGGTAAGTAGTCCAAGAATGGACCCTTGCCTGCGTTGAAGATTCCCATCCCCATTTGCCACACTGCACTTTGGCTTGTGCTCGGGGAACACGCAGTGTTCTGGGAGCCATCCCAGCTTCATATCCCACACGATCAGGTCAGAATCATCAGCCATGGCTCAGAGCAGTGGTCAGGGATTAGGAACAAGGAAGTAGCAGCTTGCTCAGCTGTGGCTGCAAGTGCTTCGAATCCCATGAAGAGGGCGCCCTCTCCTCCCTCTATGTCTGAGGAAGGCCTGCAGCTGTCACAAACAGATCCTCTGGGATGGATCCTGAAGAGTCTTTTTAAGTGGTGCTGCATGAGGGGAGGATCAGAGCAGCAGCTTGAGGCGGCATACACTGTACTACACACTGACAGATTTGCTTTGGTTCCTCCAGGGCACTTTGCAACAATTACCTTGAACTTCCATGACAAAGGTGGTGAGACTGAGGTGTGCTTGGAAGGAAAGGGCATACCTGCTAGCGAGGAGGAAAGAACAAAGCAAGGCTGGCAGCGCTACTACTTCGAGGGCATTAAACAGACATTTGGCTATGGCGCCCGCTTGTTTTAATACCAGTTGCTGGGAAGGCTCTGCCCGAAGACTCTGCCACGTGGACTGATTCTCACCTGTCCCTTTCTAATCTTGGCCGTGCTGCTGAGTAAAGTGGGATGACAGGTGATAAGGAAGGCCATTGAGCAGCACCACTCTCAGTCCCTCACTGCTTTGTGCATGTCTCGTGCTGCAGGGGATTCTCTTACATGTACATACTTCTATTGCTAAATAAACCTAACTTAAAAAAAACAGCTTGGAACTTGTGTCGTCAGGTTGGCTTCAGTTCAAAGGGCCGCTTGATAGGCTGAGAAAGGGATCTGTCTGGAAAAACAGCAATCAATAAGGAGTGCTGATCCCAATGTGATTTACTTCTCACTTCTGGGGGAGTAGAGAGCATTAGCTTGATGCAGTTTTTAGTTTGAACAGCTGCTCGTTTTCTCTGCTTTTGATCTGCCGCTAGTAAATGTTTCAAACCCTTTCCATTTCTGAAGGGATCTAAGATGCTGTTCGAGCTATTTCCCTCCTCTCTTCCACATCCCTTTCTCCAACATGCTCCATTCTTAGACAAGCCTGCTCTGTGAGAGTGCTAAGTTCACTTGACACCTGAAAAAACCAAAATGACTGCTAGGGAAACCCCCACCTACAAAACAGTTCTAGCAGGTTGCAAGTCCCAGGGTCAGCTACCTTCTAGAGGGTGGGGTTCATTTCTGTAAAATAAACAAGCTGCAGTACTTTTGGCTGACCCCACTTGTGCTGTTGCTTTGGCTGGTGAGGGGAAAACCACTTGTTTGTTCTCTGCTGTTAACACAGTTCCCAGAGTTGTCTTCCAAAGCAACAAACTTCCTTGGAGGATAAGGAAGAAATCCAGTTCTGCTGGTCAGAAGTGCCAGTAGGCTTAACCTCAAGTGTGACAAGTGCTCAGTTTTCCCTTTGAGGCACTAGCTTCTCTCACACTGTTTTCTGCTAGTGTTTTCTGTAGAGCATCTCTAGTAAGCCAGAAGTACCACTGCTAGGTGAGAATTACTATTTTGGGAAGGATTTTTTTACTTTTGTAAATCTGAACGGCATGTTGTAGCCATCCCCTTCAGTAGAGGAGACAGGAAAAAAAAAAAACCCAACACTATAGTGCCTGTTTTATAAAATGTAATTGACTTCTAAGCAGTGGAAAGAGGATTTATAGCTTTTCCCATGCACCATTCCAAAGTGATTTATTCAGGGCAAGGTGTGTAGGGATGTGAAGAGTGCAGTAAAAATGCACAAGTGCTATACTGTGTGCTCACTGCTGTGCAGATCTGCACCTACAACAGTTGTTAGCTGTAGATAGAGTAGGGCTTCCCTGTTTCCCTCTAGCTGCCTTGCTGGAAAAGGGGTTGCAGATATTTTGCCAGGATTCTTAGGCACAGATGATCTGCTGGGCTGCAGGAGTGTAACAAAACTAAGCACCCTGATGTCAACTCTGCAAGTTTGGATTTCTGTTTGGGAAATCCTGAACCATGGGAAACTTAAACCAGCAAACCTAGCAGGCATGTTCACAGCCAAGGCAAGAGCTTCAGTAAAAGAACTGTAAAAATCGTTTGAAAACTGGAAGAAAATCAGCTCACTCTAAGAGAATTGGGAGAAAGTCTGCAGCCCAATCAAGTGTCCTTGCTGTGCTTTGGCAGCCGTGCTGGCGGCTGCCTGGGCTGTGCTAGCAGCGTTCTGCAGCAGGGCTCTGCTGGCACAGCTGAGCCAGGGCAGCAGAAGGCAGGCCCCGCTAATCACCTGCTGCTGGAAGGTTAGGAAGTGGGACAGGAAGGCAGCTGAAGTGGAATTTTAATTGCCTTCCTTTCATCACAAACAGAGTTTCCTTCGGGTATCCTGCTGCTACTCTAATAAGATATGCTTTGGCCTCAGCCAGTAACCTATATTCATGGGGCTCATGGGCTCAGAGCTCTGCTTGGAGGCTGTTTGAGGGCTCTTTTTCCAGCAAAACTGACTGCTTTGAGTTACGCTGGTACTGCACCAGCTGGCTCCCTGTCCCTTGGGTTGGAAACTGCCCACAGCAGCAGGACAGGCTGGTCACTGTGTAGCCATGCCCTAGCAGCTGTTCACAGCTGAACCTATCGGACTAACCCACTGGTGAGGGCAAGCCTGTGCCAGCACGCACTTAGCCTGAGCCACAGAGTGTGTCAAGATATGCCAGCAGGGCACAGCGGTGCTAATGCCTTACACCACTTCAGCTGTTCACTTCTCGAAGGTGATCTGAGCCTTAAGTTGTGGCATGCTGGTGAAGTCCCTGTGCTGCTACACTCACCTCTTCTCACAGCACGGAGACCCATTCCTTCAGCTACAGCTGACATCTGGTGCAAGTCCTGCAGATGCTAATGAGAAACCCCACACCTTGGCTTTTCCTGCAAATGCCAAGAGAGATAGACACAGTTTTTAGTCCTGCAACTGTTTGATGGCAAGAGGGCTATATGAGGAAAGGTCCTGTATACTGCTGCTGAAAAGCTCTTTGACAGTCTGATGGTTAAGAGGGAAAGTTTTGTGAAATAGAAGTGAAAAAAACTCAGGAGACAAAGATAGAAGTAAATTTTTTTGCCAGTGCTGAGAGGTCAGAGGTGGATGTTAACTAACTACACATGAGGCATATGGAGCATAAGAAGCAACTACCAAACAACAGCATATGGTGGCCCAACCAAATGAGTCTCTGAACACATTTAGTGAATCCTGAAATTTCTTGCAGCTGGTGATTCAGCACCACTAAAAGTTTGCAGAGATTCAGAAGTGGGAAAATTAATGGAAAGAGGACTATCATGCAGACCAACCATCACACCTCAAGAAGTTTCTTGGTCACCAACTGCTGACAAGGAAGGTACTTTAAGGCAATAGCTACATGTACTTGTCCTCCTCTTTACTCTTCCTTACTACTCACCTGCTCTTGATCACTGTCAGAGAATGGATGCTAGTTTAGGTGGACCTGTATTATGACTTACTTGGTCCTTTCTCCTGTGTTTTGATCATTTATGTATGTGAAACTTGTATGGGGAAAATCGGGCCACAAATCAAAGAGACAGAAACTTGCTAACCTAACTAACTATTAAAACTGCTTTGAAACACCATCCCAACCCTGCTTCAGTGGCAAAATAGGAAGAACATAAAGATTTTAAGTCAAAGTGAAGGTAGTTGGACGTTTGCAGCATGGCAGAGCCTGATGCAGTTTACCCTGGAAGATTTGCTTGGAAAAGCAGAGCAATCTGCCAGAATTCAATGAGGAATGAGGCTGAAGAGGGGGAGGGAGGAAGAAAGAGGTGAGACCCAAGGGAATTGGATCAGTCTGTAATACCAGTTCATCATATGGACAGAGGAATCAGTGCACCCTCAGCAAGTTTGCAGATGGCACCAAGCTGTGTGGCACAGTCACTTGCTAGAGGGCAGGGATCCATCCAGAGGGACCTGGACAGGCTGCAGAGGTGGGCCCAGGCCAACCTCATGACATTCAACAAGGCCAAGTGTAAGGTCCTGCACCTGGGTAGGCACAATCCCAAGCACAAATCCAGGCTGGGTGGGGAATGGCTGAGAGCAGCCCTGAGGAAAAGGCCCTGGGGGTCTGGGTTGATGAAAAGCTTGACAAAATTCCAGTTCAGCACTGATTAAATACCAACACTTTCACCTTTCAAGGAAAAGCTGCACTTAGGAAGAACACTTAGCCCTGAGGAACAGGACCTGGGGGTGTAGTGTGATGAAAAGTTCAACATGAGCCTGCAGTGTGAGTGCAGCCCAGACAGCAACTGAGTGCTGGGCTGCTGCAAGAGCAGTGTGGGNGACAGGCTGAGAGAGTTGGGGCTTCCAGGAGACCTTAGAGTAGCCTTCCAGTATCTGAAGGGGGCCTCCAGGAAGGCTGGGGAGTTCTTGCAATGACAGGAGGACAAGAGGCAATGGGTTTAAACTGGCAGAGAACTAGATGATCTTTGAAGTCCCTTCCAACCTTACCATTCTATGATTACTCTGGCATCTCCATCACTGGATAGTCTGAAGCCTATGGGGGAATGGGACCCATCCGTGTGGAACAGTTTGCCCACGTCCCCATGGTGGGGCTGTGTAGTTTCTCAAGACTCTTGTCTCAATCTGTTTCTCTGTGGTACACCCCCGTGTGCCTGGCAGAGGGGACACTTTCTTCTGGCTGTTCAGAAACTTCACAGCCACCTTGCCAGTGGCTGCTCAGGTTCCACAGCACACATGAGCCCAGGCAGGGTTGGGGCTGGCAGGGACCAGTGTGGTGGAGGTGGCTGGCTGGTGCATGGGTCTGCTGCAGCCCCTGGCCCCTGTGTGACAACCAAGCTGTGCAGGGCTGTGATCCCTACTGCTGGGCTCCCATGCAGTGCCAGAAGAATAGCTGACATGCTTGCAAAGACCTGGAACAAAGACGAGGCTGAGCCCCGCCAGCTGGGCTCCTCTCAGGCATTTCTGAGGGGCAGCTGGTCGCTGCGTGGCAGGGAAGGAGACATTCCTTTCCTGACTTCAAACGTGTGCCTCTCTTCTCTGTGGAGATGGAGTAAATCTTGCCCCTTGGACACATTGGGCAGGGCTACCCTGGCTTGATTTCAGCATCCCTCTGCATAGTGTCAGTGAAAAGTGGAGTAGAGGAGGGACTCTGCTAGGTGCTGCCCACCCACTAGTGGGGATTTTCTGCACTTGGGGTGAAGGCAAAACCCAGGAGACCAAGTCTTGGCACAAACTCCTGTGTTCACACTGTGGTCAGAAGGATTACTGCTGGAGGACTGCAGCTAGAGTGATTTAAAAGATTTTTTACTCTTCCTTAGAGCAGTTGGCAGCAGTGTGCCATGCTGTGTCACCAGCACACTCAGTCTGGAGGACTGGAGGAGGAAGTTGTTTCCAGGGAGGGTGGTGAGGCACTGGTACAGGTTGCCCAAGGAGGTTGTGGCTGCTCCCTCCCTGGAGGTGTTCAAGGCCAGGTTGGACAGGGCCTTGAGTGATCTGTACTAGTGGGAGGTGTCCCTGCTGAGGGTTGGAACTAGATGATCCTTGAGGTCCTTTCCAACCTTACTATTCTATGATTCTATGACTAGACAGGCTACACAGTAGGTTGAGTCTCTCTACACACCTAAAATAGGAGTGCTTGAAAGGTTTGTTGGCTTGTTGGGTTTTTTTTTCCTCTTAGAGCTTCATTTTTTTAGCTCAAGGTCCACAGAGCATCACAACCACACTTTGTTCTTTCCTAGGCTTTGAGGCCTTGCAGTTCAGATCTGCTCCACAGGCTTTGGCCAAACTCTCCTGGTATTGTCATGCTCTGTCTTCTCTTCCCAAAGCAGCTCTTTCTGGGACCAGTTGGTTTTTTTGTGTGCTTTCCAAGAAGCAGATTCTTGGAGCAGGAGTCCTGAAAAAAAGCAGATAGCTAATGGGATCTCTGTCGCTGTGAACATATTTCTGTGTGTTCATCCCCAAGAGATGGGCTGCACTCACAGGCCTGTCAGGCACCTGACCTCATGTCTTCAAGGTGCCATTCATAGTAAAAAAGTCTTTACATTGCTTGCTCCTGACTCATCTGGGGCCAACAATGGAGGTCATCAGCAACAAGAATATGCTGGCTACTGTGACTAGCAACATCTGGACGCAGCTCCTTCTGCGTGCACACTAACTCAGCTGCAAGTTGGATGCCAGGGAAGTGGTACAGCTGAGCCACACAAAGCTCCAGTCCAGGCTGGCAAACTAAGACAACTTGGATGGTCAAGAAACCTTGCATTCAGATGCAGCAGACTCACTCCATGGTTTCAGATGACATCTCCAGCTCTTGAGCACTAGCAAGAATTTGGGCAGAAATTCTTCCTGCTTCTATCTTCTGCGTAAGGGATTTCTATAGCCCAAGAGTTTCAGAGCAGATCTCAGCATAAAGCACAGCAATGACCTTGTTGCAGAGGATAAAGGTATGTTATGCCTGTTATATACAACTGCCTCTCCAGGCAAAGTGATCTTCCCTGTGCTGCTCCTCCTGCAAAGTGCAGCTCTGTTGTCTCTAGCTTAGGTTTGATGCAACAATGTGTTTGATGTTGAAGATGATCCATAGGAAGGTCAGAGCATCCTTCATCGAGAGGGGCTATCTGCTAACCTCAGGCTGGGGCCAGTAGTGACACCAGGCAACTGTGGAGCAGAGCCCCATGCTGGAGTAACAGATAACCCTTGACAGATGTGCAGCCAGCACAAAGCTAAAGGAGAAAGAGAGAAGAGAAAACAGCTGGAAAGAGCTTGGAAGTGGTCACAGTTTATGTGCCTAATTAATGGCAACAAAAAGTTGTGATCCCTGGAAAGCTTTACAAATCCCTCTGCTATCATTAGCTGTTGGATCTGGAGGTGGTTTGCCAAACTAGTTTCACAGCTGGGATGATGCTGGGCTTTTTTTCACCCACTCTCATGCTCAACACCTGCTTCAAGAAATGTGCTTGTGTAAGGTTAGCTGGCATCTAGCTTTGGCCAGGCTGAGCATGGTATAGAACCCAGAGTAAGGGTGGAGGCACAGGCAATGCATTCGCTTCTCAGCACTGACCCTGATGGAGGCTTCCTTCCCCACGAGTGGAACTTCACATATCCAATGGCTGTGGTGGTAGGTTCCAGACAGTCTCTGTTAGGTGCAGTTCTTGCAGTCAAACACCATCTAATGCAAATGCTAAGGGAAGGAAGCAAAGCAACCAGGGTCTTTGCAGCACAGTTGGGGCTGGAGGCCCAAGACATGCAGCATTTAATGTAGTGTCATCAACCAAAACAAACAGCAACATATGCTTCAGTCCCACCTGAATGACATCAGTAACACATACATATATAAAGTGCTTTATTGCAGCATCAGAATAAAGAATTCTTCTCTATGAAATTTTGTAGGGAAAACCACATTTTATATATTAGATATAAAAACCACAATCAGCTTAAGGAGTGGAAACTTAGATTTATCACTTAAATAGCATCGAGCTGGACAGGATCTTTGATGGGATATAAAAATAAATGCTTCCTTAATGTCTACTTTTCTCATGGTGCCCTGCAAAACCTCTCAGTATATAAGGTGCTTGTGTGAGGAACAACACTGTTTTACGTTTCTCATGCTCCAGCTCATGCCTGTATCATCTAAAACACAGAGGCAGCAAGGTAGAACAGCCACTCAACTGTCAACTAACTCTTTTGAGAGGAGGCTCAAAGCAAGAAATGTTCCTATTTTCCCTTGGATGGGAATTCCATGTATTACAGCAATTATAGCTTCTTTTTTGGGTGCTCAGACTGGTTAAAGTACAAAAAGTAGGAGGGTACAAACCCTTGGTGACAGCCCTCATTTAAAGCAGGTCCTCAGAGAGCATCTAGACAAACTGTCTGAGCTACTGAAAGCTTCCTTCAAGAAAGGCTGTTTGCAGAGGCCCTGCTTCTGTATGTGTGTTCAATACTGGGGCACTAGGCACATTTAAAGGGAGAATGTTTTAAAGCCTGTGCATTGATGGTACATAAGAGCCTGCTGATATCAAAAGCAGACATGACATGAGATATGGGTTTAAACTGGCAGAGGGAAGATTTATACTAGATGTTAGGAGGAAGTTCTTTACAGTGAGGGTGGCGAGGCACTGGAACAGGTTGCCCAGGGAGGTTGTGGCTGCTCCCTCCCTGGAGGTGTTCAAGGCCAGGTTGGATGAGGCCTTGAGTAACCTGTGCTAGTGGGAGGTGTCTCTGCCTGTGGCAGGGGGTTGGAACTAGATGATCCTTGAGGTCCCTTCCAACCTTACCATTCTATGATTTTATGGGAGAGGAAATATGAAGCTACTCTGCTGGATGACAGAAGGTAACAAGATCATCCTTCTCTGGCCTTGGCTGCCCAATTGTCCACTTCCTATACAAACACCTCCATGTCTGCTGCTGAGCCTTCCAGCATATGTCCTAGGCTCCCAGAACCAAGCCACCAGACCACTACCACCTTCTCCTGACCATGTCTTTATGACCTACCTCTTTACTAGTCGCTCTTTACTAGTGAACAAATGACCATTTTAACTAAAAAAAACCATCATGAACATTTACCAGGGTCTGGGTTTCCATCCATGCTTACTTGGTTATGTCACCCTTTGCATGACACTGGTCATGTCAGACTGCACAGTTGTTGGGAAATGGATGGTGTCTATGTTTTGATAGCACTGAAGCCTTGTGTAGAATAATATTCAGATAAGAATAATTCAGTGATAACTTAATACTTTTGTTTTAAGACCAATAAAGTTTAGCTACTGATGATCAAGGATGTAATATTCTATCAGTAACCAAGGCAAAAGGATCAACATACACTCACCATATATAAGACACTTCCAGGAAGGCTCCCCAAAGAGCTATCAGACCATGGATATTCACTGGCCCTGGAGAAAGCTCCTGAAAGAAGAAGAAACCTAGCACAGGATAATCAGGCCAGGACCTCTGCATTCAGATGCTTTTTTGCATTAAAGCAGGGAGCAGACAACAGCCTTGGGTTAGACCTCTAGTCTAGAAATAACTCCATTCTTTTTTATGTGTGCTTGACTTGCTCTTTTTATTTCCTCTGTTGAATAGCTTTTGCTAAATAGCTATGAACAGCTTCTCCAAGGTGCAGCAACTTATTGTCAAAGGATGAAGGTGTTTTCTCTACAGAAAACTTGGGAGCTCCCAAAATATGCTGCCATGGACCTCTGAAAAGCTGAATAAAACCCAGGCAAGACCAAAGTGCCTACAGAGAGCATGATCCATGATCTGCAGACATCAGGTATTGACATTATGGCCGCAGGTATATCTTCCTTCTCTGGAGCCACACTTGCTTGCCTGAGGAGCACAAGGTATGCTTATGACTTACTTTCACAGAGCTGCCTCTTTCTCCTGCCCAAGGCCAGCAGCAGACCAGGAAGGAGCAATGCTAGGTGCACCCAGCAGTTCCTGACTTCCTCCCATCTCCATGGAGAACTTTGGCCTCTGTGCTTTCTGTTCCTCCAGCGATGGCACAAGTAGTGGCTGAGCTACCTTCTGCCCTCAGCAGGGCCATGGGTGAGAAACACAGAACTTTGTGCTGAGCTGTATGAAAGATGCTCCCAAGAACTGAAGCTCACTGTGGGGCTGCTGGGGAGCAGGTGTGAAGACAGGCTGCTGGTGGGAGTTGCATGGCTGCTGCCACCATGCACTGAGGCAGAGGCTGAAATGCACACAGATGGTGCTAACCTGTGCTGACCAACTCTGAGGCCCACTAGTGTCTAGCTTTGACATCCAGTGTTCCCCTTCACAGCTGAAACCAGTGGTGGCAAGACAGTCTTGCCCAAGGAGCCTAGGTGGCCTGTCTCCTCCTGCCTCACATAATTCCTAGACCCATGAAACCCTGATAAGCCTCTCCCTGCTCCTTCCCAGCTGAGTGTGCAAGAACTCAAGGAGAGGGAAGGCCCTGCTCTGTGTGCCTGAGTGGGAGAGTCCTGCCCTCCCTTAGGAGGACCTAGCCCCAGTTTCAGATGCAGATCAGCATGTGCCAGGGCAGGTGTACACGCAAGAGCTGGCAGCTCTGCCTGCAGCAGGCCAGTTCTTCAGATGTAACATGAAGCTGGCAGGAGCTAAGGCCATTTCACCCTGCAGAGGCTCAGCTTCCAGGTTGCACCGATATATCATAGAGAATAAAAGCAGATGGGAGCAGCCCCCCATTCACTTTATGTCTCACATCCCCTGTGGCTCCTTGCATGTCAGCCCAGGCACCCTGGGGTGCAAGCCCACACTGGGTGGTATGGCAGGCATCACATCGCAATATCTTCTGGCCCCTTCTGAAATCTGAGGGGTGCTGAGGCACCCCTTTGAGAGGATGAGATGGACAGCACATCCTCCCCGCTCTGCCCGGCACCAGCCAGGAGCCCACAAGCAGAGCCAGGGTTTTGCCAGGCTGGGCTGGGATAGGGCCAGCAGTGGCCCGGGCTCCTCCGAGCACGGCTGCAGCTTAGTACTCCTTGGCCTCTTGCAGCTGCGAGAGGTACTCCTCCTCGGCAGGGTTGTCGGCACACCGCCGCCCATTGTTGGGGGGCCGGATGGCATGATAGCGGCTCCAGTCACCCTTGCAGAGGATCCAAGGCAGCATGTCCACCTTGTAGTGCAGCTCAGGGGAGAACTCAGTGCTGATGAGGTTGGGGACGCCAGCCCCCTTGCCGCGGGTGATGAGGCGGGTGTGCTCGTCGTAGCAGCAGTGCTGGGCAGCCAGGGTGGTGCTGTCAAGAGAGAGCATGGAGCGCAGGCAGAAGCGCGCCGTTGGCTTGTAGATGTCCAGGCGCTCCTTGGGGCCGCTGGCATCCCGCCATCGGAAGCTCTTGCCCTGCTGCTCGTCCTGCAGGTTGACGGCACTGTAGACGGCCTCCAGTGGGTAGGAGCAGGGGCAGCTGGGCAGATCTGTCAGCACCTTGCTCAGATACTTGGTGAGGAAGTCGCTCTTGCAGTTCAGCCACTTCTCACAGCTGTCTACCTCTGCGGGGGAGGGTACCAAAAGGGTGAGGGTACACGCAGCCCTGCACCCCACTTTACCCAGCTGCTATTTGCCTGTGGCCTTGCCAGCACTTGCCAGGCTGGATCAGTCAGGGTTGTGGGACAAGCTCGACCCAGACTCCATCACCAAGGCAGTGAGAGAGGGAAGAGGTTTCATGCTGAGGCTGAGTTGGCCCTCACAGGGGCACCCATTCCTGCACAGGGGCACCCATTCCTGCAGGGTGCTGGGAGCACCCTCTCTTGGTAAAGGGCTTGTGGCAGGCTGGCCTTAGACACTGCAACCTAAAGAGGGTGCAGTGTTGTGTTGTGTTGTACCAGGACTGTGAGAGGAACTGGGTTTCCCAGCATGACTGCAAAATCCTGCATATTTGGGTGACTTAGATCTGGACATCAGATGTAGGAGACCTTTGCAGAGCCCTCCCCACCAGCCAGCTAACATGCCCCAAAGAGTCTGGCACTGAAGTCCCCAGTGCAAGGTAGAGGTAGATGCTGACCTGAGTTGAAGAGCTCTGTGGTATTGTCGTTTTTGAAAGGCGTCTCCTCTGTAGGGAAGACCATTTCCCCTTCTGCTCCTTGAGACAAAAAAAAACCCAAACCAAAACAACACAAAAAAGAGCCAGGTTGAACACCAGGAAGAGCAGTGTTTTTTCCCCCTGTAAGTTCACCAGACACTACCCATTTTACACCTCTTCTACTACTTTGGTGACAACCCTCCACCTGGGAGGAAGGGCCGGCCACAGGGCAGACAGCCCCAAGGCTGTTGGTTATGCAAATCCCAGTGGATGGAGCTAGTTCTCAGTATGTCTCTGGAGAAGATTACAAGCTCCCAGTGTGAGAAAGATGTGAGGAGGTGCACACTGAGCAGAGCACCAGCTCTACCATCCTTGGGGACCATCTAGCTGCCCGGGGAGTCATGAGGGCCCATTAGTCATTACCTCTGATCACATTAGAAACATCTAATCCTTGAAGCGTGAGTAATACTCAGCCCATAGTGGCAGGAGACCAGCCCACATCGAGGTCAAACAGTGCCCAGGCACTGCTATGGAAGAGGCTCACCAGGGCAGTGAGGAAGGTCGCAGGTCCTTGACTCCGTTGCTGTGCAGGCATAGCCACAGGACCGAGTCCTCTTCTGGTTGCCACCACCACAAGTGGTGCTACAAGGGGACCACAGGCTCCACTCCTCCTCATCTTCATAGTCTGTGCGTGGCAGGACAGAGAGTGGTGGACCTCAGCAAAGCCTCAGCAGGGGGAGAAACATCAGCCACCTAGACCCTCCCTCAAGCTCTGTCTTGTCCCTAGGATGTCATTTATAGGGACATGGGGCCTGGGGCACACGGAGGTGACCGACCACATGACGGCAAGGGCCAGCCTTGCCCTTGCTGGCAACCTCAGGGAAGCAGCCCTCAAGCAAAGGCTCTTGTTTTCACAAATCTGTTAAAGGTGGCACCGACTCAGGCAGGCGTTGCTGCTCTCCTTTGCCCGTACCCAACCTGCCTCTGCACCGGCTGTGATGCTGAAGCACTGTGTTAGCAAGGTTTGACTGGTCTGGGGCTTGTGGCTGGGAAGCTGTAGGAAGGAGCTGCAGTGATGCCCTAGTCCACCCATCCACTGGCAACTGCCATCAAACCCTCCACAACTCCCTTCCTGGGGGAGAGCTCAGGTCTGTGGCAAAGGACACTGGTGTCACCATGGGGATCTGAGCTGATGGCAACAACACTTGCCATTAAACATTTACCCTGCATTCCTCATCTGAGCATGCCTTTGCTGTAGTCTATGCTCCTGTCTGATTGCATGCAAAAACAACTCCTGCTGGGATGCTGGGGTATGTCTGCCTGCAGGAAGCCCTGGCTGAGTGCTGGCTTTGCTTTTCAGCTTGCTTACTTAATCTTTAAGTAAGAACTGAACACCATTGTGCTGTACTCCAGCTGGACAGGTCCAGCGAGACAGGGCTGCAAGTGAGGCAGAGCAGCAGAGGGCAGTGCCAGTCTGCAGGGCAGCTAGGCTTGCCCAAGAGTACTCACCATAGTTGTATTTTTCCTTAAAGATCCAGTTCTTCTGCCCAGGCCACCGCTGGTCCCAGTCACCTCCCACTCCACTGAGCACAGACTCCTCCTCCTCATACTCTGCTGTGTAATCTTCCTCCTCTTCCTCTTCCTCCTCCTCTTCATCCTCCTCCTCCTCTTCCTCCTCCTCTTCCCTGTCTCCTACATCCAGCTTGTCATCCCCTTTCTTCTCCTCCTTTTCACTGGGGTCAGTGTATTCCCAGAAGAGGGGCCAAAAGAGGTCCTTGTGGGACAGCCACTCAGCGGACATCAGGGACCAGTCATTGCTTGTCTCCTTCAACAAGTCCATCTCCATCTCTGCCTGAGGATCATCCACTACTTCGATGGTCACCTGGAGGCCAGATATGAGGCAGAGCAATGAGCCAGGGCACAGCCCTGGAACAGACCTACCAGCCCATGCACTAGTTCCCAACCTGAGATGCCAGAGATGCTCTGAGCTACAGGACCACATGATGGGTGCAGGGGGTCTCATTTCATCTGGAGGGACTGAACAGAGGCAGACCACAGGAACCAAAACCACCCTCAGAAATAGAGAGGCGACCCCTGTAGAAGCGTTTTGCTCCTGCTCTGCATCTCTACAGAAAGGAGCAGGGAGTGGGGTGGAGAGGGTAAGGAACAGGGTAAAAGCAGTGAGCAAACTTCCCTGCCAGGGAGCTTGTCTTTGCCAGTTGTTTACATCGGGTAGCTACCTAGAAGACAGAGGGCAGTACCCACAGGTTGCCCACTCATGAGATCTTTCCTCTTAGGGAATCAAATGAGGCTGGGAGAGCACATGTGGTATTCAATCGCATGCGCATGCCCCTGCAGCCTGCCCAGACCCGATTCCTACCTGGATGTTGGGATTCTGGGCGCTGAGGTCCACATTGGCCAGCCCTGTCAAACTCTGCAGGTCCAGCACGAAGGGAAGGTTCTCCTCCTGGTCAGTGTTGTCAGGATGGGGCAGCGCCGGGCTCCTGGCTACCTGCTGGGCCACCCCACGGCGCTTGTGCCGCCGCAGGCCAGCCTGCCCACTCCGCCTCAGCCCCCGTGCCTTGCCAGGTAGTGACAGCTCCTCGTCCCCTGCTGAATGGGGGTTGGATGAGGCAGAAACCTGAAAAAGGAAGAGGTAGTGAGGACATCTCCTTGAGGGTGGCTCTGCAGGGAGCAAGCCACTGCCCAGACAAGCAAGGTCTGGTCTCCTGCACCAAACAGTTCTCCCACCCCATGTTGCTGCAGCATCAGGGTAGTAATGAACATGGTAATTAATCAGCTTAATACCCAGTAGTCTGTGCTATGCCAGGGCTTAGCCCCACTGCATCTGAACAACCTACAGGTCTACTCAGGGTGGTGCTCTCCATCCTGTGCCCACCCTCTCTGCTGTCCCATTGCCCATCTCACCAGGCTTAGTACTTCTTGGTGTCCCTTTGTAGCCATTGCTTAGGCTCTGGAGATGGACGCTGGGAAGGGCTGTTTCTGGTCACAGCTACCAGAGCTCATGTTTAATAATTTTCTCTATTTATGTAAGAAGCTTGTAACACAGGCTTTACAGCAAGTAGGCAGCAAGTAGACAGCAAGTCTGTCTACTACCAATGCCACAGAACAATATATTCACCTGAATATATTGTTCTGTGGCATTGGTAGTAGACAGACAACTTCAAGCAACTAAGGTTTAACTGAGACTTCAGCTGCTACCCAAAGGGTACCACAAAGAGGGAAAGAAACTGCTGGTAGATGTAACTCAGCTACTCTCATCTCCTTGGGAAATGAAGATGCCCAGACAAACAGGACACCATCACTTACTTGTCAGCGGCTGCCAATGGCTGTAACTGCTGCCGCAGCTGTGGCGGCATGCGGCGCTTGGCAGCCAGCCCTGCTCAGGAGGTGCAGGGGTAGTGGGCAGGGAGCCTGGCTGGCATGGCAGTGCTGGCTGGCTGGGGACACGGTGAGCAGCCAGCAAGCTTTGCCAACCGGCCGTGCTTGTGCTGAATTCCCACGTTCCTCGTCTTTGGCATGCGCTGGCATGAAAGAGCGAGAGTCAAAGGGCCAGCAGGCTCCAGTGCACCCGAGAAACCAGAGATGGAACAACTGGCAGAGCCCCCCCGCAACACGGGACGTCCCCGGGAAGGTCTACGGGGCCTCGCAGCTTGAGGCTGGGAGCCGAGGTGCCCAAAGCCCCAGAATCTCCACCAGCAGATGCCTCTTCGCGGCTGCCCAGCTGAAACCCCCTTTTGTTCCCAAGCTGCGGCCCTTGCGCCAGCCCAGCCGCGGGATTAAGCAAAGGAGCGGCATGCCCCCCTCTCCACGGGGGACACGAGAGGCATTTCTACCTGCAATTAGAGCCAGATGGTTCGGGGAAGGACTCCCCTCCCTTTCATCCTGATCACTGGAGCACTTCAAAGGCAGCTGGAGCCTGGCCAGGCTCTCATGAGCTCACACAGCCTGTCCCCAGCCCTGTGCCCACACATCAAAGCTTGCCACCCCCCTCTCCGGTCCCCGGGGGAGGGAAAAGAGCAGCAGGGACACTGCTGGTCCCTTGGCTGCTGCCCAGAGCGGGCTGGACGCAGGGAAGGGCTGGTGACAGACTTCACCAGATGGGCCTGGAGAAGAGAGCACTGGGGAGGGGAGAGCCTGTGCTGCCTGGTGAGAGTGTTTGAGGCTCACTCCTGTCCCTGGCCAGGGACTTGGCAGAAAACGTAGGCACAGACAGACCCCTCTGCCTGCACCTTCCTCTCCTAGCTCCCTTTACCCCCAGCCAAAACCACATCAGTTTGTGAAGGGCCCACGGGAAGAATGCCTGGCTCTGCCTCAGCCTGGCTCCCAGTGCCTCAGCCCCCTGCCAGTTCTCCTCTTATGCCCAGGGACTCCCTGGCAGAGGGCAGGAAGGAGCCCAGCTGGAGCAGAAACAGCGGGGCGGCGAGGGCGAGCAGATAAACCTGGCTGTATTCTGCTGCTGGTCACATGACACTGCCCGCTGGTGTTGGGTTTGCTGCCAGCTGTGCATGCCCAACACAACCCCTGCACAAGGGGCTGCCAACAGCCCTGCGAGGCTGGCACTCCTGCCTCGTTTGCAATGAGCTTATTGGGGCTTGGTAAGCTCATTTCACAGACAACCTAAATTTAATACACATGCAAAGAGAAGTCTGCTCTAACAACAAGATCCAAGCTTACCAAAGGACACCAGAGCAAGTAAGCCAGAAACAGACTCCAAGCCTCTACGTTTACAACCCAGTACCTAATTCAGATTTTATGCCCAAACAAGCCCAAGAAATTCAGAGTACTGTTCCCATTGGGAAAATACAAACCTGCCCTAAGGGAACTGGCTATGAGTGCTGTAGGGTGAACAGAGTTCCATTTGCTCCCAAATCCTCTGGACTCTGTGGGGGTGTCCATGCTGCATAGCCTAGAGTCTTTCAGCAACAGTCACTGCATTGTACCCCCCAACCCTTCTCACGTCTGCATTGCTTCGCTTGGTTAGAATTTGTCCCTCTCCTGAGGGCTCAATGCCCAGCCCCAGCCAACTGAGCCATGGGTTTTAGCAAGATCCTAGTTCTCTCTCTGGGTCAGCTTATCCATGGCAATACCATCCTGATGGGTAGATGTGTCTTCTCCTTCTTACCACAGGGCTCCTGCTAGCCACGCAGGCAGCTGCCCTCAAGGGTCACACTCCTGTGTGACACTTAACCTTCTCTCCTGCCCTTCCTAGGCAACAGATGGATCAAGCAGTCAAGCCTGGCACTAATCCACTGCAGTGCATTAGCTAAGGGAAGAGCTGGCCTGACCAAAGTGAAAACTCCACTCCCCTGCTCTCCACGGAGTGCAGGGGAAAGGCTGCAAACCACTGTAGAGCTGTTCAGCAGCAGCTCCCTTCTCCTACTGTGGAATGACACTTGACTCCACACCTGTGAAGCAGAGACCGCAGTACTGCAAAGCTGCCAGTATCTCACGGTCGAGCTGCGACCTTCTGCAACCAGTCAGCACCAACTAAAGGAAAAAGCCAAAGGAGGAATTGCCTCAGTGTCTCCTGCATATACTTGGGCAGGAATAAGGTTTTCCAGGGTAGGAGCCCAAGAGAAACTTTGGGACAGCACTCAAGAAACACCATGTTTAGACCAAAGACTATAAGCAGGATCACACCTTCCTTCCTACCAGCCTGGGAGCCCTTCTCACATAGTCCAGGCTCTCCCATATGTAGGGCTAACCACCAAAACACCTTGGGGCAAAAGGTCAGCAACAATATTAGGAGGAGGAAGGAACTTGTTTACAATTCATCCCAGTGTCATACCTACTTTGTATGTAATACAGACAATAGAATGTGTGGAAGAAGTGTAGGGAAAGGCCACACCACTTCTGAAGAAAGCCAAGGTTGATATTTCCTCATATCTAGTCCATACACTTCTATTAAAATTGCTTGCAGATCTAAAGATTGAGAAGAGAGCAACCACAAAATCATTTCAAGGGATGCAAAAACTTTTCCAGTGAAAGATGTATAATTCAATTTGTTCATCACGTTAAAAAGAGAAAGGAATTGCTTGATTTCCCAGTTATTTAAGGCAACGATCCATCAGGCACCAGATACTCTCTAATCCAGAACAGAAACACATAATAGGAACCAACATGCCTGAGTCCAAGCCAGATAAATTCAACTGAGGAATAAGGATTGTGCTTTTAACACTGTAGGTGATTAACCACAGGAACAAGCTAACAAGGGAAGTGGAGACAGTCAAATCCATGTCACTGGGCTCAACACATATGCACTGCATCTGTGCTAGGAAAGAAATTCAAGGATCTAATGTTTTCTTCTGGTCTTAAAAAGCTGTGATTTTGCTGTAAACCTCTCCACTTTATAGCAGACGCTAAAGACTGAACTAAAACCTACATTAGGAAAGCAAAATGCCCAATATTCACATGCTGCAGATCTTAAACACAAATCATTAGAGATAGGACATCTCAGATCCTACAGCAGGTTAAAACCTGAGAACATCAAGATGACTAGTCTCTGTACTGTACTGCCCTTTGGCAACCAGGGACACCACTATGCTGCTATCACAACCACAGGTACTTTTTCCTCCAGCATGTTCCTCAGCACCCTTAGTGACTGAAGGAGCTGGGGCTGTTTAGTTTGAAAAAGAGGAGGCTGGGGTGAGACCTCATTGCTGTGCACAGCTACCTGAAATGGCATTCTGGAGAGGTTGGTGCTGATAGTAGCCTTCCAGTATCCGAAGGGGGCCTACAGGAAGGCTGGGGAAGGATTATTTACGAGGTCCTGCAATGACAGGACAAGGGGCAATGGGTTTAAACTGGCAGAGGGGAGATTGAAACTGGATGTTAGGAGGAAGTTGTTTGCAGTGAGGGTGGTGAGACACTGGAACAGGTTGCCCAGGGAGGTCGTGGCTGCTCCCTCCCTGGAGGTGTTCAAGGCCAGATTGGATGAGGCCTTGAGTGAGCTGTACTAGTGGGAGGTGTCCCTGCCTATGGCAGGGGGTTGGAACTAGATGATCTTTGAGGTCCCTTCCAACCTTACCACTCTATGATTCTATGATCTCTTCTCAGAGGTAAACAGTTACAGAACAAGAGGGAATGACCTCAAGCTGTGACTGGACATTAGGGAACATTTTTTTCACAGCAAGAGTGGTCAGGCATCGGAACGGGCTGCCTAGGGAGGTGGTTGAGTTACCAACTCTGGATGTGTTTAAAAATCGTTTGGATGGGGTGCTCGGGGATATGGTTCAGGGTGCACATTGTAGAGTAGGGATATTGGTTGGACTTGGTGATCCTGAGGGTCTTTCCCAACCTGAATGTTTCTGTGATTCTGTGATTTCCATAGGCCCAGCAAGCTGTCAGCGAGTCCAGCAGCAGGGCTTTTTGTAACTACACACGCTGCTGGGCAGAGCTGCTCTTCATCGTGGGGTCATGTCCAAGCCAAGTACACTCAACACAGAGAGAAGCACTGCTGGTGCCTGCACATTAGCCTGTGCATCAGCAGCTTGGAGCAAACAAGTCCCCAACATAGGACAAGCTCAGAGGACACAGTTTCTACCCACACCTGTCCTGACTGAGTTAACAAGCACAAACTCATTCATCTTGAACCAAAGAAACCTGTGCATATGGGAGTCAGATTAGAGACAATGCCCAGGCCATGCTTTCACCTTGTTAACAATGCAGTGCAAAAAAAGGATGCATTACAGGTCTCTAAGTATAAGGAATGGGGGAGGGGAGGTTGTTGCTTACTCATTACTGCTTGTGTTAGATTTCTTTTGAACAGTTTTACCATGTTGTACTAAAAGAAGACTCAGGAGAAGAACTGTTGATGTTTTCCTGAATAAAGCTGAGTCTACACAAGCATCTTCTCCTTCCTCCAAGTTCTTCCCAACACAATTTAAAAATCTACCCCACTTTGTGTGGCAAACTTGCCCACTTATGAACCAGTCAAGTACAAGACAGAAATCAGAACTTTAAAAATATATTTATTACCATAAAACTTTGTCTTTTATATTCACCTAAATGATCTATGAAGATTTGGAGAAAGCTTTCAAAAAAAAAAAACCAACCAAACAAAAAATATCTTTGAACTGAAGGGGGCCTACAGGACGGCTGGGGAGGGATTACTGACAAGGTCTTGTAATGACAGGATGAGGGGCAATGGGTTTAAACTGGCAGAGGGGAGATTGAAACTGGATGTCAGGAGGAAGTTCTTTACAGTGAGGGTGGTGAGACACTGGCACAGGTTGCCCAGGGAGGTTGTGGCTGCTCCCTCCCTGGAGTTGCTCATGGCCAGGTTGGAGGAGGCCTTGAGTGACTTGTACTAGTGGGAGGTATCCCTGCCTATGGCTGGTGGTTGGGACTAGATGATCTTTGAGGTCACTTCCAACCTTACCATTCTATGATTCTATGAAACGAGGCAGGAGAAGCTCCAGAGCAGGGGTCTATTATAAAAGCTATGGAAGCAGAAGGACATTGATTGTTTGCTTCACAAAGAAGCCCAGTGTGTGTGCAGGAAGCTCTGAGCTGTAGTTCATAGAATGGTAAGGCCTTGAACACCTCCAAAGAGGGAGCAGCCATAGCCTCCCTGGGCATCCTGTGCCACTGTCTCACCACCCTCACTGTAAAGAACTTCCTCCTAACATCCAGTCTAAATCTTCCCTCTGCCAGTTCAAACCCACTGCCCCTCGTCCTGTCATTGCAAGACCTTGTCAATAGTCCCTCCCCAGCCTTCTTGTAGGTCCCCTTCAGATACTGGAAGGCTACTCTAAGGTCTTCTGGAAGCCTTCTCTTCTGCAGGCTGCAGAGCCCCAACTCTTGTAGCCTGTCCTCAGAGTAGAGCTGCTGAAGCCCTCTGAGTATCTTCGTGGCCTCCTCTGGACCCACTCCAACACTTCCATCTCCTTCCTGTGCTGGGGGCTCCAGAACTGCACACAGGTGTACTCCAGGTGGGGTGTGAGGAGAGCAGAGCAAAGGGGCAGAATCCCCTCCCTTGCCCTGCTGCCCACACTGCTCTTGCTGCAGCCCAGCACTCAGTTGCTGTCTGGGCTGCACTCACACTGCAGGCTCATGTTGAGCTTTTCATCGACCCAGATTTAAATGCTGTAAACCCCTCATTTTGCAGACAAACAAAATTACCTGTGCCAGGTCTCCTGGGTACTTTGTGGCAAGGCCAGGAACAGATAAAAGTCTTCCCTGTTGTATTTGGAGAAAGCTCTCATATCTACCACAGATCAGTTTTTCTTCCCCACCTGCCCTGCAGGAGGAGCTGCCTTGCTTCCCACACAGATAAACCGGGAGGGCTCTGCAGTGGAGGACATGGAGCATCTGATTAGCACCACTGACATGTCCCAGCAGAGCAGCTGGGGCTGTCCTTGCACTGAAAACTGCTTAAGTGCATAGATGCAAGGGCTGACCCTTAACAGGTGGCACGTGCTGCAAAGAGCCCAGCCGGCAGCAAGGCACCTTACATGAGGAGTAAAGTAGCGCTGAGACCTATGGTGCAGGCAGGCCAGCTTGGAGCTGCTCAGATGAGGCACAGCTGTGAGTATGGCAGCAGGGTCCCTACACAGAGAGGTTCTCTGGAGAGGTGAACAGACACACACCCATACCATACCAAGTTTGCAGATGACACCAAGCTGTGTGGCACAGTCGACTTGCTAGAGGGCAGGGATGCCATCCAGAGGGACCTGGACAGGCTGGAGAGGTGGGCCCAGGCCAACCTGATGAAATTCAATAAGGCCAAGTGTAAGGTCCTGCACCTGGGTAGGCACAATCCCAAGCACAAATACAGGCTGGGTGGTGAATGGCTGGAGAGCAGCCCTGAGGAAAAGGACCTTGGAGTCTGGGTTGATGAAAAGCTCAACATGAGCCTGCAGTGTGCACATGCAGCCCAGACAGCAACCGAGTCCTAGGCTGCATCAAGAGCAGCGTGGCCAGCAGGGCAAGGGAGGTGATTCTGCCCCTTTACTCTGCTCTCGTCAGACCCCACCTGGAGTACTGTGTGCAGTTCTGGAACCCTCAGCACAGGAAGGACATGGAAGTGTTGGAGCGGGTCCAGAGGAGGGCCACAAAGATGATCAGAGGGCTGGAGCAGCTCTCCTATGAGGACAGGCTGAGAGAGTTGGGGCTCTTCAGCCTGGAGAAGAGAAGGCTTCGAGGGGACCTGATAGTAGCCTTCCAGTATCTGAAGGGGGCCTACAGGAAGGCTGGGGAAGGATTATTTACAAGGTCTTGCAATGACAGGACAAGGGGCAATGGGTTTAAACTGGCAGAGGGGAGATTTAGACTGGATGTTAGGAGGAAGTTCTTTACAGTAAGGGTGGTGAGGCACTGGAACAGGTTGCCCAGGGAGGTTGTGGATGCTCCCTCCCTGGATGTGTTCAAGGCCAGATTGGATGAGGCCTTGAGTGACCTGTACTAGTGGGAGGTGTCCATGCCTATGGCAGGGGGTTGGAACTAGATGATCCTTGAGGTCCCTTCCAACCTTACCATTCTATGATTCTATGATTCTCTGGAAAATGCTCCTGTCAGGGCACACGTTTTCCATTAACAGAGTTGAGCTGTAATGCGCATAAGCTCTTAACGCCTTGGACTGAGGTGCTGGTAACCTGTTCCAGCTCCGAACCTCCTGTGCTTCCGTAACCATTAACTCGTTCCACCTAACGATCCACATTTGTTAGCCTCTACACCGTAGCCCTCCGACTGCCCCAGCTGCTGCTCCCCTCTCTGCTGCAGTCCAGCCTAAACTGCAAACGGACTGCAGAAAGGTGAGGGATCACACCAGTGCCAGCCTCCCCCTGCCCACCCCCCAGGATGCCAGAAGAGATGGCAGTGTGGGAGGACTCAATGCAGGCAGGAGTGCAGGGGGCACCTACTCCCCTTGTCCCACGCTAGGCACGTGGGCACAGGGAATGCAGCTGACCAAGCAGATGCAAACCACAGAATCAGCCAGGTTGGAAAAGACCTTCAAGACCATCGAGTCCAACTTGTCACCCAACACCATCTAATCAACTAAACCATGGCGCTAAGTGTCACATCCAGTCTTTTTTTAAACACTTCCAGGGATGGTGACTCCACCACCTCCCCAGACAGCCCATTCCAATGCCAATTACTCTGAGAAGAACTTCTTCCTAACATCCAGCCTAAACCTCCCCTGGCCCAGCTTGAGACCGTGTCCCCTTGTTCTGTCACTGGTTGCCTCATAGACCAGCCTCCACCTGGCTACAACCTCCTTTCAGGTAGTTGTACACAGTAATAATGCCCCCCCTGAGTGTCCTCTTCTCCAGGCTACACAACCCCAGATCCATCAGAGATCCCTTCAACAACAGACAAAATGGGCACTTGAGCTAGACTTAGAGCAGCTCCATGACTTACATGGGAAGGGAACCAGATAAGGACCCTGCACCTTGGTCTTCTGAAGGGACAAAGTGGAGTGACTCACAGCCAACAGCCCTTGCTGCAGAGGCTTGGCTGCAGCTCCTCAAACCAGTGGTGAGCTCAGCTGCCCTTCCCAGCCCAGTGGTAGGATTTAGCAACTCCTGCACATCAGCATAGAATGGAGAAAGGATCTGGGATACAGTAACCTTTCTCTCCAGCTCCAGTCTGTCATTCATAGCTCATTTGTTCACAAGCTTTTTAGCACAGTCCCTGCTACTTCTGAGTGCCTCACCAAAAAATAATTACTTTTTCCCCCCACCAGATGGGAGTCTGAGGCCAGAAGGGCTCCAGAGGCAAGTCCAAAGTCACAAGAAAGCTAGGACACATCCAAATGGGGACACCTGCTTCTCCAGCATCTTAGCCTCCAGTTGACCCCTTCTCTTCTTTTTGGCCAGTCACTTTCCAGTGGGAACCCAGCTGTAACCTCTGGACCTGTCCTCAGCATGGGCACAGATGCTCAACAGCTGACTTGTAATCCCAGGTGCAGGGGAATCCAAGCTGACCCCAAGATGCCCACAGCATGTCTGGGCAGCCCCAAATCTGCTCCACTGGAGGCATGAGGGGGCCACCCTGCGGATGATCCCCAGGAGAGAGCTAGATGCAGGCACCAAAGGGAGATGTTTGATTTTCTAAGACACAGACAGCTTGACCATGTAACATGACCACAGCGTTGCTGTGGAGGGGAAGGAGTAGGGGAAACAGTGCACATGAAGACATCTGGACACCTTTGTCTTGCTGGAGGTATTGCACACCATGGCACAGGTGACCTTCCCTGGGATTTTGGCTGCTGTGGGAGTGACTACAAGTGAAGGGGTGGGCAGAGACGGCAGCGGTGGGGAAGAGATGACAACCCAGAGAGCTGAAGAGGTTCCAGACCTCCACTGTGGAACACCTTTTGGCCGCTCCACAATTACTGTCACCTTGTCTGGCAAGCACCTCGAGACTCTGCTGTGGGGAAAGAGCCAGGGCTAGCTTGTGTGTCCCAGACTGAGACTGCTGGGACTGGGATGGGGGACAGCTCATCTGAAGGACACAGTACCTGTGCCATGCACCAGCCTTCTCCTGCGCCCTACATGATGGAGACTCCCTTGGCTAGGGACATGTTCCCAGGCCTGCCTCACACCTCAAGGCCTGCACACTAGACAAGGCCCCAGTAGACCAGGCCAACCAAAAGCTCCTAATCTAATATAAACCCATGTCTCACCACCACCTCTCCCCTGTGTGCATGCCCACCCACAGATGAGTCCCCACTCACGTCCATCCACAGATGAGTCCTCACTCATGCCCATCCAGCAGCATGGGGGGCAGCAGGCGGCAGTAGTTTACTACAATTTGTTCCCTTTGAAGCTGTATGCTTCCTCTGGAGACTAAATCTGTGGTCCAGGAAGCATTGGTTCCCTTCATGCCAAGAGCCACCTGGGACTCAGAGGCAGGTAGGTCACCAAAGAATCATAGAATGGTAAGGTTGGAAGGGACCTCAAGGATCATCTAATTCCAACCTCCTGCCATAGGCAGGGACGCCTCTCACTAGCACAGGTCACTCAAGGCCTTGTCCAGCCTGGCCTTGAACACCTCCATGGAGGGAGCAGCCACAGCCTCCCTGGCCAACCTGTGCCAGTGTCTCACCACCCTCACTGTAAAGAACTTCCTCCTCTGCCAGTTTAAACCCATTGCCCCTTGTCCTGTCATTACAAGACCTTGTCAATAGACCCTCCCCAGCCCCCTTCAGATACTGGAAGGCTACTCTAAGGTCTCCTGGAAGCCTTCTCTTCTCCAGGCTGCAGAGCCCAAACTCTCTCGGTCTGTCTTCATAGCAGAGCTGCTGCAGCCCTCTGATCACCTTGGTGGCCTCCTCTGGACCCACTCCAACAGTTCCATGTCCTTCCTGTGCTGGGGGCTCCAGAACTCCAGAACCATCTTTTTGGTGTCTTCATCTCTTAAGTACTGAGATGAAGTACATCTCATAACAGCTTCTCAGACAAGCCCCAGAACTCCCTACACACAGAGAATGTGCAGAAACTGAACTGCTTGAAAGTAACACCAAGCAGGCTGAGTTTTACAGATGGCCACTTAAAAACATCTGACAGCCCACTGAAGGTTCCCTGCACATATGGTTTGCCAAAAAAACCCCAAACCCAAACTAAACCCAAAAAATTTCTGCACTTCTGCAAGTTTCTGTCTGAAACAGACACAATTTCACATTGAAACACTGCTGCAATCTCCTTCTTGCTTTCTGGCTACAAGCTCCAATGTTTCATACAGAACTCAACAAAACTGGCTGACAGTATTTGCTTTGGAGGAGCTGGACAGCACTGGCCACCTTGCTGTCATGACTGTGGCTCACACTGCCCTCAAGTTTCTCTGTGGGAAGGGTCTGGGCATCTTGTTTTGGGGATTATTCTGTGTGGAAGAATATTTACTGATACTGTGGAAAAGAGAAGATCCCTGGTTTGCTAGGCCTATGACACTGACAAAAGGGAAAGATGAATTAATCACCACTACCCTCTCACTATCACCTCTCTGGGTTTGGAGGAGTTGGAGTTTTAGGCACGGGGACACCCCTGCCTGACAGGCTTTACGGAGGTCTGCAAGAGCAGGGTACTTTTGGGTACCCAGAGCGAGGGCCAGGCAATGCCCTGTGGAGCGATTTATGCCTAATCTCTTCCCCTTACATGTGCCTTTTACAGGAACCCCTTTGACTGTGACAATGGGAAGGCAGCAGACCTATTTATGCAGTGAAAAGGGAAGAAGCCCCCATGTCGGGCAGCTTCCCTACACCCGGCTCTCCTTTGTTTCCGCTCCTGCCTCAGCCCCAGGGCGGGAGCGTTTTCAACTGTGTTGACTAAGATAATTTGGCACTTCTCAAAAGGAAATTTGCTACAAAGGGCGAAGTACCTCCCTGTGCACAAAGAGCCCCTTTCAGAGCGGAAGGATGCTTCAGTGCACGTTTTGTACCCGCAAATCCGACCTCCGCCACGGACAAAGCCAGGGACAAGAACGCTTAATTGCTGAAGAAATGAAAAGGTAAAAAGCACATCCGCAGGCAGAATGACTCTGCTACTGACACAGTCCGCAGTGGCCAGCACCGACCCAGCCGAGCCCTGCGGAGCGGGCTGCGGCGCAGTGAGGTGTGCCCGCGCTTGTGGGTGACAAGGCAAGCTGGCGACTCTGGGGAAAGCGAGACTCTCTCTTCGACCAGCAGCCCCGGGTGAGCCAAGCGGGACCGAGATCAGGGAAGCGCAGGAAGCTCCGTGTCTGAGCACACGGGAGCCATCCCCGGGCTCCTGACAGCCCATCACTCCGGTGGCTCCTCTAGGCAGCGTGTCTAGGCTACGTTAGGGCTCCCAAGCGACAGGGCTATCCCGACTTGCAGTCGCCTGACAAACTCCCTGAAATGATGAATCCCCAGCTAGTATCGCCCTTTAACGCCTTTCGTCTAGGACAGCCACACCACATCATCTTGGCTCTCCTTCACTCCCCGATTGTTCGTAGCTCCAGTCAGGCACTATGTCACTGCTATACATTTAATTCTTCGACACTCCTCTGCACTCACACTCCCCATATACTGCAGCCAATGATTTTTAATCAGCAAGTGAAACACCTTGGTGTAGATCTTCAGTTCTAAATGTGGCTTCCCATGGCAACTCTTGCTGCTTGATGTAATCAGTAAATAACACTGTTGGTCTTTGTTTCCTTACGTCTCAGGGGCCAGGAGCCAGTCTTACCAGGTGCTGCACAAACCCACTGATTCGCACGCCAACTACAGCCCTAATGTGCTCTTTGATACTTCGTTGTTGCCCTTCATTATCTCTTATTACAGATGCCAGATTTGCTGTGCTCAGCCTCAAAACAGGGGAACTCCAACCGCAAGCTTCATCCTGGATTCTTGCCCTGCTCCTGTGCCTCAGAGGGTTCACTGCCATTGTTTTTGGCTCCCTCAGAGTGGTTTGCCCCTGTGAAGAAGCACCAAACAAGCCCGCTGGGCTGGGCAGCTGGGACCCTCCTGACACCACTGCTGGTCTCCCTGCTTCACTCTGTCGCTCCTGGGATGCTCACTACCAATACCCCCATCATTGTTACCACTGGCAGCAGTATTTCTGTGCAGTAATATTGAAGCAGTTGTGTTGGTTCACAGAAACCTATTAATTTCTAATGTTTACATTTCTAGTGTATTAGAACACCATTAGCTATTTTATTTTTGCTAGAAGAGCACGGGAGCCAATTGGTAGCAGTTAGAAACAATCCAAATATCTATTAATAATGCTTAAAGCCATTATTCTGAAATCCAGTGAGTTTATCATAACATGTTTTGCATTTAAACTCCTTGACTTCATAAATAATCAAACCACTAAATAATGTGATGAGCTGTCCCTTGTCTCCACAAGGGACAGAAGCTTTTCCAAGTATTCAGTTACCCAAATCCAAAGAGCTGCTGGTGTGGATGGGTGCTTGGACCTGTCACATTTCTGCCCACATCAGACTGTAATGCATTTGGCCTGCAAAAGTGCTTCTACAAACTCTGCCATACATCTGCCTGCTGCTTTGGAGCTCATCTGCTTCTCAAACACCACCAAAAATTCTTTGAATAAGCAGGTATCTTGTTTCATTAGACTTAAGTCATAGTTTGGAAAGAAGGTATTTGGCCTTTTCAACTTCCAGTTAAACAGACTGAGGAAGCTGAAAACATCCTCACTGTATCTGTTGGTTATACTGCACTCAGGCAAATTGTTTCTGCAGTATCACTGCTGAGGCAATGTAAATGCAACTGTTTGCTCCTTTGGCAATGGTTGGAAGTCATGAATTCTGATTGAGGTACAGGGCTTTGGGACATATTGGTGAGGCTATTGCCCAAAGATAAAGCATTTGTTCCCTCAATCCTTCCTGCAATTATAATACTTTTTAACTAAAAAAAAAAAAATCTACTGAGAGGCTTAACAATTTTAATTTTTCCAAACTGTTTTAGTGTAGAAGTTCAACTCTGAGGATCTGCACAGATTTATAAACATTCCCATTCAACTCTAAACTGAGGAAAAATGTTTGCTCTAAATAAAGATGTTAAATTAAACCAAGTCGAAGTTATGTAATTGTTTAATGGTTTTGCTTGTCTATCTGCTCTGCTCCATCATTTCTAGTTTTCTCCTCCTGGCCCTTTCATTCTGCCCACATCTGTAGGGCATTACCCATAGTGTAAGCAATACTCCAGCTGTGGCTGCCCTGCTGCCATAGAGACAGGACCTATCAGCACTGCAACAGGAACCATCTGTGCACATGACCCAAAATCACTCTGGATTTTTTCTTAACCACCATACTGCTGCGCTTGTGCTCTCTGCTTTAGTTCAAACAGCCAGATTCTCCCCTGCATACACCAGGAACAGAAGATTTCCTCCCAAAACGCAGCTAGAAGACACATACCAATACCTACTGCTTCCTCCCTGCTGCGTGAACTGTGAACCCAGTATCCCAAAGAGACACGTGTGCGCGGAATCACCAACAGATCCCCTGAGTAATCCATTCTTCTTTTTCTTCCTTGCTGCTTACCTCCACCCTCAAATCCTTGCCTAAAAACTTCTTGTATGTTTTTATTTCTGCGAGAAGCAAACGGGACAGAGGCTGTGCTGTGTGAGTGCCGTATGTGATCTTTGGCTGGTCACACAATGTTCCCTATTCACAGCCATTCACAAAATGGACCGACAGCAGCTCACTCCACTTCCTTATATATTTTAGACATCAGATAAAACGGAGCCTGAGATTGCACTGCAGGATCCCATGATGACCTGCACAGCTTCCTAATAGGCAGTTTGTCCCTATCCTATGTCCCCTGCCACAGGGCTGCTGTACTTCCAAGCCATAAATCTCTACTCTCTCAGCATCTAGAGCCTGAGCACACTGCCTGCCACTTGTCTGGTGAGTGAATCACCATCTACGTCGAAGCTTCACAAGCAAAGTACAGCATCAACATGATATTACCAGCACTGCAGCATGTAACATCCCTAGCAGTCCTGTTTGCATCTGTTTGATCCACACTTCAGACAAAACTATCACCATGCTCGACTGGCAGTACTTGGCTGGATGCAGCCCATGTCCTCTCTTGTCTGCTGACCAGGCTTTCTGTGCAACAGATTCCTTCTTCACACTTGTTCCCTTGGTTTCATGCTGCAGTGAAGTTTAGCATATCTGCCAGGAACGCCCAGCATGACTTCTCCACCGATCAGCGTGACGTCCTGTGAGTAACTAGCAGTAAGGTATATGCCCATCACTCAGCATCTCCTCCGTCAGTGTGACACTGCAGATCAGATCTGCTCCTTCTCACACTGCTATGAAACACCAGCAAGGGATGAGCTACTCTTACCCTGTCCTGCTCAACCTCCTCCTATTGCAACTTTTCCCACTTCTTCCTGTAACCCACTATTAGCAGCATTCTTCAAAAGGTAATTTTTAAATACAGCTCTGCTGCCTGCATTACTTTTCTCCACAGAACAGTTTCAAGAGGGAAACAGCTTGTTTTAAGCATGCAGTTAGCTACGTTATTAAAATCCTTCTCCTCCTGGTAGCTTGTTTCTCCCCCTTCCCTTTCTGTCATCCCCATCAGGTTTCATCAATTGGTTCCTAGTCCGACCAGTCTCTCAGTGCTTGCTGAAGTTTCACTTTCCACAATCCGTGCTCCGAAGCCAGCGCTGCCAGGACGTGGCTCTCAGGGGAGCGAGAGGCAGAGCCTCGGGATCCCCCTCCTCTGCCTGTGAGGGATCCCAGGACCCCCTGCCCGGGGAACGCTGGACCGGGCACAGGCCACCAGTCCTGGGGATGTTAGATGGGGCGCAGGCTGCTGGGCTGAGAACGGCGCATGACCACTACGGAATTTGCCCCAGGGTCATCTCAGCGTGAAGGAGAGACGGTGGCTGAAATTCGCTACGTCTTATTTTTGTAGTACCGGAATTCTGGAGTTCCTGGCAAGCCACCAACCTTGCTAATTTTACTGCAGGTCGGGCCGCTGGCCGCCCTCCCCTCTCCTACGAGAGCTGTCGCCCCCTGGAGGCAGCGGACCTTCCCGGGCACCGAGTCCCGGTATTCGGCCCCGATCTCAAAGAAGCTAAACCAACCGCTTTACTGCATCATCTGTGAAATGCTAAGATCTGCGGTTACTCGGAATTCCCAGAAACCGGGAAAAAGCTCTGCCCCTCAGCGAGCGAAGGAATAGCCCAGGAGCGGACTCACCAAACACCGCTTCTGCCAGCTGCTGCCGCAGCGACACGTGTTGCGTTCCGCTCCGGCCGGAGCCGCACCATCGCCTCCAAGGCAATCCCGATGCCTGCCCAGGTGACCGGCTGCCCTCCTCGGCGAGCGGAGGGCTCGTCCCAGCACCCTCCCGGCTCTCCATCCTTTCCCAAAAGCTGACTTACCGCCGCCACCTTAGAACTTCTCTCCTTCAGGCTACTGCTGCGCTGTTTCCTCACGGGCAGTCCTCTCACGGAAGCCAGGAAAGTTGTCAGGCAGATGAAGCCGAGGATGAGCAGGACTCTTCCTCTAATCACAGGCATCTCTCCCTTCCTCTCGCCCCACCTCGCAAGCCCAGGGCAGGCGGCCCGGCAGCGCGCCTGCCCGCGGTGCTGCGAATCCCGCGCTTCCTCTGGGGAGCGAAGGGACTCGGGGAAAATTTAAAAANAAAAGAATAATATATAAAATATCGCAGACGGGAAGTGCAGTTCCCGCGGGTGCGGGCAGGGGCCGGGGCAGGGTCCGCCGGCCCGGACCGCTCCGCTCCCTCTGATCTCTCTTGCAGTCTGCCGAGCACGTTTCGGTGTCGCTGCTCCCCCGGCCTCGGCTGCCGGTGCCACTGATGCTGAAGGATAACTCTGAAAAGCT
>VWZE01017390.1:82154-92349 GCA_013396675.1 Eubucco bourcierii
GCAGCGCCCTCACGGCGAGTGGGGCGGGGCGGCGGCAGGCTCCGGCCCGGCCCGGCCGCTTGAGGCGGGGAGGGTGGAAGGGCGGGAGCCGCGTCGGGTGTGGGGACTCAGCCACCTCGGGGTTTCGCAGCCTCGCGCCTCGCGCTCGGGGAAAGCAGATTCGGTGCGAGGCGCCGGATTCGGCTTGCTAAGCCCTCCCGCCTCCCCATTTCGAGCGGGGGCCGGGGGCTGCTGCGCCAGCGCAGGGGCCGCTCCGCTGCTGAGGGGGGACGGGGCCACCTCCGATCGGGGCCAACCCGTGGCAGACAGAAACAGAGCTCTGTACTCCCCCGGTGAACGCTCCAGCTGTTCCCGAGCTGCGGGAGGAAGTTACCATCACTCAAAACAAGTTTCAGTTCTTTGATCTGCTCTCTCCTGTGCCGGCAGCATCTTTTCTCGTCCCCAAAACCCACTGGAAATAGGGTGAGGCTGTTCATTTGAGGTCGGGAGTATCTTTTCCAAGATCTCTACAAGAGCCTGTGAAGGAAATTATTACAAAGGAATTATTAGGAAAAGACCCTTGGAAAGAGGTTTATGGAGCCCACTGAGGAAAAGTGCCAGTCCTGGCACAGGCACCAGAAAGGGACACCTAGGAAAAAAGGAAGGCCAGCATTCCTACATCACTTTTAACACAACCCTGTAAATCATCTAGGCCCATTTTTTGCACCCACCGCTGAAAATAGGACCAGGCAACTCCTTTTCAAATGCTGACATCTGGTTTATGCAAACTCGGGGCTGAATGGAAGTAAGTATCTGAAACAAGACACAGACTGCAAGGCACATGTGAGGTCAAGAATCCCACGCACAACATTTAAAATATCTCATTAGCAGCCTGATACTAACAGCACCCTAGGGGAGCAGCCTGACTGCCCATCATAGGCATCTCCATGTAGCTAGCAGAGAGCTATGGTGAGCACTGGAGGTCAGGAAGAGTAGTAACCTCTGCAGACCTGTCTTTCCCCAAAAGAAGCAATGTCTCTATAAACTGTGCATCAGGGCTGTTGCTGTATGGTGGACCTGAGACTGAACAGCAACAGCTGAGCATCCATCTCATTTGCCAGGTTTCCTGGCTCTGGAGTCCAAAGCTATGGGAGGGCATTGATCTATCTGAGCTCTTAAATATGCTGTGGTTTTATCTAGCCATTCCAGTATGAAACTCCTGTGCTGGGTTTGGTTTTAGCTTATTTTATTTTATTTGAGTGGATGGCCAGGGGAGTGGTAGAGGAGTTGGGAAGGAAAGGGGAAAGGGTTTGATCTATCAGGGGAAAAGATTCATTAGCATCAAGTAAAAAAAAAACAAACCAAAAACAGAAAAACCCAAACCAAACCCACCAAAAAAAACCAACCAACCAACCCAACAACCAAACAAAGAAAAAGGACCAAAAAAATCACTTCACAATACTTTTTTTTTTTTTTAAAGTCTTTATTATGCAGAACATAGAATATATTTTAATGTTTCTTTTTCCCAAGCATTTTTTTTCTCCAAGTGTTTGTTTTTAAACATGCATTGTTATCTCTTTAAAGCCAATGTACCATCCATTATTTTTTTTTTTTTGCCCCTGCCTACAGAGCATCCAACTTCATATTAATCCCAAGTGTAAAAAAAATTAGACATCTGGCATAAAATATTTTGGGGGAAGCCCATTTAAAAATTTTATCTAAAATGTATTATCTACAAAAAAATCCAATATATATGTACATTATAGCAACACAGAGGCATAAGAATACAGTGCAATTTTAGGCAAAGTGCTGTGACTTGGTCATTCTGCCCAGGGCTTGTGGAAACGTGGGCCACCATTGGCTTTGGGGCTACCAGCCTAAAGCCTCAGGCTCCAACAATCCTCTGATCTCTTTCAAACTGGTCTGAAACTAATAATATTGGAAGGCCAGAGAAGCATTTAGCTGAATATGCCGTTAGAGGGTAGCAGAAATACTGTCTGAACAGGGTGAGGTTTTGTGTAAAACTCAAGTGGTGCATGTTTCACTTCACCGTGGGTTGTTCTGGAAAGGCACCAACCCTTGGCATATTCAAGTGAGGCCTGTTTACATACTGCTGAGGAAATTAACTTTGCTAGCTGCCACTGCTTCTGAGGTCCCTGACCCTCTCAAGAAGTCTCCTACTTCCTCCAGCAGCTCAGGAACAAGTTACCAATGGTTGCTACATAGGAATATCAGCGCAGAGAACTGCACTTTCACCTTCACACACAGACACCTCTTCTCCTTAAACAGCACTACATGTTGCTAAACTGAGAGCACAGAGTATTCTTCCATGGATTAAAATCCACTGCATTCTTTAAAGTCAGTTTTAATTTCAATTCTCCATACCAAGAGTCACAGTTTAAGGCCTTCAACACACTGCAGTCATCATCTTCACCCAGCCCCTTTTGGGCGTGTAAACACAACAGCTTCAATGTCTGCACCAAATGCTTCTCTTAATGAACGGTAAAGCACAATACCTCACACAAACACTTCATGCTTGTCCTCTAGCAGCTTCACATCCAAATCCTTGGACAGGTGAACAACTGCAAGGCTGGGGACATTTACAGGAATACAAGCTATCACAATGGCATCTAAATTGTTTTTGGTTTGGGGTTTCTTTTTTTACTATTGTCTTTCTTTCAAAACCATGTTCAAGTTAGAGGGGTTGAATGATTGGTGCTTTTCCTAAACAGTGGTCCAATGCCACTTGAGTTCCAGGTCCAGCACCAAAGCCTGCAATGCACCTGCTGAGAGGTCATAGTAGGCATTGCTAGATAGCTCAGTGCTTCCCTATCAGTAGAACAGATCACAGGTGCCTCAGATCTCTGTGCAGAGGGTGACACCCACACAGTTCCCAGCACGCTTGACACTTTCACAGGCTGAGGATAAACTGTAAAAATAATATAATCTAAGCTGTATGTATAAACACTACACATTTTGACTGAGCATTGTATATTGGGATAAATCTCCACAAGTTTCCTTCTCTGGGATGCAGCAAGCACATAACATGTCAGATCCAGTGCTGCAAGATGTTCTATGAAATGGAGAGTTCATGCTCATGCTTTCCTCCAACCTCTCCTATGATCTGCTGAATGGATAACCTGGCTTGTGGATGAGCAAACAGCTGTAAACCAAACACTTTTCAGAAGTAAAGAAATTAAAATTTGCACACAAGGAGAGGAATTATTTACTTGATGTAGAAAAGTTTCCGAGGGGTGTCCCTTTAGGCATTGGAAGCTGCAGTCCTGTCTTTGGGATGCTCGTTCAAGTACACAAGAGAGATCTCTACACAGCTGAGAGTAAGTGATGACTGACTGCCCCTTTTTTCCATCTCTGCTCTATCAGTCTTTCAGCCACACAGCACAGGGCTGGGCCACTGAGGCTTACTTCCCTCCTTCCTGCTCTCTATGAAGGTACAGCTCTGACAGTAGGTATTGCTCCTGCACTCTTAGAGGAAACAGCAAGAGAAGGATGAATGGTGCAGTTTCTTCACTGAACAACTTCATCACAGTAAGATGTTTGGGCAATTCACTCCCAAGCCTTTGCCTAAAGCAGAAGCATGCTACACCCAGTAACATAAGAATTGGAGCAGCTCTTTTTAAGGAGGGAAAAAAAATATAGAGACTAAACAAAGAGTTAAATACACCATATGCACAGGTACTATACAAAAGTTTGTGTCTTGTGTAAAAAAACCAAAACCAAACAAAAAAAAAATCCCCCCCCCCATCAAACCCCAAACAAACTCAAAAAACCCTAACCCCAAACAAACTCAAAAACCCCTAACCAATAAAACTCAAAGTTTTGAATATTTTGACAGGAAAAGCCCCTTGGTTTCTCCTCTGCCACAGAACTAAAGAAAAATTATGAATCAGGGTCCTTAAGACAAAGGTCTCCTTGGGAAGGCTGGTTTCTAACAAGAAGCAGATCTCTCACTCTTTGCTGATGCTTGGTAATAGGAGCTTCTCAGTTTTCTTAAGTGTAAAAGAATATGGCCATCAGCCTTGAAAACTATAATGGTTTTAAACTCTTCACTCCTCTCAGCAGAGGCAAAATATTGCTTGCTGAGTTCTTCAGAGAGGTACTGGTAAGGTAACTATTGTATATTTATGAGTAAGTTTAGCCAGTGTACAGTACAGGGCAAAATCCTTTGTTCAAAAGCAGCCTTCATTTTCTTTTGAATTTTGCATCTCTTAAGAAATACCAGGAGTCATTTTCAATTAGAATGTCTCAGAAAAGTTGGCAGGGACTGAAGTCTATTTCTAAAGCAGCTTTTCTTCCTTTGTGATCTTTCAAGTTTGGTTCTTTCATTCACTTCTGCTGCCAGGACAAAAGAGACACACATTTCTGTCCAGTATAGAAATATCAAAGCAGCAAATCCATCCTACAGGTCTGCCTAGTACAAACCAGTACTGGTCTGCTCCTCTGGCTGTGGGAACAGAGGGTTGTTTTTTTCATAGATGTGAAAAAAATATTCCTGGCTTTCATGCTCAGGGAATTACTGACTTAAAAGTGCAAAATCCTGGACTTGCTACTTCTTGGGTTTTTTTCACAAGTGGTTTCAACAGGTACCAGTCTTTGGCAGAAGAGCTACCCTTGAATAAAACACCTCCAGGGTCTGGGGAGGGGAGTGTGTGTGTGTGGGGGGGGGGGGCAGGGAAGTTGCTTCCCAAAAAGGATGTGGCAGGGCTGAAATGTAACCAAGCAGTCTGCAAATATTGCTAACTGCCTGAATGATTTCTGAAATGTCTTTGCAACCCAGAACTGGAAGTCATATGCAGAAAGATACTAAATGGCAGAAGCTTAGCATGAACACAATGTCCTGAACAAGTGCAACTGGAATCCCGATGGGAATCAGCGACTTTCAAACACTGACAGTTTCAGGAGTGTTGTACAAAGTTATCTGAATTACTGAGATCTATCCAGTTTTTCTCCCTTCTAAAGACAAGCTGGTCTAAAAATGAATCCTAGAGACAAGATTAAGACTCAACACTTGCAGAATCTACGATAACCCACTTCTAACTTAACACATCATAGTTAAACTGACTTGGCTACACAGCAGACAAAAGCACAAGCTCAAAAGAATTCTCTACTGACTCATGCCCATGCCTTCAAGTTGGCCAGCTTTGTCCTATCTTAAATAGTTCTGTGATCAAGTCCTCAGAGCTGGAGACAGGCCTTCCTGCACTAATCTCTTCTCCTTCCATATTACAACTCAGAAATGCAAAAAAAAGAGGAAAAAGGCAGTAATTGTCTGAGGTAAAGCTTCTTCAAGTCAGAAAGCAGGTCATCTGGTGGAATGTTAGGGCAGAACACAGGTGAGAAAGTAAGCTCATGCAGTTGCAGTTTACTCACTCTGTGGCTGAACAAGTGAGCCTACTCCATAGCTAGCAAAGTTGCAGATAGAGGTTGCAGACTGTGTTCCAGAAGGTGAGCAAATCAGCATTGGTGGATTAAGACAGAAACAGTTATCTGGACCCATTTAGAAACAGCTTTAGTTCTTCTCATCTCATTAAAGTTTTGAAATGCAGTGCTAAAAATCTGAACTCCTGAAGTTCCATTTAAAGTGGAACAAGATCTATAAACACATGAAGATAGATATTCCATAAAGCTCAATTCTGCTTTAAATCACCATTTGTATATGCAGAATTATTTGGTTCTAGTGGCCAAAGCACTTCTTCATTTTTAACTGCAGAATGAGCATGAAAGATTTGTTGGTTTGTTTTTTTTTTTGGTAGCACCAGGCAAATAGCTTTGAGCTGCACTTGGATTTAGAAAACTCCAGTCATCTACAAATAGCATGATGCTAACTCAAATTGAAGAGCTGGCCCAACCCAATTATCAGTGTTAAAGCAGAAAGCCTACCTGTCCAAGGTATAAAATACAGAAACAAAACACTACTGCAACTGACTCCTGCTAGGAAGTTTTTGGTACCTCTTCAACAATCCATCCCACTTTCTGAAAGAATTAAAAATGCAATGGCTAAGTACAGAGCACCTCTAAGGTGTGCTAGAGCAAAGATGCCCATTTCAAACATTGACTCGAGTAAGAGAGTGTGGAACTTGCAAATTCCAAACAGCATTTGGCTCAGCGAATGTTAATTTGATCTCAGTAACAGTAAATGCAAAGAACAAAGTTCTCAAACTAAGTGCAATTGTGAGGACATTCTCTCTTCAGAAAAGGTCTACAGAGACATGCAGGTGCCAGGTGACTTTGATGGACAGCCAAAATGTAATGTATGATACAAGATCCAAGTTGTCTATACTCTTTCTGTAAAAGCCTTGTACAGCAAGGCAAATGAAGATCATCTCAAATATGACAAGAAACAGTGAATTAGCATGGCCAAGGGTAGAAATCACTCTTTCATGGATCTGCATGAAAGAAGTGGTCCTCCCAATAGTCATCCATTCTACAGGCCTACTTATTGGGGGGTTCTGGTCCTAAAAAGAAGCAAAAGACTGGCTATGGTTTACTTAATCCAAAGAGCACCCTTCAGGAACTTAGCAGTGACTTGTTCATGCTTTTATGATAATTCCAAAGCAAGAGGAATGACCCTGAAGATGGAAGGCAACACACACTAAGCCCAGCTTTTTCTTTGCTTTTTTTTTTTTAAAACAGAAGTGTAAGAAGGAAGGCAAAACACCACTCACTAAAAAAAAACAAAAACAAAACAACAGACAAACAAACCAAACCAAACCAAACAACAACAACAACAAAAACCCCTACATCGCTTACCCCATTATCAAGAGGACAATGAGTATCAAAACCAGGAGAAAATCCACTACTCATACTGAGAAGGAAAAGAGGCTAGAGTTCCAGAAGTCCTTCTGTCTGTGGCTTACAAAACTAACTCATGTTTGGGAACAGTGATCCTGTAAGTGACATGTCAACAATGCAATTATTAAAAAAAAAAAGGCTAAATTCAAGTTTTAAACACAAGTGACTGCAAAAGAAAAAAAAAACCAAACCCAACAACCAACCAACAAAACCAACTTGAGTTGATTACCCATCTTGTTAAATATCTCAAAGTCAGCAATCAACAGTTTCTCTAGAAGTCTCCAAGAACAGAGAGGTCAGCTTGCTCCTTACTAGGAAGATCAGACACCTAGCAGTGACACTGGGAATTCTGCCATGCCAGCATCACACATGCTCACAACATTTCAGCCAGCACTTGGGAGGCTAACGGTGCATACAAAGTCTGATCCGATCAGCCACAGCCAACGTGGGTTGCTGTGAACTCACTGAGACAAATAAATTAAAAAAAAAGCAACAAGAAAAAAAATAAAGTCAAGCACCTCTAGGGGCAGACCCCAAAGACACAGGAATCAAAGTTTTTTTTTGTTTGTTTGTTTTTTACCTCTTCTCCTTATTTACAAAATGCCATTTAGAGCTGATGTGGCCACTTCAGTATTGTGAGGAAATGTCTTTTATGCTAAGCAGTCACCAATATGTTGTTCATGGATGCTGTTGGCCTGTATGCCATGGAGTGTTCCACAGGGTGTGTCCATCCCACCAAGGCACATGGAGGGAGTTTAGTCTTCTGTTTCTTCGTATGTTGTCTCATCAAACGGCCGGTCCAAGAGAGGTACCAAACGGTGACGGGAGTATTTCAGCTGCAAAAGGTCCCCAACCTCATTGATTTCTTTTAAAGCCTGACAAAGAGACCACAGTACATCAGCAGAAGAAACAGATGCAAGCAAGTCATCAGCACATTATCTTTTTTACATGCCTGCAGACTACTGAGAGACACTTAAATGAAGTTTGTAGCTTCAGAGGTGCATAGGATTTAATTTGATTTAGCATTCAGAAGTCTCGAGAGCAAGTAAGCAGTACTGGTCACTCAACTGAGAGTGACTCTGCACTCACCTGACTACTCCAGTTCCAAGGTGGGATTATAATACCCAGCAATTATTAACTCACATTTCAGAGTCATCCCCAGACAGAAAAAACAAAACTGACATTCCTCCCTTTCCGGAGGAAACAAAGCTGAGATGGAAAACATGTAGGTGGAGGTTTGACTCCTCTTCATGAATCAATGCTATGAAACCAATCTGTGTGTCAGAAAAGCTCAACATGAGCCTGCAGTGTGCACATGCAGCCCAGACAGTCAAAAGAGTCCTGGGGTGCAGCAAGAGCAGTGTGGGCAGCAGGGCAAGGGAGGGGATTCTGCCCCTTTGCTCTGCTCTCCTCAGACCTCACCTCGAGTCCTGGGTGCAGTTCTGGAGCCCCCAGCACAGGAAGGACATGGAACTGTTGGAGCAGGTCCAGAGGAGGCCACAAAGGTGATCAGAGCTCTCCTATGAGGACAGGCTACAAGAGTTGGGGCTCTGCAGCCTGGAAAAGAGAAGGTTTCCAGAAGACCTTAGAGTAGCCTTCCAGTATCTGAAGGGGGCCTACAGGAAGGCTGGGGAGGGACTATTGACAAGGTCTTNTTGAGGTCCCTTCCAACCTTACCATTCTATGATTCTATACCTGTTAGTATAACATCTCTGAGATCCATTTCTGAAAGTGCAAGACAGTGAAAAGCAAGCTGCAATGTTGTGCTATCAGGCTGTGTTGAAGCTTGGTTAATTTGCATTGTCCACATACGACTAGAGAGGCAAGCTCTGTATTGTTAACAACACTGCACAGAAGATTCTTGCCTGCCAGTCCATGGAATGAAAAAAAAAAAAAGATGTTCTGGGTAGGATCCCAAGCATCTTCTCCCTAGAAAACAAGTCCCACTGACTGAGGGTGCCACAAAACAACACTCACACAGCTGACAGCCAGGAACAAGCTAACAAAACCTTTCACCATTGACCTGAATGCAAATGTTATGAAGTTTACCAGAGATCAAACATCTGCTAGTGCAAGAAATGAGGAAAGCCCCAGCTCAGTTAATCATGCTTTCTTTATGTTGCAATCTCTTTGATAAGACACTGGTTCACAACAGTGTTTGCTAAAAGCCAAACTTTAAACTTCATTTCTCTACAGAACACTCCTGGAGCAAGGTAAAAAATAAACCAGTTCCTGCAAATAAATTTTGCAGCAGTACACTGCAGGCTAATTATCTTTTATAGGAAAGTGACAAAGAAATTAATTCAGAAGAGGACTTTCAAGTCTTTTGTAATTTTTTAGCTCAAAGCTTGAGTTTGAAACTTGCCATTCTGCACTCTCCTGAATTGGTTGGCATTCTGCACTCCTTTGGACTGTAAATTTGTTCAGATAGGTACATTCTGAATTCCTACAGCATGCAACTAATTCAGCATTAATGCTCCAATTCTAACATGTTCTGGGTCAAATGCCTGTCACTTGAGAATGGCTGGCAGACAGGGGTTAATATCCCTACATGTTTTTCCTTCCTGGATGGATAGCTCAAGTTTTTGTTTCTTCAAACAATGTCCCCTCATACTTGCCCATGCTTGTTATATCTGGCAGCAAAAACCTGTCCACTCTAAAATCTGGGTGGGGGGAGGGGAGGCAACAAACTCAAGCTGAACCTCAGTAAAACAAAAAAAAAAAAACCCAACCCACCCAAAACCAAAACAAACAAAACCCAAACCAACCAACAAAACCCCCAAAACAAAAGTGTGGGCACAGTTTGCCAGAGCTTTAAGTAAAGGTCCCATATGGAAACAATTTAAGGTTGAGTTTCTGTTGAAAGAGTCTGTTAACTGTTATTCTTGAATGCAGATTTAGGATTTTATTAATTTAAAACAAAAAGGACCATGTGACCAGCAAAGACTACAAAGGAAATGGCATTGGTGAACTCTGACTTCAGGAGAGTGTAATATATTTTTCATCACTGAAAGGAAAGCACTAGCCCACAGGGATGCAGGTTACGAGGGACTTCACTCTGATCCTGAGCCAAGTATTTTCAGGCAAGGAAGTTCTATTTACATAGAACAGTTAAAATTGTAACTGAGAACTGTTCCTCATCATATGGGTTTGTTTAATAAGAACAAGGAATTGTTACGAGGATCAGCATTTACAAGACAAGCTTCCTTTCCTTGTGGCCAAGCCTGGATAGATTTTGTTCAGAACAAAATGCCTTAACAGCCCCTGTTAGTGCATAAGGATGGGCCACCAAGATTTCCTTGCTCTCACTGGCTTGAAGAATCATAGAATGGTAAGGTTGGAAGGGACCTCAAAGATCATCTGGTTCCAATCCCCTGCCATAGGCAGGGACACCTCCCACTAG
>VWZE01017397.1:543-25130 GCA_013396675.1 Eubucco bourcierii
CTGGAAGCCTTCTCTTCTGCAGGCTGCAGAGCCCCAACTCTCTCAGCCTGTCCTCACAGCACAGCTGCTGCAGCCCTCTCAGCATCTTGGTGGTCTCCTCTGGACCTGCTCCAACACTTCCATGTCCTTCCTGTGCTGAGGGCTCCAGAACTGCACACAGGACTGCAGGTGGGCTCTGAGGAGAGTAGAGCAAAGGGGCACAATCCCCTCCCTTGCCCTGCTGCCCACACTGCTCTTGCTGCAGCCCAGCACACAGTTGCTGTCTGAGCTGCACTCACACTGCAGCCTCATCTGGAGCTTTTCATCACTCCAGACCCCCAGGGCCTGTTCCTCAGGGCTGCTTTCAGTCATTCACCACCCAGCCTGTATTTGTGCTTCTTGTCTGCCTTCTTTCCTTAGAGGGAATGAAATCAAAATCCCTAGCCCAAGCCCCCTATAAAATCTGTGATTTTTTTTTTAATCCAGCACCACACTGACAGCTTTCACCTCCTGTTTCCATACTATGCCAGATAAAGAATAAGAGATCTGCTTTCCAAGCAGCCCAAGATTTAAATGGCCAAATGTCATCGAAAGGGAAAAGAAAATAAAACTAAACAAAACATTATAACCAAAAAGCTCACTTCTTTAAACTCCTTTCAATGTGTCAAAGCATCTCCTGCTTCTCTGCTCATTTAATGACATGATATTGCAAAGCTTTATTGCTTGCTAGTGTAGCACAGACGCCATTATTAAAAGGAGGTTAATTTCATTAAATACTAATGATTTGTTTCTAAACAGGAATTTTAAGAACAACGAGCTCCAAAGCCAAGGAGAAGTTCTCATCTCCTTTAGATAAGATGCCCTTTGGACCAATAAGATGCAGCTGTAAATGTCTCCAAGTACAGGTGAGCTGCAGAGTTTTAATCTCACCTGATCAGGGCAAGGCTGTGCATTTTGTCTCACATGACACTCATGTTTCAACTACACAATCATAGCATTGCCTATTCCTATTTCTGCCACAGAAATGTAGGTCAGGGCTAAAAGTGCTGGGACTGAGGCAGGGGAAACAGAACCGGAAGACAGGCTTGTGGGGCTGCTTAAAGCTCTAATCCTGAAGCATTTTCTTTCACTAGCTCCAAAAGTTCATTCAGAATACTGCCCCTGCACAGCCTGAGAGGACACGGCTGACAAACTCCAGGTGCAATGAAAACCTTTGGAAAGCATCTCAAAAAGCAAATCCTTCTGTGATCTCTGATTCTTGATCTCTGTCTTCCTTTCAGAAAACTGAGCAATCACACTTATGTGCCTCAGGAAAAATAATCTGGATTCATTCTCCTGGTGCAAATGAGGGGAAATGAGGAAACTCCACTCTGTTCCAGGAGCAGCAATGCATTTTTGATCACAGGAGTTTTCTGTAATAAATCAGCCAGACAGTGTCTTTGCCATGCATGGAGCACTGGCTGAAACAAGCTCCAGCTTTTAATACCCACTAATGTACTTCAACAACATTCTTTTTTTTTTCTTTGTGTTTTGTTTAGAAGGAAAAGCTGAATGACATCTTTGTGCTGATGCACAGATTGTCAGAGAGAGTTTTAAATAGATGCAGGGTGCCCTGAGTTGTATTCTAAAGCAGATGGGAGCCAACATAATTGTTGGGAAATGAGGTTGATATTCATGTTTCCTGACACACACATTTGAGGGCAGACTGCAGCATTCTGCTCCTGCTGGAGTGCTGGGAGTTGGGCCAGAGAACTGCAATAGTCAGGTTAAGAGGACATAAGAGCAAAGCTGATGCCACACGAGGGGAATATTCTGTGTCTTCCATAGTGTAAACGCAGCAACAATCCAGCTTCACTGCTATTACTTACCTGGGGAAAAAAATAAAATCTGGGCTTCCTTCCTCACTGCTGAACTTATGGACTTTTTACTCTACTCACCAAAGCTCTGTGGATGCAGGACTCCCTGTAGCTGGTGCAAGTCTTGCCATTACCAAAGCTCTATGGATTTAGGACTCCCTGCAGCTGGTGCAAACGTTGCCATTACCAAAGCTCTATGGATGTAGGACTCCCTGCAGCTGGTACAAGCCTTGCCATTACCAAAGCTCTATGGATGTAGGACTCCCTGCAGCTGGTGCAAACCTTGCCATTACCAAAGCTCTATGGATGTAGGACTCCCTGCAGCTGGTGCAAACCTTGCCATTACCAAAGCTCTATGGATGCAGGACTCCCTGCAGCTGGTGCAAGCCTTGCCATTACCAAAGCTCTATGGATGTAGGACTCCCTGCAGCTGGTACAAGCCTTGCCATTACCAAAGCTCTATGGATGTAGGACTCCCTGCAGCTGGTGCAAACCTTGCCATTACCAAAGCTCTATGGATGCAGGACTCCCTGCAGCTGGTGCAAGCCTTGCCATTACCAAAGCTCCATGGATGCAGGACTCCCTGCAGCTGGTGCATGCCTTGACATTTGCAACTTAGCTTTAGAATGATTTGAAGCTCAACGTGTTAAAGGGTTTTGTGAAACACGGAACATTTTAACAATGGAAGTCCAAGTTCTGTGCCTTCATTCATTCTTTTAATGTCTACCACTCCCTTGAAAAGATTACCCCTTGCTGCAGCAACATGAGAGCTAGGATGGTTTTCTGTGGCTATACTTGCTAGCTGTCTCACCAAGGCATGAACAAAGCAAGCTGCAGCAAAAATCTGGTTTGTTCAGATACAACTTGCCTCAGGAAACAATGTATTGGCCAGAAGATCCCTGCAGCTAATGTGGCCCATGATATTTAGTAACTGAGTCTTGCATGCTTCCCTTAACCAGAGACTCCCAAAGGAACTCTCCCATCCTCACACCTTTTTGCCATCTGCCTCGCAGCCACACGAGCAATGCCTTCAACCAAAATCCCTCTCTCTGCTCGTAGCCTTTGTGAAGACCAGATATTCTCGAGCCTCACTAGACCTGAGCACAGATACAGCCATCAGTGATCCAATCAGGCATGAATAGATCTCATCTCCCCTTAAACAGCCATCCATCTGATGACAACTCTTCATGCACCTTAAAGCAGTCACTGCCTAGCCCTTGCTTTAGTGTCAGGCAGAAGGTGTGTGTATGGGTTCAGTTAAAGTCTCTCCTCTCTATAGGTGTTTGGCCTTTAGGATAAATGCCAAGACCACAAAAATGTACTACAGAGACCTACACTGATCTCTGTTAAAGCAACACAGGTCTACATTTGTTCCTCCAAATTCAACTCTGTGACCTAGAAACTAGGTTACCTTGCTGCAGTTTCACCCCAGTTATCTTATAATGAATGCTACAAACATTGAGCTTACAGAAACTCTGCCTCTTGAGTCAGTTTGGGGGGGAATCACCTTTTTTCCATTACTCTTTCTTTTTTATTTCCTTCAGTACTCCTTTCATTCTGCAGGAATTCACACCACAAATGCACTGCTCTCTGCAGTCTGTGCTGCCCTGACTGCCACAAAGCTGACATCACTGATGGAAGCAGCAGCACAATGAAGCACTTAGTGTCATGATTTAATTAGAAGGTGTTGGGTGATGAGTTGGACTTGATGATCTCAAAGGTCTTTTCCAACTTGGTTCATTCTGAGTCTTTGGTCAGTACAGGAATAAGCTGAAGTTCATCCTCTGAGTGTGCAGAGTGTGATGGGTATTGCTTTGTATTCCCCCAGGCCTGAAGACAAGACAAATACAAAACCTGGAGAAGAGAAGGCTGAGAGGAGATGTGATCAACATACACAACTATCTGAGGGGTGGGGGGCAAGCAGCTGTTGCCAGTCTCTTTACACTGGTCAGCAGCAATAAGACACAGAGCAATGGCTAAAAACTGAAACAGGGAGGGTTTCACCTCAATGTGAGGAGAAACTTCTTTACAGTGAGGGTGAGGGAGCCCTGGCATATGTTGCCCGAGAAGTTGTGGAGTCTCCTTCTCTGGAGACTTTCAAAAACCTACCTGGATGCACTCCTGAACAAACTACCCTAGGGTGTCCTGCCTTGGCAGTGAGGTTGGACTCAATGATCTCTGGAAGTTCCTTCCAACCTCCAATGTTCTGTGATTGTGTGATTCTATGAATCAGAGCTCAAGCTGTTCCTTCCAAGCTCTGTGCCAGTAGTTTGCTGGGTCAGAGGTATGATATGCCTTAGCATTGGTGCTTCATTTCTGACTGCCAGTTGTGGCACTGAGCTATTTCTGCTGCCATAAGCCCTGGGAAGTGCACCCTTTCACTCATCAGGGTAGTGCACCCTTCCACTCATCAGGGCAGTGCTTGCCACAGGGTATTCAAACTTTCATTATTTGAAAGCAGGCTTGACATAATCTGCTTCTGTCCTGAGTCCCTTGAATTCCACCAGAATCCTTAACTGCTGAAGAGTGCAGTCTCTCAGATGAGGAAGGCTGCCATGAGCATATAAAATATACACTGCAGCCATCCCACATGGTCATCTTAACTGAAGGGATTTCTTCGATGTACCTTTAATTTAATGAGGTAATCTTTAATTGGCTGCACTGGAAGTGTTGGAGAACCTGAGTGAGAAGTCAGCTCTCTAGCACAAGTGAGTTTGTTTTGAGAGTGTGCCAAGTGCCTAAGCTCCCAGGGCCAGCACTGGAAATACCCTAGCAAGGAGCTATGGGGATGGGCCAGCCACATACTCTCCCCTAACACTTAGAGCAAGAAACAAGCACCAATCCAGGCTGGGTGGGGAATGGCTGAGAGCAGCCCTGAGGAACAGGCCCTGGGGGTCTGGGGTGAGGAAAAGCTCAACAGGAGGCTGCAGTGTGAGTGCAGCCCAGACAGCAACTGTGTGCTGGGCTGCAGCAAGAGCAGTGTGGACAGCAGGGCAAGGGAGGGGATTGTGCCCCTTTGCTCTGCTCTCCTCAGACCCCACCTGCAGTCCTGTGTGCAGTTCTGGAGTCCCCAGCACAGGAAGGACATGGAAATGATGGAGCAGGTCCAGAGGAGGCCACCAAGATGCTGAGAGGGCTGCAGCAGCTCTGCTGTGAGGACAGGCTGAGAGAGTTGGGGCTCTGCAGCCTGGAGAAGAGAAGGCTTCCAGGAGAGCTTGGAGTGGCCTTGCAGGATCTGAAGGGGGCTCCAGGAAGGCTGGGGAAGGACTATTGACAAGGGCTTGTAATGCCAGGACAAGGGGCAATGGGTTTGAAGTGTCAGAGGGGAGATTGAAAGTGGATGTTAGGAGGAAGTTGTTTGCAGTGAGGGTGGTGAGACAGTGGCACAGGTTGCCCAGGGAGGTTGTGGCTGCTCCCTCCCTGGAGGTGTTCAAGGCCAGGTTGGACGAGGCCTTGAGTGACCTGTAGTGGTGGGAGGTGTCCCTGCCTATGGCAGGGGGTTGGAACTGGATGAGCTTTGAGATCCCTTCCAACCTTACCTTTCTATGATTCTATGAAAATTTTGGGTGATGATGAGACAGAAAATAGCCTTTCCTGGGGAACTCGTGTAACTGGGGGCATTGTTTACCTGCTGCCAATCATATTTCCACTGTGGCAATAAGCAAGCTGAAAAGTCTGACCCTAGAGTGTAGCCTGAAGGGAATTTGCTCACTCATGGCTCGACAGTTTCTGACTGCCTGCAAGGACCTCTCTTTCAACCTACACAAATCCTCTCTTGCAGAGCAGTGTGAGTGCCAGTCCTTTCAGGGAGATGTGGTGCGAAAGGAGGACACAAAAGCCAAATCCCTTCTATAGGTGAGGCTGAGCAGTGACCCTGAACTTGAAAAAAAAAAAACCAACACACTTGTGAAGTGAGAAAAACTTCTCCTGTGTTAATTCAAGCATTTACTCGTAACTGCAGGCAAATTAAGTTCCACTGCAAGGTTAGAGGTGTTTGCATAAACAATTCTCCTTTAGGAGACATCAGAATAAACATCATTCAGAGCACTTCAGTATTTATGAGTGGAAACAAGGCTGTTTGCTAATTGTTAACTGATTAACTGAATCCTGCTTAAGGTCATGTTTGGAAATAAGATATGGAAAAGCAGTAAAGCAAATTTAACAGCCCTAGGGGAAAAAATCTTAAAGTATCAAAACAAATAAAAAAAAAAAAAAGAAGAAAGAAATAAAAACGGTTTACATCAGGGTTAACCTCGATGAGGACAAGTGGAATACAAGAAAAAAATTATAGTATGTTTTCCTTTCCTGTTAACATAATCATCTGCTAATTAGCTCATGTGATGGACTACTGCCATCATGTACACTTGCATCACAAACTGTAGCTGGCAAAGAATTTTTTTCTTCTCCTACAACGTTTGGGAAATTGCACAAACAGTGACTAATGCAAACCCAGTATTGAGAGAGCCTTAGGAAATGAAAGGGGCATGGACAAGGAAAAGTGCTTGTCTTGAATGGGTGCTGGGGGAAAAGAAAACACTCCCCAGCAAGCAGGAAATCCAAGCACTGAATCTGCCGGAAAGCCTCAAAGATTCTCCCCTCTCCTTGCTGTTGGCTTCAGAGATGATGCTTACCCTGCAAGACATGCAGCAGATTGTTCCATGAGAGTAAACTACATCACCTGAGAAACTTGTGGAGAGAGATTGTCACAGAATGCTTTAGGTTTGATTTAAAGGTCATCAAGTTCAACTTCACCTCAGTGAGCAGGGGCTTCTTTAGCTAGATCACAGGATCATAGGATCACAGAGGATCACAGAGGATCACACAGGATCACAGGACATTAGGAGTTGAAAGGGACCCAAAGAGCTCATCCAGTCCAACCCCCCTGCCAGAGCAGGACCAGACAATCCAGCTCAGGGCACACAGGAACACATCCAGACAGGCCTGGGAAGGCTCCAGAGAAGGAGACTCCACAACCTCACTGGGCAGCCTGTGCCAGGGCTCTGGGACCCTTACAGTAAAGAAGTTCCTCTTGTGTTGAGCTGGAACCTCCTGTGCTGCAGCTTCCATCCATTGCTCCTTGTCCTATCCCAGGCAGCAGTGAGCAGAGCCTGTCCCCCCCCCTTCCTGACCCCCAGCCCTCAGATAGTTACAAACATTGATTAAATCCCCCTCTCAGTCTTCTCCTCTCCAGACTAAGCAGCCCCAGGTCCCTCAGCCTCTCCTCATAAGGCCCTGCTCCAGGCTCCTCAGCATCCTTGGACTCTCTTTAGTCCCTTGGACTCTTGAGCAGATCCCTGTCCAGCTGCTCAGAGCCCTGTCCTTGATTGTACCCAGGGATGAGGCTTCTACCACTTCTCTGGGCAACTTGTTCCAGTGTCTTACCACCTTCATTGTTAAAAAACTTCTTCCTTACACCTAGTCGAAATCTACTCTCATTCAGTTGAAAGCCATTAACCCTTGTCCTGTCTCAACAGGCTTTGCTAACGAGATTGTCCCTCTCTTTCTTATAGTCCCCTCTAAGTACTGAAAGGCTGCAATAAGGTCATTCAGAGCAGGGCAGAGTAGAGGAGCAGAATCACCTTCCTCAGCCTGCTTGGCCACACTTCTTTTGATGGAGCCCAGGATGCAATTGGCCTTTTGGGCTATGATCACAGATTGTTGGCTCAGGTCTATCTTTTTATCTACTTACATCTTCAAGTCCTTTTCTTCAGGGTTTCTGCAATCACATCATCCCCAAGGCTGCATGGGGATAGATAGTGAAGATAGCCATGACTCATGTAAGTCCTTGCACTGAGCCTTGTTGAAATCTATGAGGTTCACAGGGGCACACTTCTCCAACTTGTCCATGTGTAGTGGAGGGGTAATTAATTAATGTGAGATGATATTTTCAAAAATTAATATTGTTTATTACTATTCAATATTCAGAACTTGCCACCACCATCACTGATTTCAATAACACTTAGTTCTTTGCATAGGTAATGGAAACTTTATGCAGGTTACCACAGGCTCTAGCAATCACTCCTGATAATATCTAACATGAATTGAACTCAGCTGAACTGGCAGAGAAGGTTGATGCAATCAGTGCACTGCTTGCGGTCAATACTCTGATTGCCCACTAGGTGGACTCAAGGAGCTCCTTTCTGCTGATGGCAGAAGGCAATGGTGAGTTACAAGAGGCTTGAAGTATTCACTCACACAATATTATGGGACACAAACCAAAGCATGTGGAGGGATTGCTGTCAGTGGTCTCAAAATCATTAGAGGCTTTGGAGTTTTCCCAGACTTCTGGATGCTGAGAAAGGAGGAAGACAAGCTATGACCTGGCCCTGATCTCCTCTGGATGATCTGTGTACCTCCAGGACTTGCTGTCTTGGCAGGAGGTTTTCAGGAGCAGGCAGGATGCAATGCCATGTGCAGTCTCAGCATGGTGTCACGCTGGCTGTGCAGGCTGAGTGCCTGCAGGCATTTAGAGCCTGTTCCTGGTAAACTCTTGACAGGTAGTTTGCAGGCAGTTCAGGATATAAGGCAGCACAAATACAATGGCAGAGAGCAGATAAAATGGCAGAGAGCAGATACAATGGCAGAGTAGAGGTTGTGCTCCCTGCTCATCTCCTTTTATCCATACAGCCCAAGACTAACGTGCCTTTGGACACAGAACAACCAATCAGGATACCAGTTAGCCAAGCCTGATCATATTAGGTGAAGCCATAGGCTTGCTTTACCCAAATGCGGGCGGAGCACAGCCTTGCACAAGCCAAGCTGTGTACCTTGTTTACTGCAGGGTTCAAAACAATTCTGGGCAAGCCACAGTCCTCAGACTCAGTGGCTCCAGGTTCTTTGTCCTCTTTCCTGTGGTTGCTTCTCCCCAAAACAGAATGAGGGAGAACAGAAAAACATCTCTGGGCAAGCCAGGACATGGATAAGCCTATTTTGGCCTGGTTAGACCTATCACAACCCCAGGTCCCTCTGAATGGCTTTGCATTCCTCTGGTGTGTCAGCTGCACCACTCTGTTTGGTGTCATCTGAAAACTTGCTAAAGGTATTGAGCAGCACTTGTCCCAGTATAGACCCCGAAAGACATCTTTTGCTATTAGTTTCCATTGGACACTGAGCCATTGACCACCACCCACTGTATGCAACCATCCAGCCAATGCGTTATCCAGTGAGCAGTCCTCCCACCAGACCCATGTCTGTCTGAAAGAGAGCAGCAAAGCTGACATCTTAAAACCAAAATCTTACATTTCTGCTCAAATTGATCCTACTCTTCCTAAGAGGGACCAAAACAAAAAGACTTTCTAAAACCCCTTTGTGGCTACTGTTACCAGTCCAAATCAAGAGTGGAGGACTGAAACTGTGGCCCAATTCTGGGTGTTACTGACAAGGAAGAAGTGAAGAGGATTCATGATGATATTATAGAGGAGACATACATGCATTTTGTTCTTTGTGTGTGGATTTAGTTTCTGGCTTTACCCAATGTATTTTACCTTCCCCAGATAAAAACTGTTGTGTGCCTGTGTGCTCAAGAAGCCCCAGGGAAGATCCACTTACTTATTTCAAGTTTCTGCACAAGGGCTCAGCCTGATTTAGAATACACTTGGGAAACAGCCTAAATACTTAGGCTCTGACCATTTTTGCTGTGGCTAATCACCTGAAAGCTTATAATTACAATGCCAGACATCTGTCCAAATCAGATGCCATTTCCTTTTTGCAAATTATCCTACTATGGCAGGGAATAAATCAAAAACCCAACAAAAACATCCCCATACCGTTCTGCATCAGTGCAGATAACACCCAGCATCATCTTCCTACCCTAACCCTGTGCATTGCTGCAATAAGGAAGAGGATTGGTGCATTGCTTTTGCATCTTCCCCAGTCTAGCTAGAGCCTTTTCTGCTCTCCGAGTCCAAGAAATCTGTAATCATGCATTATATTTCTGCAGCTAACTTACCAGCAAGCTCTGTTTGGATCACAGTTTTATTTTTTTAGGATATACAGGCATAAAAACTTACATCTGGCTCCCTGACAAACTGAGTCCAAAATGGGAAGGCAGCACAATGCAGGGCAAAGCCATTTGAGATGGTTCTCTGTGTGGGCTAATATGGGAACCAGAATCATAGAATGGTAAGATTGGAAGGGACCTCAAGGATCATCCAGTTCCAACCCCCTGCCATAGGGAGGAACACCTCCCACTAGTACAGGTCACTCAAGGCCTCATCCAACCTGGCCTTGAATGCCTCCAGGGAGGGAGCAACCACAACTGCTAACAACTTCCTCCTAACATCCAGTCTAAATCTCCCCTCTGCCACTTCAAACCCATTGCTCCTTGTCCTGGCATTACAAAACCTTGGCAATAGTTCCTCCCCAGCCTTCCTGGAGCTCCCTTCAGATCCTGGATGGCTACTCCAAGGTCTCCTGGAAGCCTTCTCTTCTCCAGGCTGCAGAGCCCAAACTCTCTCAGCCTGTCCTCACAGCAGAGCTGCTGCAGCCATCCAATCATCTTCATGGCCTCCTCTGGACCCACTCCAACACTTCTATGTCCTTCCTGTGCTGTGGGCTCCACAAATGCACACAGGACTCCAGATGGGGTCTGAGGAGAACAGAACAAAGGGGCACAATCCCCTCCCTTGCCCTGCTGGCAACACTGCTCTTGCTGTAGCCCAGGACTCAGTTGCTGTCTGGGCTGCACTCACACTGCAGGCTCATGTTGAGCTATTTATCAACCCAGAGAAGCAGGGCTGACTTTCAGCTTACATCTCTGCTTGGAAATGTACTGCTGTGATACTCACCTGTGCTGATGTTGCAAACTCAGTGTTTCTGTGCTGGACTACCATGCTTAGGAGAGCCACGGAAAAGGAGGGAAAGAAGCTTCCTTCAAATGCTATATTATGAGAGAGAGTGTTTGAATGGTATTGCTACCCTCCAGCTGATCTTTGAATTATGACTGTTGTGCTGGTTTGAGGCTAGGTGAAATATTTTAATCAGAAAAATTAAATGATAGGCTGTGAAAAGCAAACAGTGGTGATGTCTGCTGCACTCGTAGGCTTGCTGAGATGTATAAAAAGCAAGGACGCAAACATAGTTGAGACAGTTTCTATCTGTTGGAGTTCAGTGTCTGTGCTTTCTCCCTGGGCTTCTGCTGCTCTGCCTGGATCTGTGTAACCCAACTAACCACTCTGCTTCTAATCCCCATTGCCCATCCTTCCAGCTCACCTTGCATGTAAGGCAGACCCTGGAGTAAGGCACAGGAGCAGAAAGAAGGTGGAAGAGTGGTTTGGAGCCCCCCCTGGGGACTCTGATTTCTGGGAGGGGGATTGGGTTTCTGTATTACCTTTAAGTTAATCATAGAATCATAGAATGGTAAGGTTGGAAGGGACCTCAAGGATCATCTAGTTCCAACCCCCTGCCATAGGCAGGGACACCTCCCACTAGCACAGGTCACTCAAGGTCTCATCCAATCTGGCCTTGAACACCTCCAGGGAGGGAGCAGCCACAACCTCCGGGGACAACCTGTCCCAGTGCCTCACCATCCTCACTGTAAAGAACTTCTTCCTAACATCCAGTTTCAGTCTCCCCTCTGCCAGTTCAAACCCATGGCAAGGTGCCATCCTGCTTGGTGAATCTCTGTGACCAAAGGGGCCATTGTGTTCAGGCAAACAATATGTAGGCTTTTGCCACATGCCTGTTTTTGCTTTTGCTTTTGCCTGCTCTGCCCTGCCGCATTGTGAAGGTTTGGGAGTTCCCCACCCCGCCACACACACTTTGTAAAATGACCCAGACTAGCACTCAGTCGGCTGGAAGTTAAATGATGAAGCTCTATTTACAGCTTTGCACAATGTACAGCAGATATTTACACTATATACACAATATTTACAGAAATACACAAGTAAAAGGTAATACAACAACACAACTCCCCTCCCAGAAATCAGAGACCCCAGGAGGGGCTCCCAACCCCCCTTCCACCTTCTCCCCACCCCTGTACCTTACCCCAAGGTTTGCCTTACGTGCAAGGTAAATTAGGAAGATCGGCCAGGAGGGTTAGAAGAAAAGTGGTTAGGGAGGATTAATCAGCAGAGGAGCCAGAGCCCAGAAGCTGCTAGATCTCACCAGCAGCTTCTGTCCAAGCAAGCGACAGAGACTGAGTTATCAATTGTTTTGGTTAGTGTTCCCAAACAATTCTCCAGCAAGCGTATGAGTGAAGTAGACATCATGATGTTTTCCTTTCACAGACTATAGTGTAATTTTCTCCATTAAAATATTCCAATTACTCTCAAACCAGCACACGCATCATGCTCTGCTTTGCCTGCAGCAACTCTGAAGACACCAACAGAACTCCCTTCAAGTGTTTGGGTACTGTCTGATACTATTTCGTGAGTAAATATCCAAAGCCTCTCTGCAAGAAATTCTGTAACTAGATTCTATTGCGCCTTCTGCCTCAGCGGCAGAGAGGCGTCTCAGGAGCCCCCTAGCGGGCAAGCAGTGTAATTGAAACTAAGAACCTCTTTCCAGTTTTAACATTTGTATTTGACAGTTATTTCTTAAGTGTCCTAGGTTGCCTGTTCCCTGTGTGTATAAATATCCAAACCATGTGTGTTGAACATTGTAAATAAGTTTTTTTTCTGGTGAGATTTAATATTAATAAACAATTTCCATAGTTATTAACAATCTTCACATAGATATAAAATTTAATATCAATTATTAATTTTGTATCATTCCTGACAACAATCTCTCACAGGAGGAAAGTACATCCTCAAACAGGATACTCCCCCAGGGCACCACAGAATTGTCAGGGTTGGAAGGGACCTCAAGGATCAACTAACTCCAACCTCCCTGCCATGGACAGGGACACCTCACACTAGATCAGGCTGCCCAGAGTACGATGGTTTGGGAGTTCCATGCCCCCCACACTTTGTAAAATCACCCAGACTAGACTCACCTGGCTGGAAGTTAAGGACTGAAGCTCTATTTACAGTTCAGCACAATGTACAAGCAGAGATAGACACAACAGACAGGAATAGTTACAGAGATACACAAGTTAAAGATGATACAGAAACACAATCCCCCTCTCAGAAATCAGAGTCCCCAGGAGGAGCTCCCAACCACACTTCTACCTTCTTTCCACCCCTCTGCCTACCCTTTTGGCTTATGTGCAAGGTGAGTTTGGAGGATGGGCAAAGGGGGTTAGAAGTAGAGTGGTTAGTTAGGTTATAAATCAGAAAGCAGAAGACGCAGCAGATCCCAGAGACTGAGACTCTCTGTTGTCTATGTTTGTGGCATTGTTCTTATACCTCTCAGCAAGCCTGTGAGTGCAGCAGACATCACTGTTTGCTTTTCACAGACTATCATCTATTTTTTTTTATTAAAATATTCCAATTAGCCTCAGACCAACACACCAGAGCCACAGCCATCCTGGCCTTAAAAACATCCAGGAATGGAGCTTCCATCACCTCCCTGGGCAACCTGTGCCAGTGTGTCACCACCCCTATGGTGAAGAACTTCTTCCTAAGGTCTAATCTCCCCTCCCCTAGCTTGGATCCATCCCCCCTAGTCCTGTCCCTACCTGACACTCTAAAAAGTCCCTTACCAACTGAATTTCTGACTCTCCTGCCCTTAGAAAGCCCTCTCACAAGGTATCATCTCACAGGTCAGAAGCACTGCTGACCAGTGATGAATAACTAATACTCTATAATCTCTTACTAGCCTCACTCCTACCTCCTAATACATGAAAACACTGTGTCTCCTTTCATATGAAATGCATGAACGTGTGCCATTCATAAAAAGATTCAATTAAACATATGAAAGGTATCCTGCTGTGACCCACATTTCAGCAACAATCTGATATTCTTTCTTGTGTGACACTGAGACTTGGTCAGACAACTCTTGGTTGAGTTTTTTGTTGCTTGATTCTTTTAAACACACTCCCAAAACATGGTCAAGTCTTTAGGACTAACTCTACAAACGCACAATAAGTCTCCATTACAAAAGCAGTAAACACAAATATTCATTGGAACAGAGTCTGAAAACTCATGGGGCTTGCCCTTGAGGCAGAACAAAAATTTGTTTTCTTCATCTTATTGGAAAATACAGAGCAGTTTTGCTTTAGGCCAAGCAGATCAGAAGGAATAGTGGAGCTGTTCTTCACAAGAGAAAGATCCTCTTTGCCCAGACATTTAGGGGGCCTACATGAAGGCTGGGGAGGGACTATTTACAAGGTTTTGCAATAACAGGACTAGGGGCAATGGATTTGATGTGGCAGAGGGGAGATTTAGACTGGATGTCAGGAAGAAGTTCTTTACAGTGAGGGTGGTGAGACACTGGAACAGGTTGCCCAGGGAGGTTGTGGCTGCTCCCTCCCTGGAGGTGTTCAAGGCCAGGTTGGAGGAGGTCTTGAGTGACCTGTACTAGTGGGAGGTGTCCCTGCCTATGGCAGGGGCTTGGAGCTGGATGATCCTTGAGGTTCCCTTCCAACCTTAACATTCTGTGATTCTATGACATCCCTGAATCACTTCAGTCAGGTCTGAATGTAAAAACCAAAAATGTCATTTTAAGAGCTGATCTTGCAGAGTGATTTTAAAAATCTTTTGCCATCTTTGATGTCGGCAGTCTGAGGCAGGAGAATGAGCACACAAAGGGAACTGAGTCACCACAAGGAGAGAATTCAGTATCACTGACTACAGAGAATTGTCTGCAAACCTACTACTTGAACTTCAAATTCATCTCTTGCACAGATTGAAATAAAAAAGCTAGCTATTTCACTGTCCTGGAGCAGATGGATCCTGAGCAAACAAATTTCACTGGAAACACTTAAAGCAATCACTGCACATTTATAGAATCACAGAATGGTAAGGTTGGAAGAGACCTCAAGGATCATCTAGTTCCAATCCCCTGCCATAGGCAGGGACACCTCCCACAGGAATAGGTCACTCATGACCTCATCCAACCTGGCCTTGAACACCTCCAGGGAGGTTGTGGAGCACAGAAGACCTTCGGGGAGGTTGTGGAGCACAGAATCACTCAACATGATCTTTGATCTTTGATCATGTTGGGTGATTCTGTGTTCCACAACCTCCCTGGGCAACCTGTGCCAGAGTCTCACCACCCTCACTGCAAACAACTTCCTCCTAACATCCAGTTTTAATCTCCCCTCTGCCAGTCCAAACCCATTGCCCCCTGTCCTGTCATTGCTGCTTCTGAAGAACAATTACGGCTTGTCAGTGGAAGTCTGATGCTCCACTCATGCCAGGGTTCAAGCTTCAGATTTCAAAAGGACTGCCTATATGCTTAAACTTAAGCAAGTAGGTAGGTATGTTGCTGCATTGGGTCATTCATTTCCAGTCTCTATGTCACTCATTTCCAGTCTCTTTGTCATTCATCTCCAGTCTCTTTGTCATTCATCTCCAGTCTCTTTATGAAGCTCTGTAAAACTTTACACAGGGGTAAAAAACATTACTGACTGTCTAGAAAGGGGAAGTTGAGTCCTCTTTAATTCCCTTTTGAGTGCTGATGTCCTGCTTTCACACGCAGAGAGGATTTCTAAATGGTGTCTTTGTTCAGTCCTTTCTTACCATCTCCAGTCAGCTAAAGGATTTATCCCATTTCTCTGGCAGGTGACCTACTCTTAACTGACACAGACCTACAACAGAATACCCATACAGAAAAATTACAACTTCTAATAAACTCTGGATAAACAAAAGTCCTGCGACACCTCTGCTCTGCAGTTCAAAGTATCATGGCCTTGAGTGACCTGTCCCAGTGGGAGGTGTCCCTGCCTATTGCAGGGGGTTGGAACTAAATGATGCTTGAGTTCCCTTCCAACCTAAACCATTCTATGATTCTATGAGCACCTCTGACTTACTCTGCTCTCCCATCACAGCTTCCCATAGAAAAAAAAGTGCTGTTCAGTCTGCACTGAAATTGTTGCCTGGGGACCAGCATTCATTGTCCATACAAAGGATTTCATACCGAAAAGGTTCAGAAAAGAAGCTGCCTAAACTTTATTAAAAGAATGTATATTGCATTTATATGTATGCAACTACATTTGACACAGCAATTGCCTCACCTTAGAGAGAAATCCTGAAACAAATGCTCTAAGACCCCCACACTTCAGCCCCCAACCTGATTGTAGGATACAGGCGAGCAGAGTACTTGTGGGCAAGTCCTTCCCAGACCTTTCTGGCAGAGCCAAGTACTCATTCAGAGGGAGTGTTCAGACCTAAGTACAGCACAGCATAGCTGCCAAGTTTCAGTTAAATCACTTCATAGAATCACTGAATTTTAGTGGTTAGAAGGGACCCTAAAAGATCATCTAGTTCAACCCCCCTGCCAGATCAGGATCACATAGAATTGGGCACATAGGAACATATCCAGGCAGGTTTGGGGTGTCTCCAGGGAAGGAGATTCCACAGCCTCTCTGAGAAGCCTGCTCCAGGACTCTGTCACCCCCAGAATGAAAAAGTTTTTCCTTACGTTCACATGGAACCTCCTCTGCTCCAGCTTGCACCCATTGCCCCTTGTCTGAGCACTGGGCATTACTGAGCAGAGCCTGGTTCCACCCTCCAAATACTCACCCTTCACATCTTCACAATCATCCCTCAGGCTGCTCTTCTCCAAGCTAAAGAGCCCCAGTTCCCTCAGCCTTTCCTCACAAGGGAGATGTTTCACTCCTGTCCTCATCTTTGTGGCTCTGCACTGAACTCTTTCAAGTGGTTTCCTGAGGTTCTTCTTCAATCGAGGGGCCCAGAACTGGAGAAACATTTGTTTGGGAGCACCTCTTTGGCACTTTCCTTCAGCAAGCACCAAAGGCTTTGATCATCACGTTGGAAACTCAGCACAAATAAACTGCACTGGAGGAAAAGACTGAAGCAGAACAAGGCCTTATGGTTACTCAATATTCCAACTAGAGGTGTAAACATTATATCTGTCAGCACCAATCTTGATACAGCTAGTGATAAAATGGGCAATAGAAATGGATCCATTTCTCTAACACAATGTCTGTAGAAAATATGTGACAGTATTATTAAAATGCATTAAATAGTTTTGCAAACTCTAACAAGGAACATTGAAGGGTCAGTTTAGTATACACAGCTGAAAACTCAAAAATAACAAAAGGTGAATAATGATTCAGCCACAAATCATTTTTATAATGCCTTGTATTTGACACTGGGCATAAGCAAGTCCCAGCATTTTCTCTTAAGTTTTGTGGAGTGTTTCTGTGAAATAAACAAAAATATTACAACAAAAGCCTGAAGCAAGGACCTGTTCCACGCTTCAGTTGAACTGAGACACAGAAGAAGAGTTTACCAGGGTTTGGGGGTTTTTTAATGAACACTTATAGACTTAATATATGAAATCTGAGGAGCAATACAATTAGTTTGTTGCCTTCCAACTTTTGGGAGAACCTATTGGATGCATACTGCGTCCCCCAGCATCAGCCCCTGGGTAAGAGTCTTCAAGAAGATGACAACAAATAAGTTGTCTATGGTTAGTGGGAGCTTAGTGCAGCACTGCAGATACTGAGTAGGGTAAGGACTGGTCCCAGTAGAATGCACCCTGCCACAGGGACACCCCTAATGCACAGTGGAGGTCCTGGAAGGGAGGTAAGTGCATAGAAATGGAAACAGAACCTAAGAGACTGCCAGACCTGCCCAGGCAGTCATCACACTGCAAAATTCACTCTAATGAATTTCTCTTTCTAAAACCAGTTTAAGTGTTGGGAGAAATAGTTGAGTGTATTTTTGTTTGCTTCTCTGGTATGCTAGTGTTCACATTGGACTGTATGAACACAGACATTCATCATTTAGAGCCTTCTAAACAGTTTTGATTTTGTTTTATTAAACACAGGTACTCATCATCAGCCAGCTACAGCTATACACCTATGTACGATTGCCACTCTGCTCTCTCTTAGCCAGTATTTTAAGGCCATTAATGTCGTTTCATATCTTATTAAACTCACCATTCTCATCCCCCAAAACTGTTATGTTTATGTCCTAAACTCCCTCTGGTTTCAGCTGCAATTCCCTTCCAGCATGGGTTTAGTTTGTTGGTCACAATCGCAGTACCAAGCACACCTGCCTTAATAACAACAGGAATGGATTAGTCTTCAGTTAGCAGTTGTACTAAATGGCAGAGTAATGAATGGCTAAACAGACACAAGTATACAACCAGTCGTGCAAAATTAATAGTGTGACCCTACTTACTTTGAGTCCTTACTAAACCTTCCCTTGTTTTATCCTGGCATGCACAGAACAAGGCAGAGTATCCACCTAAGTTTTTGTAAGAACAACTTGAAGACAACGCCGCAGCCCAAGCTTCAGAAACATCAGCAGCCATGTTTCACTTCACAGAGTTTTACCTCCTGTGCAGATGAAGGATGTAAGGACTGCAGACTGACACATTACAGTCACTGCTGTACACTACTGTCAGTGCAGCACGCGAAAGAGACAAATAGGTAGAGCCTGCTGCCAACACACACACACGCAAGTTCCAGGTGAGGCAACCTGAATAAAGAACTTACTCCTCGACCTGGCACCCACATTTCTCTCTTTTAAATTCACTTTCTTTAACTGTATTTAACTTTACACCATCTTTAACTCTTGAACTACTGTTACAAATGATGCAAAAATAATAATGGATACTCATTTTGATATCAAGGCAAAAATTGTTAATAACTCTGAAAATTGTTTATTACTATTAAATCTCACCAGAAAACTTAGTTACAAGGTTCAAAACACAGGATTTGGGAATTCATACACACAGAGAACAGGCAAAACTGGAACACTATAAGAGGTATCCAGCAAAGGCAAACATTTTACTGGAAGAGAAGGTTCCTGCGATCACTACACCGCTCATGGTTCATTATGCTGCTTAGCCACTGGATGGATGCAGGAAGCTCTCTTTTTTTCCTTCTCTCTCTTTTTTTCCTTCTCTCTCTTTTTTTCCTTCTCTCTCTTTCTTTTCCTTCTCTCTTTTTTCTCTTTTTTCCTTCTCTCTCTTTTTTTTCTTTCTCTCTTTTTTCCTTCTATCTTTTTCCTTCTCTTTCTTTTTTTCCCCTTCTCTCTCTTTTTTTCCTTCTCTCTCTTTTTTTCCCTTCTCTCTCTTTACTTAGGCTTTAAGTATGTACTCACAAAATATTATCAGACAGTAACCAAAGCACAGGAGGGGTTACTGTTGGTGGTCTCAAAGCCATTAGAGGTTTTGGCGTTTCACAGGCTTCTGGGTGCTGCAGNCTTTTCCTTCTCTCTTTTTTCTCTTTTTTCCTTCTCTCTCTTTTTTTTCTTTCTCTCTTTTTTCCTTCTATCTTTTTCCTTCTCTTTCTTTTTTTCCCCTTCTCTCTCTTTTTTTCCTTCTCTCTCTTTTTTTCCCTTCTCTCTCTTTACTTAGGCTTTAAGTATGTACTCACAAAATATTATCAGACAGTAACCAAAGCACAGGAGGGGTTACTGTTGGTGGTCTCAAAGCCATTAGAGGTTTTGGCGTTTCACAGGCTTCTGGGTGCTGCAGAAAGGAGGTAGACAAGCTCTGACCTGGTCCTGGCTCTCTGGATGATATGTTTTATCTCCAGGACTTGCTGTCTTGGTAGGAGGCCTTCAGGAGCATGCAGGATGCAATGCCATGTGTTCAGGCTGGCTGCGCAGGCTGAGTGCCTGCAGGCATTTAGAGCCTGTTCCTGGTCATGGAGTTACACACAGCTCAGGATGCAATGAGGCAGCAGCAAGAAAAGATACAGTGGTAGAGCAGCCCTTGTGCTACTACTGCTCATCCCTTTTTATCCATACAGCCTGAGACTAATNATGTTTTATCTCCAGGACTTGCTGTCTTGGTAGGAGGCCTTCAGGAGCATGCAGGATGCAATGCCATGTGTTCAGGCTGGCTGCGCAGGCTGAGTGCCTGCAGGCATTTAGAGCCTGTTCCTGGTCATGGAGTTACACACAGCTCAGGATGCAATGAGGCAGCAGCAAGAAAAGATACAGTGGTAGAGCAGCCCTTGTGCTACTACTGCTCATCCCTTTTTATCCATACAGCCTGAGACTAATGGGCCTTTGGACACAGAATAACCAATCAGGATGGCACTTTGCCAAGCTTGACCATATCAGGGCTTTGGTCCTCTTTCCCGTGGTTATTTCCTCCAGCACAGAAGGAGGGGGAGTAGGGGAACATGCCTGGGCAAACCAGGACATATATAAGCCTATTTTGGCCTATTTAGGCCTACCACAACTACATCTTCACTTCATTCTTCTATCCTGCCTTACATTGCAACTACTGTCACTGTCAGAGACAAGACAGAGGGCTGGCTGCATCTGGCCCAGGTAGGACACACACCACATGGTTTCATCGGCAAACTCGTAATGCAGAAGAAGCTTTCAGATTTAAAGAACAGCTACATGACTTTCCTATATAACTGTTAGCATAAGCCAGTAGCAGTTCTCAGCAGGTGTCTAGAGGTTTGCATCTTTACTTAGTAGCTCTGTCTTTAGGACCTCTAGTGCTACATGGATAGTACTCATTTTACCAACCAGACTTGTTCCTCTTTTACTGGGATTTTTACTGCATTGCAGATTGCCTGTCTTCTCACTGGTAACAGGGAAGCAGAAGGCCAACAGAAACTGCATCATGAACTCTGATTAATTAAAATAACAGATTATTCCCTCATTATTCTTAGTCAACTCTGGATTAGGTAGAAGCATCAAACCAAAACAGGAATAATACTTCTCAAATATCCAAGGCACTTATCCCCAGAAAGGAGAGCTGTGGCCTTCTTTGCATTTAAATGTACATACATTTCCCTCAGGGTTCAGTGCTGGCTAACACCTTTATCAGTGCCATGGACAGAGGAATCAGTGCACCCTCAGCAAGTGTGCAGATGACACCAAGCTGTGTGGCACAGTCGACTTGCTAGAGGGCAGGGATCCATCCAGAGGGACCTGAACAGGCTGCAGAGCTGTGTCCAGGCCAACCACATGACATTCAACAAGGCCAAGTGCAAGGTCCTGCACCTGGGTAGGCACAATGCCAAGCACAAATACAGGCTGAGTGGGGAATGGCTGAGAGCAGCCCTGAGGAACAGGCCCTGGGGATGTGGGGTGAGGAAAAGCTCAACAGGAGGCTGCAGTGTGAGTGCAGCCCAGACAGCAACTGTGTGCTGGGCTGCAGCAAGAGCAGTGTGGGCAGCAGGGCAAGGGAGGGGATTCTGCCCCTTTGCTCTGCTCTCCTCAGAGCCCACCTGCAGTCCTGTGTGCAGTTGTGGAGCCCCCAGCACAGGAAGGACATGGAACTGTTGGAGTGGGTCCAGAGGAGGTTACAGAGATTCTGAGAGGGCTGCAGCAGCTGTGCTGTGAGGACAGGCTGAGAGAGTTGGGGCTCTGCAGCCTGGAGAAGAGAAGGCTTCCTGGAGAAGAGAAGGCTTCCAGGAGACCTTGGACTGGCCTTCCAGTATCTGATGGGGGCTACAGGAAGGCTGGGAGGGACTATTGACAAGGACTTGCAATGCCAGGACAAGGGGCAATGGGTTTGAAGTGGTAGAGGGGAGACTGAATGACCTGTACTAGTGGGAGGTGTCCCTGCCTATGGCAGGGGGTTGGAACTAGATGAGCTTTGAGGTCCCTTCCAACCTTACCATTCTATGATTCTATAAATATGAAATGTGTTATTTTGTGGTACTGGGATTGGCAGATAGGCATTGTATGGCAGATACATGGGAATGCAGATTGCTTACATTTGTGTTTCGTGAGCAAACCAAGAAATGCCATGCCTGCTTTTGAGACATTATTGCAGAATACAAGGGTATTCTCTGTGCTGGTTTGAGGCTAATTGGAATATTTTTATGAAAAGAATTACAGGCTGTGAAAAGCAAACAGTGGTGATGTCTGCTGCACTCACAGGCTTGTTGAGATGGATAAGGACAGAAACACAAACATAGATAACAGAGAGAGTCTCACTCTCTCTAGTTGCTGGTTTTGTCTGCTGGCCTCTCTGCTAACNAATGTGTTATTTTGTGGTACTGGGATTGGCAGATAGGCATTGTATGGCAGATACATGGGAATGCAGATTGCTTACATTTGTGTTTCGTGAGCAAACCAAGAAATGCCATGCCTGCTTTTGAGACATTATTGCAGAATACAAGGGTATTCTCTGTGCTGGTTTGAGGCTAATTGGAATATTTTTATGAAAAGAATTACAGGCTGTGAAAAGCAAACAGTGGTGATGTCTGCTGCACTCACAGGCTTGTTGAGATGGATAAGNTGCTTCTGTTTTCCCTTTAACTTGTCTATGTCTGTAACTATTCCTGTCTGTTATGTCTATCTCTGTTCATTGTGCTGTACATTGTATATTGTGTTGAGCTGTAAATAGAGCTTAAGTCACAGTCTCACAGTATCACCAAGGTTGGAAGAGACCTCAAAGCTCATCAAGTCCAACCTGTTACCACAGACCTCAAGACTTAGACCATGGCACCAAGTGCCACATCCAAACCCACCTTGAACACCTCCAGGGAAAGTGACTCCACCACCTCCCTGGGCAGCTCATTCCAGTCTTTAACTCAGTCTTTAACTTCCAGCTGGTTGAGCCTAGTCTGGGGGATTTTTTGCATAGTGGGGGGTGGGGGTAGGGAACTCCCAAACCATCAAATTCTTTTAATCCAGCCAAATGCTATCCTGCTCCACAATTGTACTACTATCTCTATTGCTCATACCTTTCACAATGCCTGTTGTTCTGGTCCCAGCACCTCAGAAACAATGTATTAGAACTAGGAAAGGATCAGAGAAGAGCAGCAAGGGGTTTCAAATTACCCAATGGTATCTCTATCAAGAAGTGGACTTCTCAGGCTGGGAAAGATAACATGGGGATGTGTGGTTGAAGTCTATGAAACCCTGAGTGATAAAGCAAGCAGAGATGGTGACTGACCATTCTCTCTCCCTTCCAAGGTGAAGTAGGCTCCATCTGCTGTACGAGTAGCACAAAACTATTTGGTGCTCAATGCAGTGAGTAGAGCAGACCTGCAGAACTCCTTGCCACTGCGTGCAGGTTCAAAAGCACATGAGTAATGATGCATTGCAGAGCACAAAGCAGACTGGGCATAAGCATGCTTGGCGAGTTCTCTGAGGCGACTATAGTCACTTTGAAAAGCACTAGGGAGGGAACAGCAGCTATGTTTGCCCAGGCAGCTGTCTGTGTATGTCCACTCCCTAGGGATAAAGTTCTTTGTGGGCAATTTCAATACGTGGTTATGAATGTTCTCCTGTCCCAGCAGGCTTGGATCATTGCTCTAATTTTAACTTGTCTTGCTCAGGCACCTCAAATCCTTTCTGTAAACTTTTTTTTTTTTTTAAATGAATCTGAAAGGCAAAAAAAATTTCAAGACCTGAATTATTTTTGTCTGCTTGAAGTCACTCTGCACTTCACATCTCTCAAAGTGCAAACAGCAGCTCTCTGAGAACGTAGAGTAAGTTTTCCACGCAGAACTGTCAGCTCTCTACATTCCAAAGGTAACACTTGAATATTTGAGTTGAAAGACTTTCTTGAAGAAGGTGATATTTTTAAAAGCTTATCTAGTGACTATCATCATTTAGGTAATTTAAAGTCTGAATTTTAAAAAACACCTCCTGTATAAATTTTCATTTAGATATATATTACATATTTGCTAAGGACGTTGAGTAACTGCTGAGTTATTACTATCAAGAAAAGTCCAAGAGAAAAGCATCTAAAACATGGGCTGTAAACCAAATCTTCCTTTCTTCTTTATTTCAGTTGCTACTGACAAGCCAGGCTTGTCAGATGCACTGTCTATTACACATGCCCACACATTTATTTTGTATGCATTTTCCCTTTTGTCTCAGGCAAGAAGAATTAAACACATTTTATTAAAAAGAAACTAAAAAGTTTTAATCAAACACAAGAGGCAAATAAAATCCTCCTCTTAGTCTATTTGATTCTCATCAGTTTCATCATCCAAAATTATGTATTGGGCCAGTACAATGCACATTTTTCTTCATCTAAGTGTGAATTCAGACATATTTTAAATGAAAATTAGAAGCAGTCTTGCCATTAGAACTGAGCAGGTAACAAAAGTGTTTCAGAGACTTACAGATTCTTTGGTGAATAGCTGCACTCTCTGAATGAAAGCTCCTGGGTTCTTTTCAGCCCAATCTAGGTGTTAGTGGTTTCCATGGCAACTTCTGGCCATTTTTCCACTGTTTCCAGTAGGTTTATGAATTAAAGCTTACAGATGATAGAATTGAGAGATGAGCTTTAGTTTTTGTAGAACCATAAAGCCTTCTTAACAGACCACTGTGCTGATCACATTGGAGAAGTGTTTAGAGGCAATTTTGACACAACCATCACATCCCTTTGGAGAAAAGCATTTAGAAAACCCAGCAATAACTGCTTCCTTAAAATTGTTTGCTACATTGCAGTCTCAGCAGTCTATTCACAGTATCACACAGTATCACAGTATCACCAGGGTTGGAAGAGACCTCAAAGCTCAAGTCCAACCTGTCACCACAGGCCTCAAGACTAGATCATGGCACCAAGTGCCACGTCCAAACCTGCCTTGAACACCTCCAGGGACGCTGACTCCACCACCTCCCTGGGCAGCCCATTCCAGCAGTCAATGACTCTCTCAGGCAACAACTTTCTCCTCACCTCCAGCCTAAACTTCCCCAGGCACAGCTTGAGACTGTGTCCTCTTGTTCTGGTGCTGGTTGCCTGAGGGAAGAAGGTAACCTCCCCCTGGCTACAACCACCCTTCAGGTAGTTGTAGAC
>VWZE01017397.1:46366-64883 GCA_013396675.1 Eubucco bourcierii
CCCTTTCTCTTTCTTTCCCCCCCCCCCCCCACCTTACTTCCTCCCTATCCCTACCCTCATGTCAGTCATGTGAATGCACTAAAGCCAGCCTATGCATTTGACAGCGCTTGTGCCTTCATTCTGTGCCCCAGAATCCAAACCTCCTCTGGAGGTTCCTCCAGACTGGGACACCGATGGACAGAGGATGCTCTAAAAAAAAATAATGAAAAAACAAACAAAAATACCCAAACAAACAAACAAACAAAAAAAATGCTGTTTCAGGGTACCATAAAGGTCTGTAGAGAAGATTACTTCTGAAATGCTTAGAAAGAAAAAGCTGGTGGGTTATGTAAACTGCACTGAACCTCTGAAACAGAACAGATTTTTTACTAGAGATTCAATCAAGAAAAAAAAAAAAATTGCCATAAAGACAAACCAAGAGACCAGGCACAGGATTTTCTCATTGCTCTGGAAGACAGTACCTAGTAAGCTGTGTGAAACCATCACTCAGTTCACAATTGCTAGCAGAGCAACAGTTGTAATGTAAAAAAAGAAAGGGTGCTGTATTGAAAGCTTGCTTTTCTTCTCTTTTTTTATCCCTCTCTCTTTCATATTTTGCTATTATTCAGCCCCCCCTTAATTTAATAGCACTGTTTCCACTTGATCATTTCCCAACTGAGCCCTGGGCTGCAGCAACAGCAGTGTGGGCAGAAGGGCAAAGGAGGGGATTCTGCCCCATTACTCTGCTCTCCTCAGACCACACCTGCAGTTCTGTGTGTAGCTGTGGAGCCCCCAGCACAGAAAGGACATGGAAGTGTTGGAGTGGGTCCAGAGGAGGCCACCAAGATGCTGAGAGGGCTGCAGCAGCTGTGCTGTGAGGACAGGCTGAGAGAGTTGGGGCTCTGCAGCCTGGAGAAGAGAAGGCTTCCAGGAGACCTTGGAGTTGCCTTGCAGGATCTGAAGGGGGCAATGGGTTTAAACTGGTAGAGGGGAGATTGAAACTGGATGTTAGGAGGAAGTTCTTAACAGTGAGAGTGGTGAGACACTGGCACAGGTTGCCCAGGGAGGTTGTGGTGCACAGAAGCGCCCAACGTGATCAAAGATCTTGTTGGGTGATTCTGTGCTCCACAACCTTCCTGGAGGTGTTCAAGGTTGAGTGATCTGTACTAGTGGGAGGTGTCCCTGCCTATGGCAGGGTGTTGGAACTAGATGATCTTTGAGATCCCTTCCAACCTTACCATTCTATGATTCTATGATCTCCCACACAGCACAAGGGGTCATAAGTCTTCTATTTCAAGTGGTTATGTTACACGGAACCCTCTGTTCAAGCCACCCTTGATGACTAAGTCTTTAAGACAGTCTGAAAAACATCCTACTAATTAAAAGAAACCTATATAGGTATTAAAAAATATCTTGGGGCAGAATGAAGAAGCAGGTGACCCTGAAAAGTGAGAGGTTGTTATCTCCCCTCTTCATTACTAGTTACCTATGTGTGTGACTAATTAATACACTAGAAAGGGAGACAGAATCTCTGTATGAAGGCCATTGGTTTCAGGATTTCACATTACACTTACATAAAGGCAAGCTTTGGGAGTGCTTCAGAGACCCTGTGCTAGAGGGTTATTCCATAAATGAGTTTTGCCTCCAGAATTTTGAGCCACTGGTCACAACAGAACTGCAGTGAAGATCTCTCCTGTGTTTTAGATCTGTAAATCCTAACAATGTTGAAATGTGGAGAGTGTGGCTGAAATGATGATCATTGAAACTTTGAAACAGCAAAGAGCATAAAATGCTGGAGATAAGGGACTGGAGGCACATGTTTAGCTTCTTTGAAGAAGTAACAGACATGTTTAGCTACTTTGAGAAGTAACAGACAAACCTCCGAACTTTGAAAGCACCTCTGTCAGCAGGTCCGAGCCTAGGTGATGATAACCTCCTCCTCCTAAGAACCTTAAAAAAAAAAAAAAGAAAGTTTTAAAAAGAATAAATCATAGAATCATAGAATGGTAAGGTTGGAAGGGACCTCAAGGATCATCTAGTTCCAACCCCCTGCCATAGGCAGGGACACCTCCCACTAGTACAGGTGACTCAAGGCCTCATCCAATCTGGCCTTGAACACCTCCAGGGAGGGAGCATCCATGACCTCCCTGGGCAACCTGTTCCAGTGTCTCACCACCCTCACTGTAAAGAACTTCCTCCTAACATCCAGTCTAAATCTCCCCTCTGTCAGTTTAAACCCATAATGGTCAAAGGGATCGCAAATGGTCAAAGGGATCGCAATACTAGGCTGTGAAGATTTATTTAATCTATTTACAAAAGCAAAGATCAACAGACCTGACAGAACTTCATGAGGAAGTCTTCCTCAGATCTTAAGGATGGTAGAAGGGATAAATAGTGCAAAATCCTCCTCGTCTCATCAACAAAACTGTGAGAAGCCACACGTAAAGCGTGGTAGAACCAGAAGAGGCATCCCGTGCTACATCTGTGAATCTTAGTGGCTGGTGACAGAAGAGCTTCACACTAAAATATGTTCCTTGTCACAAGTTTTCTGTTGGTTTGGTTTGGCTTTCTAAGGAATGATGACACAGAAGCCCTGCAGAACTTGCCTGAGAGCATGTTCTGATGTGGAAAGCATCACATACAACATTGATGAAGACAATCTCAGGCAGATGTCCTCAACTGTTACAGGGATCATTTGGAGGATTTCAGAACGCTACAGTTCCGATGGCATCCGTACAAGTCATTGCATATGTTGGAGTGCAGCCTGGAGCTAATATAACCTAGAGATATACAAGGCAGAGAGATTATGTACTTGGAGCTGGAGATACTTTAGCAGTCTTCAGTGAGTTGCATCAGCAGATTTTCTAGCAACGACGTTATCACATCATCCATTGCTACCATTAAAGGGAAAAAAAAAAAAAAGATAAACAATTTGATAAAAAATAAAAATGCTTCAAGGATGGATTAAGGGTGGATCTTCTACTTGATTCCCTCCAGCACTGCAGTCAGGCACAGGAGCAAAAAAAACATGTTTAAAAAGCTTTTGCAGAAGCTTGATGCCTTCCGTCTGCTTGTTTTGGACACAGTCAGGGTTTATACAGGTGTATGCCAGATGGGCACAGTGACACTGCTTGTGTTGACAAGTGCAACATTTCCAAAGGTTTTCTTGTTTTTCTTGGACTGCCCTCTAGGGAATGCCTAAAGACTTCTGCCATGCACTTCATTAAAGCCTGGAAAATTTTAAACTTGCCTGTGGAAGCCAGGAGAAGATGAGAATATTGCAGCTGGAACTGGACGTTGTTCTGCTGGAGGTTGAGGTTTTTCTCTGTTCTGTCAGAGTTGGTGTTGGAGAAACTGAGTAGTACGAGAAAATTTAATGTACCCTTTGAAAGTGAAGAGCTGTTCTTTAGAGCCACTGGGCGATCCTGGTTCTTTGGACTAACAGCAAGCAGCATAGCTGAGGCACGAAAGGAGAGCACAGCTCAGCTGGGACTGCACACACAACAGGGAATAAACAATAGATGGGAGAAGTCCCTGCGGAGCTGTTGCTGCAACCTGTGGGCTCTCTTTTGGAAGCTAAGCTGCAGGAAGATGAGCAGCAAGCAAAGCAGAAGGATGCATCCCCAAGCAGGGAGGAGCGTGGCTTTCTGCGGTGTGAGGGACCGCCAGCCTGGACTCAGTCCTCCAGGCACCTGCAACAAACACATTGCAACGCAGAAGTCCTAACTCTGCAATGCCTTATTGTGTTTTGGGTTGGGATTTTGTTGTTGTTTTATTGCTGGTTGTTTTGGTTTTTTTCCCTAGCAATCTCTAGACACTTCGATCAAATGCAAAGTACTAATTCAATGTTCTTTATCCTTCTTGGTCTAGGCTCAGTGATGAATTTCCCAAGGAGCACCCATACAGCTGGCTCAGTTTCCCAAGCATCCAGCACTGGTTTGGAGCTCTTTTTCGCTGTGATATTGTGTCATAAATGATGGGTTTCCCTTTGCCAGCCTGTCTGTAGCTTCTGTTAACATTTATTTCTAAAAGAGGCCTCATCTTGGGAAAGCATCACATCCTGTCCACAGCCTCTGCTCCTACCTGGACATTGGTGTAAGTGTGGGGCAGACCCTGCAGCCCAACACCCACATGGCAGCATGCTCCCGCCAGAGCTCCATCTGAGAAGTGGCATCAGACCCAGTCAGCGCAGGGCTCAGGGATGCCAGGTGGACCCATCGCTCTCTGGGCAAGCCAGGCAAGTGTTAGCACCTTCCTTGTACATCCTTCTGTGTGAATTCCTGTGCCATGCCCAACCATGCCCTCAATAATGTCACACACTCCTCAAGCTTGCTCAGTATGGATTGTGGTGGAAGCTTCAAAGTAAAACCTGCAACTGTAAGACTGACTTTCCTCTCTCTCCCATTTGGTGGCCTCTTTGATGCTTGTGCAGGGATTCTTACAGAAGAAACCTGGGCAACTTACATTCTCCAGGCTGAGATTACCTTCACCTTCATCATTTTCTTTGATAAGCCTTTTGCAGAAAGGAAAGCTGAATAACACTGCACCAGCATTTGCCATCGTTTGATGTGCATGTGGTGTGCCTATTTATTCACTGACCTTTCCCAGTGCCTTGCTTCACAAAAGGCAGTCATTGCACATCTTGCCCTAAGATGCTCTGCCCTTCTGTACTATTACCTGACCTCCAGCTACAGTTTTCCCACATTTTCAACCTGTTTCTCTCTCTTTGTGTCAGACTGTGCCACTTCCTTTGCCAGAGGCCTGGAGAAGCAGCACACATGGAGCAGCAGCTGAACACGTTGCCTTCCACCACTTGTCACTCCTCCTCTGCATCCAAACCTTTCCTTGCTGACCCTTGGCAAATACTCCAATTCTTGCAGACTTTGAAAGAAGGGTTTTTCTGGAGGTATTACTGCATCCTCCCATCACTGTCTTTAGCAGCAGTCTCAGCTTCAGTGTTGTTTTATTGAAGTACTTCCTCCTAGCTCTTCTTTCAGAGTTAATTATTCTAGCAGTACAAACTCATAACAACCTCACTGGAATGGCACAACACCATAGGCACCCAGCAAGTGATTTTGCCTCACATTGACAGCTTGCAACAAAGAATTCAGAGAGAGATGGGCAATCTTCATTGTTACACCCTCAGGCAATTTGGACACCTAGAAGACTTAGATTGCTCATATTTGTAAGGTAGTTGCTTTGGAATTCATTTGGCTAACTCAAGGAAAACTCAAATTCTAAGAGTCTTTTGGTAGCTTCTACCTCCTCTTCAAGAGAAGAGCATTTTCCCCCCCCCCCTCTTCTTTTTTAATGCATATTAAGACCCATGCCAAATCAACAACGTTTTTATTTTCTGTTAAGGAAAGAGATTTTCTAATTTTTTGGTTGGTTGGTTGGTTTTGTTGCTATTGTTGTGTTTTCTCTTTGTGGTTTTGTTTTGTGGTTTTGTTTTGCTCGGTTTTTGTTTAAAGTTGACTGGGTAGAACTGCCCAGACATCCACAGGTCATCTGCAGAGCCAAGCAGTGTGTTGACGGAACACATGCCCTGATCTTAGCTATTATCTATCCATAAAAACATAAGATATCTGCAAATAACGTGTTTGCACTGTTTAGTTATCAGAATAAAGATAAAGCATTAATAGCTTGCTTAGCATGGAATCACAGAATGTCAGGGGCTGGAAGGGACTTCAAAAGCTTATCCAGTCCAACTCCCCTGCCAGCACAGGATCACCCATACCACTTCACACAGGAACATAGCCAGGTGGGTCTTGAATATCTCCAGAGAAGGAGACTCCATATCCACCCTGGGCAGCCTGTGCCAGTGTTTCATCATCCTTACGGTGAAAAAAAATTTCATCATGTTTCCATGAAAATTCCTATGCATCAACTTCCACTCACTGCCCCTTGTCCTGTCATTGGGCATCATTGAGCAGAGCCTGGCTCCAGCCTCTTGGCACTCACCCTTTACATATTGATAACCATTGCTGAGGTCACCTCTCAGGCTCCAATCAGCACAGCCCCAGCTCCCTCAGATTCTCCTTGTCAGAGATGTTCCATTCCTTTCATCATCCTTGTGGCTCTGTACTGGATTCTTTCAAGTAGTTCCCTGAGATTCTTGAACTGCAGGGCCCAGAACTGGACACAGTATTCTAGATGCAGCCTCACCAGGGCAGAGCAGAGGCAGAGAACTCTCTCGACCTATTAACCACAGCCCTTCTAATACACCCCAGGATGGTATTGGCCTTCTTAGCCACCAGAGTGCATTTTATACCTTGCAACTCTCATGATAAATTAACAAATCTGGCGTTTTCCTTCTTGTATGAAAAAGACTATCTGATAAGATGTCCTGGTAGGCCTAAGCAGGCCAAAATAGGCTTATCCATGTCCTGGTTTGCCCAGAGATGGTTTTCTGCTCTCCTTCCTACCATTTTGGGAAGAAGCAACCATGGAAAAGAGGACAAAGAACCTGGAGCCACTGAGTCTGAGGACTCTGGCCCTTTGCAGCCTGTGGTAAACAAGGTACACAGGCTCAGCTTGTTCCTGCCCTGTGCAAGGCTGTGTTCCGCCCTAAAAAGGGCAAAGCAAGCCTACAGCTACACCTAACATGATCAGGCTTGGCTAACTGCCATTCTGATTGGCTATTCTGTGGCCAAAGGCTTGGGCTGGATGGATAAAAGGAGATGAGCAGGGAGCACAACCTCTGCTCTGCCATTGTATCTGCTCTCTGACGTTGTATTTGTGCTGCCTTATATCCTGAACTGCCTGCAAACTGCCTGCCAACAGCTTACCAGGAACAGGCTCTAAATGCCTGCAGGCACTCAGCCTGCACAGCCAGCCAGACACCATGCTGAGACTGCACATGGCATTGCATCCTGCCTGCTCCTGAAAGCCTCCTGCCAAGACAGCAAGTCCTGGAGGTACACAGATCATCCAGAGGAGATCAGCACCAGGTCACAGATGTCTGCCTCCTTTCCCCAGCAGCCTGGGAAGAACCAGAAGTCTCAGCGGGTGACGGGAATCCCCTGAAAGCCTTTGAGTACTGTCTGAAGCTGTAGCCAGCCCTGCCAGTCAGGAGATCATTTTGTGAGTGAATACTTCAAGCCTCTTGTAACTCACCATTGCCTTCTGCCATCAGCAGAAAGGAGCTCCTTGAGTCCACCTAGTGGGCAAGCAGAGTATTGACCGCAAGCAGTGCACTGACTGCAGCAACCTTCTCTGCCAGCTCAGCTGAGTTCAATTCATGTTAGATATTATCAGGAGTTATTGCTAGAGCCTGTGGTAACCTGCATAAAGTTTCCATGACTGAGGGAAAGAACTGAGTGTTATTGAAATTAGTGATGGTGGTGAGAGTTCTAAATATGGAATAATAACAAACAATATTAATTTTTTTAAATATCATCTTGCATTAATTATTCTCCCTCCACTACACGAGATGACATAGAGCTTTGAGCATTTGTATCTTCAGGTACTTTGTACAATATTCAGGTTTGACTTAATGCTCTCTCCAAAAGCTCTTTTATGCAGAATGTCAAATTTTTAGAGCACAAAAATGACACACAAATCTAAGCTGTGTTTTCAGAAGTGTCTGGATCATTTGGAGGCTGCTAAAGGACTGCAGATCTAATTGACTGAAATAGTTTAAGCACATTTACAGTGCTTATGTGCTAAATACCTGTGCTGGTTTGAGGCTAATTGGAATATTTTAATTGAGAAAATTATACTATAGGCTGTGAAAAGGAAACATTGGTGATGTCTGCTTCACTCATAGGCTTGCTGAGATGGATAAGAACAAGAACTCAAAACATAGATAACACAGTCTCTTGGGGACAGCGTCTCAGGCTGTCTAGCTTCTGGCTTTTCTCCTCTCTGCCAAGTAACCTCAATAACCACTTTCCTTCTAATCTCCCTGGTCCATCCTCCAAACTCACCTTGAGTGTAAGGCAAACCTTGGGGTAAGGTACAGGGGTGGGGAAAAGGTGGAAGGGTGTTTGGGAGCCCCTCCTGGGGTCTCTGATTTCTGGGAGGGGAGTTGTGTTTCTGTATCACCTTTAATTTGTGTATCTCTGTAACTATTCCTGTCTGTTGTGTCTATCTCTGTTTGTACATTGTGCTGAGCTGTAAACAGAGCTTCAGTCCTTATCTTCCAGCTGCTGATCCTAGTCTGGGTTCATTTTACAAAGGAGGGGGGTGGGGGGGCAGGGAACTCCAAAACCATCACAATACCTTATGCCAGACAAGGGTTTTATCTGTGTCAAATGATAATTGCCTGTTGCTTTGCAGATGTTATCATAATCATTAATTTCACTCTGCATTTTAACCTCCACAAGTATATTGAGATGCTCAGTTTCAGCTGAAAATTGATTGACATTTGACAAGATGTGTCAATTCTGACACCACAGTTGTGCGTTTCACATACTCGGAAAAGAGATAACCATATGACAATCACTCAAGCCAACATTTAAGGCTTCTTCACTGGATCTGCAGGGAATTAAAGTAGTGCTGATGATATGAATAACTTTCTGCTGAGACATTGGGTAAGGCTGTGTCAGGGAGAGGTGAGGCACTGGCAAAGGTGAGACAAAGCTTATTTTCAGTGATTGCTTTCCAAAGCACTAGCCCAGACCACCATCGGAGCCCACAAGACAGGATGGTTCCCAGGCACAAGGACGATGAACCAAAGTTCTGGCCCCAAGAGGAGTGAAGTCAGGCTGAGGCAGAACATCAAGGTCCATTTGTTATTTTCCAGAGGGCTGTTGGGGTCTCTAGAGCTTTCCAGGTTACATTTAAGGAATTAATTTTGCTAATTCTACTGCCTTGCTCTCCAGCCATGTCATTCCTAAGGATTTCTCTGGTCAGCTCCCATAACCAAGTTCTTTTTCTGTGGAGAAAAGACAGGAAGGTCATCACACTTACCTCAGAACCTGTAGTCCTGTGCTGGTTTGAGGCTAATTAGAATATTTTAATCGAGAAAATTACACTATAGGCTGTGAAAGGAAAACATCATGATGTCTGTTTTACTCGTAGGCTTGCTGAAAAATTGTTTGGGAACAATAACCAAAGCATAGATAAGGCATTGTCTGTGTCTCTTGCTGGGAGAACAGTGTCTGGGGCAGTCTAGCAGCTTCTGGCTCTGGCTCCTCTGCCAATTAATTTTCACTAACCACTTTTCTTCTAACACCCGTGGCCCATCCTCCTAATCCACCTTGTGCGTAAGGCAAACCTTGGGGTAAGGTACAGGGGTGGGGAGAAGGTGGAAGGGTGGTTGGGAGCCCCTCCTGGGGTCTCTGATTTCTGGGAGGGGAGTTGTGTTGCTGTATTCCCTTTAACTTGTCNAGGGAACTCCCAAACCATCACAAGTCCATAGAAGTCCACAGCCCACAAAAAACACCAGACACATGGTTAGCACCCAGGAGTACTTCTGCCTGTGAATCACATTATGCCTATTCAAACTGCTAGGAGAAGAGAGCAGGAGAGGGAGCAGGAGGTATGGCATAGGTTCATTTACAGCAGATTAACATAGTGACTAAACAGCTTCTGTAAATAAGGGCAGGTTAAATAGCTCCCAAAGTCTACCCAACAAAGTCCAGTATTCCTCTTCATTCTTATGTGGCCCAGGAGATGGAAAGTGAATTATCAAAATCAGGAGTTATCAGTATCTTTGTGCCCGAGCTGTCTAGGTTGACCTAAATTCTGTTTCCTGTGGCCACATCTTTGATATTAGACTGCCCAGGATGTCTTATTTATTACACTATCATGCTATTACCTACTGGTGACTAAAGTGTTTCTAGATACTGTTGCAAATGTTCAGTGCAGTTTGTTGTTTCTATTGCTGGTGCAGTCTGACCCCAGCAAGCCGAGGGGCATGAAGCCCCTCAGAGACAGTCTGCCTTGGACCTTTTCACACAGAGACCCGACAGCTTAATGTTATCCCTGTTCCTCCATTTTGGATCGTGCTCACTTAACATGACCCTTTGCTATCATAGAAAGTAAAAGGGATGGGTGATAGTTCCTGGCTGGTGGCTCAAAGGCCACAGGAGCAATTCCTGCTTGCTAACAATCTTGCAGCCACAGGTCAGTCACATTATCATTAGCTAAAGCGCCCTGGGAACAGCTGAGCACTACCAAGTCATACCACATAGTTTTCTTCTGTGCACCCTACCTGATGTACATCACTCTTTTCTTCTTTGAACGCAGGCTTTGATTGTTGCAAGCACTAATCAAAGCCTGAAATCAAAGCCTTACTGTCCTCTATGCAGAGGATACAACCTAAATGCTGAGAACAGCTCTCCACTACCCTTTTCAGTGTCCCTGATGCTGCAGGCAGACCGAATGAGAAACTCTAAGTGGCCACTGAACAATGAACCACCCACCATGTACACACTTGCTTTGAGCACTGGGTGGGAGATGACAGCGAGACAGAGATACCCTCTTGCATACACAGACCTCACAGTGCTGGGCCTTCAGTACCCTCTCATTTGGGAGCAGGGGCAGAAGCAGAGTCCCTGGAAAGTGGGGTTACTGGCACGGGAAAGCGAAACTTGTCCCTACCACTCTTCTAAGCAGGGAAGCAGGGAAAAGCCAGCAACAGCATATGCACTGTAGCATTTCCCTTGGGAGCAAGCTGAGGTCCCAACAGCTCCAGCACGACCCCAGAGGGATAAAAGTCACTTCAAATTAATCAGATGCTTCTAAGTCTGAAAATAAATGAATCTGGAACACAAACGTTTATAATAGGAAAGACATGTTCTATACAGTGTCTGAGCACAGAAGAGACTTCAATGAAATTGAGGTGGGGATCATTACCCTTGTAAAAGCAGCAACAATAGCACGTGTGTGGCCACCGGGCAACACAACACATTACAGAGCAAGGCACCAAGAGGAATGAGCAAGCTGGGAGAGATGGGGATGAATGAAAAGGTCACTATGTACGAAAAGAGGCATCTCAGCTGTAATCTGTTAACCAAGCTGAGATTCCAGAAGAATGGATCCTAGAGAAAACAGGGGGAGATGAATAGAGAGGAGTAGGAGAAAGAAGATAGGAGGTAGTGACTAATTCTTCTTACACACAAAGCTTGGAGGGAGAGGAAAGAGGAATATGAAAGCTGTAAACTCACATGGCAGCAAGCATCAATTCTGTGCTCTTTGTAGCTAGTCCAACAATAAACACATCTGGGCGAGAACTCACCCACGCGGCCAGGACACGCACGTGTCACCCACTGAGGGAGATGTCATGTGAATCACAAATAATTCATCTGATGTGGCATTTGCTTGGGTAACCATGCAATTTTCTCTGAGCAGCAAGCTAAGCAACCGTGCAAAATCCATAGTTCATTGCTCTCTTCTTCCCTGTGGCTGAATCAGCTTGTGCGTTTGTGGTTTGTGGGTTTTTTGCGGTGGTTCTTTTTTATTTTTTTTCCCTAATGCAGTATTTAACTGTTTGATCCATTTATACTTCTCTCTCTCTATTTCTTCAACCCATCTCCCATTTATGAGGTCGCATCATGAGTGCTCACTGGAATTCAGTCACTCTGCATTGACAGGGATGCAGAGAAGACAGACAGGTTTATAGACAACAGAGATGCAGCAATGTGCTGGAGACAGAGCTGGCCTTGAGTCCCTTCAAGGACTGCAGAGGCAGCCTCTCAGGAAAGGCAGTCACTAGCAGGCTTCCTAGGGCCTGTCACTGCCCAGGAGGCAGTGCAGCACAGAGCCACCTCTGCTCCAGCCTAACCAATTCTTCAATCTCAGCACAAACTCCACGTTCGCTGCGTGACACCTTGTGTCTTGCTTGCTGCTCGTGCTGTCTGAGCATGTCCTGTGCCCCCTCTCTGCTAGACATGGGCTGTCAGCTGTCCTGCTGATGTATTATGTGTACCTAAGTTTTTGTTTCCACCCAAATTTATACCTAGCTGTACTTGGAAGGTGCACCCTGCTTCTCCTCTGCTTACTGATGGTGTCTCTTTCACCAGAGTTCATATGTGGGCTTCAAAAATACCTCCAGATCTGCCTGAGGATAGGGATGGATCCTCCTCCTCTTCAAAGCCTGCAGAATTAAATCTGATTAAAAACTTCAAGGATCTGAACAGCAGCTGCTACAACTATTTCCAGCATGGAAGCCAGTAGGAAGACTGATCTTTTGCATACACAGACAACCAAGTAAAAGCTTAGGTAGTATCCAAGCCACAGCTCTGAAGACAATGCCACCACCCTTCTGGCACATTTTAAAGACAACAGCAATAAAATGAAAGAGTTAAGTAAAACTGTTTCTGCTATGCAGTCCTCTCCCAGTGGAACCAGAGGTCATTATTTTAATTTTTTTTGTTCAAGCATTTGAGAAAACTTAGACCTTGTTGGCAAATTGGTTTGGGTTTTTTTCCCCTGCATATAGATTTATGCACAAGAATGGAATAAAGTTCCTAAGGCTCCCATTTACATACATTCATGCCAGCAGATCCCAGCTTTTGTCAGGACTTCTCTCTAGAAGAAACTGAGATGTTTTCATGAACATAAAATCCCCAGGTGGGGAAGGTTCGTTAAAGGAGTGGGATCTTAAGTTGGCCACACACTGCTGTATGCATTAATATTCTGTTTGTAAAGCACAGTATTGAATGATTCACAGGTGTTTTAATGACTGACATGTGAGCCTATGTAGCAGGCTATGGTTTCATAAATGTCTAACACACACACACAAGGTAACTGTGTGCAGTTCTGGAGCCCCCAGCACAGGAAGGACATGGAACTGTTGAAGAGGGTCCAGAGGAGGCCATGAAGATGATGAGAGGGCTGCAGCAGCTCTGCTATGAGCTATGAGAACAGGCTGAGAGAGTTGGGGCTCTGCAGCCTGGAGAAGAGAAGGCTTCCAGGACACCTTAGAGTAGCCTTCCAATATCCGAAGTGGGCTCCAGGAAGGCTGGGGAGGGACTATTGACAAGGTCTTGGAATGCCAGGACAAGGGGAATTGGTTTGAAGTGGCAGAAGGAAAATTTAGACTGGATGTTAGGAGGAAGTTCTTTACAGTGAGGGTGGTGAGACACTGGCACAGGTTGCCCAGGGAGGTTATGGTTGCTCCCTCCCTGAAGGTGTTCAAGGCCAGGTTGGAGAAGGTCTTGAGTGACCTGTGCTAGTGGGAGGTGTCCCTGCCTATGGCAGGGGGGTGGAACTGGATGATCCTTGAGGTCCCTTCCAACATTACTTTTCTATGATTCTATAACCACCTTTAGCTGGTCTGTACATGGAAGCTTAACAACTATGACCTTTAATGCTCACATATTAATAGTAAAACCACGACAAATGCAGAAGTTTTTACATAAGGCAAGTGCTACAGAGCCTGTGATCCTAAATAAACTCCAGGATTTGGGTTTCTGTCTCTCAAAGGCTAAGAACGAACTTTTTCCTCGTCTGAACTTATTCAGCCTGCTGTCTGACAGTTTTTTTCCTGCCTTCAAACATGGCAGCCTAGGGGCTCAGAGAGGAAGAGATGGTTTAATGTTGACTGAAACACTTCATGGCCTCCAGAAAGAAGTACAAACTCTAGATGCTACCTAATATCCCAGAGCCCTGTAACCAATACACATAACACTGAAATACTGCAGTCTCTTTGGCAGATGTTGAAATGATGCTGTTGCATTTCTCTGTCTTCAACACTCACAGACTTGTGCTTTAGACATTCCTCATAGAATCATAGAATAAAGTTGGAAGGGACCTCAAGGATCATCTAGTTCCAATCCCCTGCCATAGGCAGGGACACCTCCCACTAGTACAGGGCACTCAAGGCCTCATCCAACCTGCCCTTGAACACTTCCAGGGAGGTTGTGGAGCACAGAATCACCCAACGTGTTCAAAGATCACTTTGGGTGATTCTGTGCTCCACAACCTCCCCTGGGCAACCTGTGCCAATGTCTCACCACCCTCACTGCAAACAACTTCCTCCTAACATCCAGTTTCAATCTCCCCTCTGCCAGTTTAAACTCACTGCCCCCTTCAGATACCAGAAGGCTACTCCAAGGACTCCTGGAAGCCTTTTCTCCTCCAGGCTGCAGAGCCCCAACTCTCTCAGCCTGTCCTCACAGCAGAGCTGCTGCAGCCCTCTGAGCATCTTTGTGACCTACTCTGAACTGACTCCTTGTCATGTCCTTCCTGTGTTGGGGGCTCCGAAAAAACATAAGCATGAGCTCGTGTTAAGCTCATGCTTAGTTCTGTTGTTTGTAACCAGTCTCTGAGGTGACCACCAGGCTGGACACATATTTTCACTCTGTACAAGATAACAGGTAATTCAGAATGTCTGTTTTTAAAGCAAACTTAAGGCACCTACACACCAGGCATTGCAGTTGATTAAGAGTCCAAGAAAAACAAATCAATGTGTCCAGCTGGACAATAACAACTCGATTCCGAAGTGCTGTAGCTTCCATTAAATTACAGCTTCAGAGCTAAACTTCAGGGGTGTGTAAAACACAGCCTGCTACTGTCAAGCTTCCACCCACTGTAAGCACAGGGTGTGAAAAAGACTGATTCACTACAGGCCTTGCTGTCAGAGAATAGACATACCAGGTAGTTACACCCAAGGTGAAAGTCACTTCTGCCACAGCCTTACTTGCACCTATGCACACAGCAGGTGCCTCTCTGGGCTCCAAGAGGGTCTGTCCCAGAGCTCAAGGCCAGCAGGGAGACCACACACAGCAAACGACAGTAAACAAGTACCATTCACAGTGGTCTAAAGCAAAGTCTTTTTTTCCCCTCAAGGCAAGTTGGGAAATAAGGACTTGGTCTTGGTAAGACATGAGCACATTTCACATCTTGAGTTGGACAGGATGAGACCAGTCCCACAGCACTCAAAGTGAATCTGCCTGCTGTCCTTGCCACGCGTGGGAGCAGAGTCAACAGCACTGACAAAGCTCATCTGCCCGATACCTGTGAGAAGGCAACTCCTATTCAGGACTTCCGGTTACTCTACAGCACCCAAAGAGCACGGCAGCATCAGAGTAGAGCTCTTAGGTGCTTAACTAAGAACCCTTACAGGCTTGATGCATTTGGGACCCTGGAACATGCAGCATAGATCTGGGTCAGGCTTTGGTTGTTGAAAGCAGGAATGTGCTGTTGGGGCTGGGCTGTAGCCAGCAGGCATCTCCTTACTCAGTACTTTGAAAGTCAGCAAAAGGGAGCTGCAGGCAGTGCTGGTAGCACCGCAGAGCCAAGAGCGCCTCTCAGGTTGTAGCAGCACTGTGTCAGGACCACCATAGGGTGTCCAAAGCCTTAGCAGAGCTTTCTACTTAGCATTTCCTTGTTCCCCAAGGTGCAGAGAAGGCACTGATTTGTGGTACCGTACAGCTGCAATGCCTTTAGCTGCTACTGCTGCTCTGAGCTCCTGTGCCGAACGCTATTTGAATAAAAAGGAACTTTTACAAAAAGAAGCTTACATTGACTGACATATTTTGCTTGGAGAAAGGAGATGTTTGTTCTGCTTCACGTACTGTAGGCCTCATACTTGGCCTAAGTGCCACTGGCAGTTTTTGCTTATTTTGTAATAAGATGCTTGCATTAGTGGTTGGAGTACAATCACACAACACATCGGTACCCTGCAACTGAACAGCTTAAAACAGTGTCTCAAAGCTTTGCACATCCTCCTGGACAGCTTAAGACTTGATCCTGCTGCATGAACCTCACCCACCAAACAGGACCCCCACTGAACAACAGGACCCCCATTGAAATTGGCTTACATCCTAGACTAAGAAGGATTGGGCCCTTGACATTTTCTTCCATTTAATAGTTTTCTTGTCTTCTGTGTATTCAGGTGTCAGCAATTTCTAACTCAGCTAGTACTTAAGGCTAAGGTAGTGAGTGCAGGAATATCTGAGAAACAGGTAAGAGCAGCTTTGCAAGACAGTTGCAGCAATGTCAGTTAATCCTACAGAGCCCATAAAAGACACTGCTGTCTGTGAACTCCAACACTCTGAAATCCAAACACCATGCCCAAAGTGTCAGCAGAGTAAAGAAAAGCCACTTAGCTCATCAGTATAAACCTCAAGGCTGAGGTACTCAGTACCCTCTTTGCCTCAGTGTTTGGAAGCAAGAGCAGTTGTTCACTAGATCCCCAGGCCCCCGAGAGGGAAGAGAGGGATGGGGAGCAGAGTGAAGACCCCAGAGTCCAAAAGGAGATGATAAGAAACCTGTTGAACAATTTACACCCATAGGCCCCAATGGCAATCACCTGAGGGTACTGAATGAGCTGGAAGCGCTCTCCAAGTCACTTTGTATCATTCACCAGCAGTTCTGGCTAACTGGAGACGTCCCAGCTGACTGGAGACTGGCAAATATGACACTCATCTACACAACAGCTGGAAGGAGAACCCAGTAAACTACAGAGCTGTCAGTCTGACCTCACTGCTGAGGAACGTCATGGGCAGATCATCTTCAGTGGTATGACAGCATCTGTGGGGTGAGCAGGTCCAGGTAGCATGGAACCATGAATGGCAGGTCCTGTTTGAGAAATGTGATGTCCTTGGTTGAGGCCTCACCCCTGGAGATATTCAAGGTGAGGCTCATCAGGGCTCTGGGCAACCTGATCTAGTTGAAGATGCCCCTGCTGACTGCAGGGGAGGCTGGACTAGATGACCTTTGGAGGTCCCTTCCAACCCAACCCATTCTACCACACCATGATTCTAGCAAGGTGAGCCACTGAGTGGATGAGGGAATGGCTATGGATGTTGTTTGTCTGGACTTCAGTCAAGCCTTTGACACTGCATTCTTCTAGAGAAAGCGGCTCGTGGCTTGGATGAGTAGACACTTCACTGGGTACAAATCTGGCTGGAGAGTGAGGTTCAAAGAGTGGTGGTGAATGGAGTTAAATTCAGTTGGGTTCCTAATGCTCAGTCCAAGGATGTACTATTTCCCCACATGCTGGTTTCTTTTGGAAGAATTTCTGTTGAATGAGCAGAGAAGGAGCTGCAACAGAGGAGAGAAACCTCAGCTTAGACACTTGCCTGAGACACAGACAGGCTGAGAACACAAATTCAACAGGGTTGAGACTTAGTTACTTTCCTGTTGTAATATGCTGCTAAGTACCTGCTCGGTAGGTTGTGATGATTGCACTCTCTGCTAAGTCTCAGCTGTGCCATTGCAAAAGTAATGCATCTGCTCAGAACTTAAAACAAACCCTAAGGATGTGTGACATGGAGTTCCCTCTTTACAGATGTCATCTTCAGCCAAACACAGAGGGATTCCAGGACCTGAAGAGGGCCTACAAGAAAGCTGGGGAAGGGACTTTTTACATGAGCTTGTAGTGACAAGAGGGAATGGATGGAAGCTGGAGGAGGGCAGATGGAGGCTGGATATTAAAAAGAAATTCTTTCCAGTGAGGGTGGTGAGACACTGGCACAAGTTGCCCAGGGAGGTTGTGGATGCCTGCTGCTTGGACGTGTTCAAGGCCAGGCTGGATGAGGTCTGGAGCAACATGGTCTAGCGGAAGGTCTCTCTGCCCACTCTTCACGGTCCCTTCCAAGCCAAACCACTAAGTATATACGTTTCTGTACATACAAACATAGCCAAGTCAGCTTCCTCTGGAACCTCTCTCTGAAGGGAAGCAAAATAGCCAGCAGGAAAGGAAACAGACTTCTCCACAGCATGGAAGAAGGAAGGTAGTGGAGTACAATTGGCTACAACCTCTTCCCATGATTCCAGATCAGTTTTGGCATGACTTGGATGGGCTTCACAGATGTCCTGCATTAAACTCACTGCCTTTGGAAACAGGCTTGTAGTATAGAGGGAGCAGAGAGAAAAGCCAAGCAGCAGTGCCTCACCTGGGAAGTGATAGCTGGGATAGATTATTCTGTGTCCTGCTGAGGACCAGCACCTGGCAGCATACAGACAACACCTTCAGTACTGCCCTCAAGTTATTCAACAAGGAAAGGATCTCATTAATCATCCTAATAAGAGCCCTGTTCCTAGAAGAGTGCTGCTCCACCTTCAACTGCCGCATTTCCTTTTAGCCTTGGATGTTTCCCAGGGACGATTTCAGGTGAAAAAACTCAGGTGCCTCATGAAGTTCCAGACATCACAGAGTGATCCACCTGGCTGGTAGCTCTTGCTGTGGAAAGAGCAAGGAGTCCCATGGGATCTGTATCACCTCTGCCAGCTTCTACAAGAGCTCATCTGACCATATGTGGATCTTGGTGGAACTTCATTGCTACCAGACGTTATTTGGAGCCCCACAGAACAGTTTTGGGGTGCAGTTTAGTAACTAGCCAGACTGCTTTCTTGACATGGATGTTTCCTTTCCTGAGACAGGAGGCATGTCCTGTGGCTAAGATTATGACAACATTTGCACAATGAAGAGTTGAAGTTGATTTGATTTACATTCACTCTGCCTGTCACTAGTTTACACAGCACCTCCTTCTCTGCTGCTCTCTGGATTTTTGGGAACCTGGGGTTTAGAAAACAACAAAATAAAAATAAATTCATAAAACATCTAAGGATGAAGTAAACAGAAGTCATAGAATCATAGAATGGTAAGGTTGGAAGTGACCTCAAGGATCATCTAGTTCCA
>VWZE01017397.1:65319-76872 GCA_013396675.1 Eubucco bourcierii
GGGCCTGTTCCTCAGGGCTGCTCTCAGCCATTCCCCACCCAGCCTGCAGTTGTGCTTGATACTGTGCCTACCCAGGAGTCTCTCCATCCTGTTGTGTAGAGTGCTAGGATCAAACTCCAAATGTCCTGAGTTGAATCACAGACACACACGTGCTGTAACAGACATCAGTGTTCAGAAGGCTGCATCACCACTGCAGCTGGGGGTTCTGCACACCTACCAGGAATATCCACGCTGACTTCAAGAAACATAGTTATTGAAGTAGAAAATCCTCCTCTGTGCATACGAAGAGCAGAACTATTGGCATGCCCTGCAAGAACAAAACAGAGAGAGCATTGTCACAGAGCTGCCTTAAATCTCCTAGCCTGAAAGGAAAACAGCCAGAGTCACAGTTGGATCAAAAGCAACTCAAGCTCTTGGGCTTGCATCCATTAGCTGAAGGTGAATTGAAATAAACTCCCCATTCCACAGAGCTCTGGCAATCCCCTGGGAACTCCACTCACCTCCAAAGTTACAAATAAAGCAATAAAAGTAGCCAGCCCAGACCTCCCACACCATCCTACTTGACACAATGGTCTGCACTTGGGTGGTCCAATTTGTAACCCAGCCTCTCTTTGTGGCAGCAGAGAACACTAAAGCATCCTTGTGAAATGCAAAGGCAGTTCCCAAAGAGATAGGAAAAAGGAACAGAAGATGAGCAAAGGTAAAGCAAGTTAAGTGTAGGAGAAGGAAGGAGGTGACTGAAGCCATTTAGAAATAAACTTGCTTTAGGTACTCCACACCCCAGTGCTTTTTTGGTTAGTTCTGGCACTTTGTCCCCCTCCCCATTTTCAGACACACCTGAGCCTACAACAAAACGGTCTAGGATGGTCCCCTGACCCCTACTATCAAACCTTAATGATTCCAGATTTGCCAAGCCTCACACACCTGGTATCCTGCATTGAAGAAAGGCGTCCCCTTCTTTCTCCTGCTGCCACAGTTCCCAGAACAATAGTTGCTGCTGAGGAGGTGTGAAAAGCTGTGGTGATCCTGTTCTTCACTCTCAGACTGCAGGCAGCACTTTCTCATTTCACCATCACTTTTTTTGAAGGATTCTTCAAACAAAGAATCAACTTTATTTGAAGGAGAGATGCCTAAGGGCACGGTTTAATGGTGGACTTGGCAGAGCCAGGCTAACAGTTGAACCCAGGGTTCTTAAAGGCCTTTTCCAACCTAAACTACCCAATGATTCTACAGCCTTGCAACTCTCCCTAGAATAACCTGCACCTGCAGTACGACAGTGCAAAGCCAGAGCACCTCCAAGACACATACAAAGGTTTACATCTAAAGAGCTAAGCTATGGCTGCCTGCAATTCTTGGTGGAAGCAAGGCTGGGCGTCAGGAAAACTTTTTATCCCTGAAAAAGTGTCAAGCATGGGAACAGGCTGCCCGGGGAGGTGCTTGGGTCACCATCTCTGGATGTGCATAAAGGTCCTTTAGGTGTGATGCTTGGTGATATGATTCAGTGGTGAACTTGGCAGAGTAGGGTTAATGGTTAGACTTGATGATCTCAACTGTCTTTTCCAACCTAATTCCACGACCCCAAATTTGCCATAAGGTCAGGCACGCAAAATTCACATTAGCTGCATGAATTGCACGCGGGCAGGACTATCGTGACGGCAGGGTCAAAAGTCACTGACTACAGGAATTTCTTCAGACTAAATAAGGGAGAGAACCATTTGAAAGGGGATCATTTTTTTGTTTTTGCAAACTCAGTCTTTCAAATACATACAAGAAACCACATTTAATGGAGAGGGGATAGGGAAGTAAATAGCAGGGCAAGTTGAGATGTTTGATGATGTCTTGTAAGGAATTTCCACCCAGTTTAACAGACTCTGTACCAGCTGTGAGTAGACATACCATGAATAGAACTACACGAGCTGGCGTGCAGATGGGGTAAGCAGAAGAACATTACTAACTAGACTCAGCTAAACACCAAACTCCTTGTGATGGTTTGGGAGTTCCCTGCCCCCCACACTTTGTAAAATGACCCAGACTAGACTCAGGCAGCTGGAAGTTAAGGACTGAAGCTCTTTTTACAGCTCAGCACAATGGACAAGCAGAGATAGACACAACAGACAGGAATAGTTACAGACATAGACAAGTTAAAGGGAATACAGAAACACAATTCCCCTCCCAGAAATCAGAGTCCCCAGGAGGGGCTCCCAACCACCCTTCCACCTTCTTCCCACCCCTCTACCTTACCCCAGGGTCTGCCTTATGTGCAAAGTGAGTTTGGAGGATGGGCAAGGGGGGTAGAAGCAGCAGAAGCCCAGCAGACACAGCAGCTCCCAGAGACTCTCTCTCTTATCTGTATTTGTGTCCTTGTTCTTATTCATCTCAGCAAGCCTATGTGTGCAGCAGACATCACCACTGCTTTCTTTTCACAGCCTATAATGTAATTCTTTTCATTAAAATATTCCAACTAGCCTCAAACCAGCACACTCCTGGTTACACTGAACACTGAAGTTGCATTCTGGCAATCTGTGACTCTTCAAGCGGGCAGGAGGCTGTTACCCAACAAAACCTAGGGTCCGGCACCAACGAAGACATCAAATCTCTGACAACATCTGAGACATTCAAAGTGATTCTTAGCATCACTGACCCATCAGAACAAGAATCATAAGGCAGTAGCCAGCAGGGTCAAGCAGCTAGGTTGACTTTGGTACTCAACCTAGTCTGAAGAGAGACAGGAAACAAGACAGGGGGTGCTCCAGTCTGCAGACTGAGCACCCAGCACTGCATTGCCTGTTAAGAACCTAGGCACAAGGTAAAGCTGTGCAGGTTGCCCGAAGAAATGCTTCCAGCACAGAAGTATTCCGAGGGAGAGACAGATACGCAGCACAGAACCAGTAGTATTTGTAAGTGAAGTTTCTCTCCTGGCTGGCTCTTCTGCAGCCTGGTTTTAAACCTTGTTTGACCTTGCCTTTGGACTTACACTACAGACAGATGCAATTTCCAATGCCTCATGTTTTATAGCTACATTACAACCAGCAGCGGTCTGCTGATTGTTACTAAGTGTGCCCTTACTCACACACCAGAGCCTGTTGCCTTTCACACACTTCAGCCTAAGACCAGCACTATCTTGGCACTGGAAAGCAAAGCCTCCACTGAAGAAAATTCACAAAACTTTTCCTTTGACACAATCCTCCTCAAGGCAGCTGCCTGCTAAAACAGACCGGTAATACTTTGTTAATTTAGAAATACTAGTACGGTTAACCGGAGCATTAGTCCTAGACGTGCTGTACGCTCTGCTGCTAAAAGAGGACTTGCTGATAACTTCTGTTTACTCAGTAACTCACTCATGCATCAGCCCCTCTGTTTCTCATGGAACCTTTCTAATAATAGTGAACAGGTCCAGCAGACTGGAATCACACCAGATCATTTATCCAACAGTAATAAACAGACCAGGAATTCAGCAAAGCAGCATGTCAGAACCCAAAAGTTCATGGAAAGGCAACCAAGAGTCCCCTGACTAGCAGGGCAAATGAAAAGCAGATACAGGCATTCGTAGCAAAACACAGCTTGCCATTTTAATATAGTTTGGGGACACTTTTTGCCTTCTTGGGATGGTAGGGAGTGTAGTAGAATCACAGGAAGTATCACCTAGGGGTGACCAGAATGTCAGGGATCACCACAGGTTGCACAATCAGGCAACGTCGGGGATCGCTAGGTGTGGGGGATGGATGATCATAGAATCATAGAATGGTAGGGTTGGAAGAGACCTCAAGGATCATCTAGATCCAACTCCCTGCCATAGGCAGGGACACCTCCCACTAGTACAGGGCACTCAAAGCCTCGTCCAACCTGGCCTTGAACACCTCCAGGGAGGGAACAGCCACAACCTCCCTGGGCAACCTGTGCCAGTGTCTCACCACTCTCACTGCAAACAACTTCCTCCTAACATTCACTTTCAATTTCCCCTCTGCCACTTCAGACCCATTGCCCCTTGTCCTGTCGTTGCAAGACCTTGTAAATAATCCTTCCCCAGCCTTCCTGTAGGCCCCCTTCAGATACTGGAAGGCTACTACCAGGTCCCCTCAAAGCCTTCTCTTCTCCAAGCTGCAGAGCCCCAACTCTCTCAGCCTGTCCTCATAGGAGAGCTGCTCCAGCCCTCTGATCATATTCGTGGCCTCCTCTGGACCCGCTCCAACACTTCCATGTCCTTCCTGTGCTGAGGGCTCCAGAACTACACACAGCACTCCAGGTGGGGTCTGACAAGAGCAGAGTAAAGGGGCAGAATCACCTCCCTTGCCCTGCTGGCCACGTTTCTCTTGATACAGCCCAGGACTCGGTTGGCTGTCTGGGCTGCATGTGCACACTGCAGGCTCATGTTGAGCTTTTCATCAACCCAGACTCCAAGGTCCTTTTCCTCAGGGCTGCTCTCCAGCCATTCACCACCCAGCCTGTATTTGTGCTTGGGATTGTGCCTACCCAGGTGCAGGACCTTACACTTGGCCTTATTGAATTTCATGAGGTTGGCCTGGGCCCACCTCTCCAGCCTGTGCAGGTCCCTCTGGATGGATCCCTGCCCTCTAGCAAGTCGACTGTGCCACACAGCTTGGTGCCATCTGCACACTTGCTGAGGCTGCACTGATTCCTCTGTCCATGGCACTGACAAAGATGTTAAACAGCACTGGTGCCAGCACTGACCCCTGAGGGACACCACTTGGCACTGGTCTCCAGGTGGACATTGTGCCCTTGATCACCACTCTCTGGGTGCCACCATCCAGCCAATTCCTTACCCAGCAGTGCTCCACACATCCAGTCCATGTTTTTCCAGTTTGGTGCCCAGGATGTCATGTGGGACAGAGTCAAATGCCTTACTCAGGTCCAGGTAGATGCCATCAGTTGCCCTTCCCTTGTCCACTGTCGCTGTGACTTCATCATACAAAGCCACTAAATTTGTCAGGCAAGATCTGCCCTTGGTGCAGCCATTGCTGGGTAACACCAATCACCTCTGCTTTGTTTTCCATTTAGCCTTAGCAGGACTTCCAGCAGGATCTGTTCCGTGATCTTACCAGGCTCAGAGGTGAGGCTGACTGCTCTGTAGTTCCCAGGGTCATCCTTTTTTCCCTTCTTGCAGATGGGTGTTATGTTTGCTCTCCTCCAGTCAGCAGGAACTTCACCACTCTGCCATCACCTTTCAAATATGATGCACAGTGGTTTGGCAACTTCATCTGCCAGTGCCCTCAGGACCCGTGGGTGGATCTCCTCAGGCCCCATGGACTTGTGCACATTCAGGTTTCTTAGGAGCTCACAAACAGGATCTTCTGCTATAGTAGGCAGATCTGCCTGCTCCCAGTCCTTACTTTTACCCTCTGCAACTTGGACATCGTGGTTGGAGCCCTTGCTGTTGAAGACTGAGGCATAGAAGTCATTGAGCACCTCAGCCTTGTCCATATCCTTTGTCAGCAGCTCTCCATTTTTCTTCCGTAAGGGTCCCACATTTTCCCTAGTTCTTCTTTTCTCACTAATGATGCTAGGAGGGACAAGCAGACACTGGTGTGGTGCATCCAAGATCCCCCCTTTATTGCCCAAAGTCAGTACGGACATATACAGAGCAGACTGCCTGGTCACACACTGTGCATTCTCTCTCTGGTTACAGGCAGCCCTTTCTGAGCTGATCCCAGGTACACTGATAGAGGCCTTCAATACAGTCACCATCAGGCACCCTGTTTGGCTATGCTACATCCTTGTTTACCATAACTACCCTCTACATAGCTACTTTCTTATCTTGAGTGACTCCTAGCAGGAAGAACAGCTGCACGAGCAGCTCTCCCTCGTTAGTAGGACACAACAACGAGGATTCTTCAGGTTTCAGATTTTTTCTCTTTCCCATCTTAACTCTGAAAGTGTCCTTTATTTTCACAAAAACTATAGCATCTGGACTCCCAGACAGTTTAGTACATTCCAACCATGGGCTGTCATTACACTGAGAAAGTGAGCTTGTCTGGACAGAGCTTTTAGCATGACAGCACATTATTACAGGTTAAACCCTCCTACCAATGGAAGCACAAGAGGGTATTTGCATTTATCACTGTTCATTTTCGGTCTGGCTTGAGCTCTTTCCCCACATACATCCAGCAGGAGAGAACCCCAAATAAAAGCACTGCTGAAAAGTAACTGCGAGAAATTGACATCTGAAGCCAGTGCAGTTTTGGGCAGCTTCACTTTTCCAGATTCAGATGTGCAAACACCTTCAGAGACTACAATTTCATCAATTTCTTGTCAACTCAGAGGATTACATTTTAATCATTTTATTCAGATAGGGTTAGGTTAACCTGAACAGTTAAGGTATTTGGCCTTATGTAACACAGAAAGTACATTTAATACCTCTGTCTTTGAATAACAGAGAAGTTTCTCTAGTTTCTCTTTGTGCCCCTGGGGTTCCTTAAGGAAAGTGTGCCCAGCAGGTCGTGGCAGGTTCTCTTTCCCCTCCTCTCTGCCTGGTGAGACCACACCTGGAATACTGTGTCAAATTTTGGCCTCCCCAATTCAAGAGAGCCAGGGATCTGCTGGAGAGTCCAGCAGAGAGTTACAAGGATGACTGTGGAATGGGAACATCTCTCCTACGAAAAAAGACTACAACCTGAGGTTGTTTATTCTTGAGAAGGCTGAGAGGGGACCTTATCAAGGTCTATAAACACCTGAGGGATGAGTGTCAAGATGAAGGTGCCAGGCTCTTTTCAGTGATGCGACAAGGAACAATGAGTACAAGCTAGAACACAGAAGGTTCCACCTCAACACAAGGAGACACCACCCTTTGTGTCAAGGGTGATGGAGCACTGGAACAGGCTGCCCAGAGAGGTTGTGTAGCCTCCTTCTCTGGAGCCTTTCAAAACCCACCTGGATGTGTTTCTGTGCCCTAGGTGAGCCTGCTTTGGCATGGTGGTCGGACTCAATCTCTGAGGGTCCCTTCCAACCCCCAATACTCTTTGATCCTGTGAAACCAAACAAAACCTGTGCTCTTTGTGGGAGGTTTTCATTAAATGGCTTTTCCTTCATCAGCATACTTTAGAAAATTGGGGGGAGGGGGAAACTGTGTATGCTAATCAACAAAGATATAAACTAACAAACATAGGCCGTCTAAACCATAACAAAGTGCTCAGTCTCCACATTTCTGTGCTTTTCAACACTTGCAAGGGTGGTTTCTTTTTTGGTAACACAAAGAAGCAGGTACCCTTTCTGACTACTAGGCTGCAGAACTTGTGCTAGCCAGAGCATACTTGAAGATGAGTTCTTATAGGCACTGTTAATGAGCAAAAGTAATGGTTCAAGCAGTTACAGATACAGAAGTCATTCACTCTCCCCTGTTTCTACATTGCAATGTTGATGTCTGGACCAAATCTTCATGCTTTTGCTCAGTCATCATTTGGACAGAAATCCTATCAACTTGGGCAAAGATTCCTTGGATATGTGAGCTGCCCCTCCCATCGCCAGAATGGGAAAGAGCAAATGATCATTGCCAGTAGGTTTACTAAAACAAGCCCCCAGGTCTCTTGCCTCCGAACCCTTTGCTGTCACAGGTGTTGCAGCACAGCTCAACCAGAGAAAAGGAGGCCAAGGAAGCACAGGAGACTGCAGTCACAGTGAAACACCTTGAAGAACTCGGACTGGTGATGTGAGTTTTACAACAACAGTGCTGGCCATCAATGGAGAGGACACAGTGACTGTTCTAATTATCCATCTGAAATACAGGCTGCCTGGGGGGTTGTGGAGTCTCCCTCTCCGGAGATATGCAAGACTTGTCTGGACATGTTCCTGTGCGATCCTCCTCTGGCAGGGGGGCTGGACTGGATGAGCTTTTGAGGTCCCTTCCAGGCTCTGACATTGATTCTGTGATTCCTGTCTCTGCCAAGATTTGTCCTGAAAAGTATCCAGATAGGGAGAATGCTTTAGCACTCAAAATCTAACAAAGGTCAGCTTGGAAGGTCAGAATAAAAGTAAGCTAGCAATGCTCAGTCACTTTTTATGCTTTGTTCCATGAAGCCTTTGTTCCTTTCCTATGGATGAAAAATCAGCACAGCTTCTTTCATGGGAAGGTAGCAACAAAGCCTCTAACCTGAAGTCAGCTGTCCAAGTGAGGAGAGAGGAAGGAGCTGCATGCGAGAGCAGGTGGCCACGCTGACTTTAATTTGTCCTTCTAAAACAATCTCTCAGAGCACACATCATCTGTCCAACTGAGAGCCAAAGCCTTGCCCATTAGTGCACAAGTGACTGATGAAGTGCAGATGGCAGACTGTGTATTGAGCTGACTTCTTCCTAAACTGCAATCATGGTGGACACGGAAAGGATCACCTCATCCATCTGGAATAAAAATAGGATTGTTGGCAATTTGGTTTTAGATAGGACTGCAAAGTATCTTGCCCATCTCTGCTCCTTGACATGGCAGAAGTTTAATGATCAAATATAGAAAAACACAAAGCTCAAATGCTCTTCTATTTACAGAAATTATAAACTAACCACTGGAAAGATAAAACCTGCCCAAGTAATTTCTCCTCACTGACTTCATGCTTCAGTACCTCTTGGAATCAGCTTTGGGAAAAGTATTCCACAATTGAAAACAAACGGTGACAAGGCACAAAAAAGGAGCACCAATAACTGACTTTAACCTCAAGACAGTTTCCTAAGCTCCATGAAATTCTGAATCTTCCACAAATAGGCATCCAGTATCTAGTGGTACATTTACCACCACTTCACAGAATGTTAGAGGTTGGAAGGGCCTTCCAGAGATCATTGAGTCCAACCTGCCAAAATCAGGATCCCCTAAGGTAGTCCACACAGGAATCCATCCAGGCAGGCTCTGAAAGTCTCCAGAGGAGACTTCACACCCTCTCTGGGCAGCCTGTTCCAGGGCTCTGTCCCCCTCACTGTAAAGAAGTTTCTCCTCATACTGAGGTGAAACCTTCTGCGTTCAGATTACTGCCACCTGCACAACCAGAGGATTTGTTTGTTAAAATAGTAATAGGTTTAGGGTGTCCATTTAGCTGTGCAAACCACAACTAAACAGAGCTCATTAGAAAGACCACAGCCCATCACACAACACACACAGCTGAGGATCATGGAAGCACAGCTGACTCCTATCACCACTTACATGGTATCACAGAACATTAGGGATTGGAATGGACCTCCACAGATTGAGTCCCACCTCCCTGCCAGAGCAGGATCACCTAAACCAGATCACACAGGAATGCATCCAGGCAGGTCTTGAATGATCTCCAGAGAGGGAGGCTCCACAATCCCCACGATCAGGTGTTCCGTGACATGACAGTAGGCTTTGTGACACATGTGGAAGTCATGACTTAGCGTTTGCTTATTGTGCTGGTTTGAGGCTAATTGGAATACTTTAATGGCAAAAAAACATTAAGCTGTGAAAAGCAAACACAGGTGATGTCTGCTGCACTCACAGGCTTGCTGATGTATAACAACAAGAACACAAACATAAATAAGAGAGAGTCTCAGTCTCTCTAGCTGGTGTGTGCCTGCTGGCCTCTCTGCTGTGTAACCCAACTCATCACTCTGCTTCTAACTCCCTTTGTCCATCCTCCAAACTCACCTTGAGTGTAAGGCAAACCCTGGGGTAAGGCAGAGGGGTGGTGAGAAGATGGAAGGGTGGTTGGGAGCCCCTCCTGGGGTCTCTGATTGCTGAGAGGGGAGTTGTGTTTCTGTATTCCCTTTAACTTGTCTATGTCTGTAACTATTCCTGCCTGTTGTGTCTATCTCTGCTTGTACATTGTGCTGAGCTGCAAATAGAGCTTCAGTCCTTAACTTCCAGCTGGCTGAGTCTAGTCTGGGGGATTTTCATTGAGTGGGGGAGGGGGGTGGGGAACTCCCAAACCATCACACTTGTGTACTTACATTCAGGAGTTACTTCAGGGCTAAACAACAAATGGTTACCCAAGTTATAAACCAAGCACTTCAACGGCCAAAGATTATCAGGGGATGTCACTGTTGTGGCAGGGAGGGGAAGCACACAGTGTAAATGCACCTCACACTTTGGCAAGGATGCTGAGCAGGCAGTTTGGAGAAAAATGAACAAACAAAAAAACCCAAACCAGACCCAAACCACACACACAACTTGCACCACAGACACCAATCAAAAGATAATCTGATTTTTTCCATAACTGCTGATGAACACATTGCTAACACAAATAAGACTCAAAATCATCTGAATCATTAGAAAATAACTAACTTTGTACAAACAGACGTGGCCAAGGAAAAACAAAAATAGTTTAAAATCACTTGGGGGAGGGAGGAAGGAAATGCCCCAGAGCATTGTTTGCCACCATCCCATCTTTACTTCTAGTTTCATTCAGTTAATCACCTGCTGCCTTTCACATCATGCCAGTATAAGTACAGATGTTGTATCCTTTGGTGGTATTTTGCACCCATGTAGGATGACTACAGAGTTGAACAGCAACACTGAGTTTGGCTCAACAAATTCTAACCCATCTGCCAAAAAAAAAAAAAAACACCAACCCAGCCAAAACCAAATCCCACATCCCAGACCCCACACACTCATATTTATTCACCATCAAAGAAGTGGATCAGCTGCAGCAGAGAAAAGAGGCTGTGTAAGAAACTGCCATCACACAACCTTCTGCTTACAGGTCCTTGCTGTAGCATTAGTGAGATTTAGGTTACGTCAGGGGACTGCCTTAGTGTCAGACCTACCTGCCAGTAATCAATTAATGGTTTTTTGCCTTCATCATTTTGACTACAGCCAGAAAGCATGGCTCCAGTGTACACAGTGTACTGATCCCTACCTGAGACTGCTAAAGGGCTAAGTCTGTAAGCAGGAATGCAGCACACCAGAAATTGCTGGTGTCATTACTGGAGTCCCTAGGAAGTCAGTGAGAAGCAGACAACTGCAGCATGAAGGAAAGGCAGCTATGACCAAAAGGTGTGGCGTAAGTTCCAGGTTCTGCAGTTTCTAGGTGAGGTGTGAGGTGTATCTGTTGCTGTGTTCTTTCACATCCAGCCACACAAGTAAGTCTCTGACATGCCAGTTTAAGATTTCAGGCTTTCAGCACGAGCAAGAAAGACACTGTCAACAGCTCTCTGTTTCCTACATTAGCTTGGATAGGCACAAAGTTAATTCCCTTTCATACTGGGTACAGAAATATGTCTCATCACCTTCTGTTTACTAGACCATATGGTTACACAGGTCATTAGCACAAAGCATGGGAGGCACAGTAAAGTTCTGGAGCATCAAAATCTCTTAGAGATCTCACAGTACTGAAAAAAACAGCAGAAAGGCAAACTAACACCAGTTTTGAAAAAAGGATTTCTTCAGAGAAGTTTTGTAGAAAGATTTGGTACCTTCCTCAACTGGCACAGGTTGCCCAGGCAGGTTGTGGCTGCTCCCTCCCTGGAGGTGTTCAAGGCCAGGTTGGAGGAGGCCTTGAGTGACCTGTACTAGCGGGAGGTGTCCCTGCCTATGGCAGGGGGTTGGAACTGGGTGATCCTTGAGGCCCCTTCCAAGCTTACCATTCTATGATTCTATGATTCTAT
>VWZE01017397.1:84478-140258 GCA_013396675.1 Eubucco bourcierii
GAAGCACCACCCCCAGCACCCATCGAATGCCCCCTCTAGAATTCACAGAGTGCCACCTCCAGCCCTCACGGAGCGCCACCTCCAGCATCCATGGAGCACCACCTTCAGTGCTACCTCCAGCATTCATGGAGCGCCACCTCTAGAATCCACGGAGCGCCACCTGCAGCATCCATGGAGCGCCACCTCCAGCATCCATGGAGCACCACCTCCAGCATCCATGGAGCACCACCTCCAGCGGTACCTCCAGCATTCATGGAGCGCTTCCTCCGGAATTCACGGAGTGCCACCTCCAGCATCCATGGAGCACCACCTCCAGCATCCATGGAGCACCACCTCTAGAATTCATGGAGCGCCACCTCTAGAATTCATGGAGCGCCACCTCTAGAATTCATGGAGCGCCACCTCTAGAATTCATGGAGCGCCACCTCCAGCATCCATGGAGCACCACTTCTACAATTCATGGAGCACCACCTCTAGAATTCACAGAGCACCACCTCCAGCATCCATGGAGCGCCACCTCCAGCACTTACAACCAGGTTCTTCTCACTGTAAGCGCCAGGAAGACTACAGCGGTGTATTCATTCTTTTAGTCGGAATTTGGTTTATATAACTGCAGGCACATGGAATTTTAGAGAAAAAGATGTCTTACTGGAAATGCATAAACAAGTGGACATTGATTTTAAAACACTTTCCCATCACATTGCTCAAAACAGTACTGCAAGTAGGTTCCCCCCCAAAGTAATTCAGACAGTGTTACTCAAAATTGAAACAATCTAGTTTTACTGAGGAGTATTCTTTGTTTGGAGTTAAGCAACCACCAGGATAACTAATCTAAGGGTATCTTTACTTGACTTCAAAAAATCCATGTGATTTTAAAACTGGAATGTTTTGTTTATAGTATCTTGCTTTAGGGATCAAACTAATTTCAGAGCCATGTGCATGTAGGAGCCATTCACAGAATGCCAACTTAATAGAACATGACTGAAAGACCATTTGGGCTTTTTAAATGCCAGTTTTCCTGATGAGATGGCTTTTATTTTTGTTGTACTTGTCATGTATTAATGTGTCAAGAGAAATAAAAGAGCTTCATATGCAAGTTTAAAGTGTCATGGCCAGAAAGCACTATGTGAGGATATGATAAAATGAGGGGCAATGGTTTGAAATTACAGAAAAGCAGATTCAGGTTAGATATTAGGAACAAGTTCCTTACCATAAGCGTGATGGAACACTGGTACAGGTTGCCCAAGGCTTTGAGCAACCTCATCTAGCAGAGGATGTCCCTGCTCAGGGGTTGGACTAGATGACTTTTGGAGGTCCCTTCTGGGACAAACTATTCTGTGACTCTATGACTGATCATCAGTTTCAAAGTGAGGCATCAAACAAGACTGGTTTTCTACCATAATCACTTCCCACGCTGTACTGAGAAGCTGAAAGGAACTGAAATCCACCACTTGGAATTCCTGTCATTAAAGACAATGAGTATTTAAACATTATTTGTTCCCAAAGGAAGCTGGTCCAGATTTAATATGTAATTTAAATTGGAAACTACTGATGCAATTACATTAACAGGAGCCAAGAAGTGTTACTTACTATGTAATTGGGCCAAGCCACAGTAACATCAGAAAAAGCTGTACGTAGTGTAAGAACGGATGTGTTTCTGCTCCCAGACTAGAACTTCCATCCACTAAAGCAACAAGCGGACACGTTCCTCATTCCTAAAGCTCCACATCCAAAACTCCTGCTAAAACTATTCAGCTATAAAAAGCTGTAAAATTCAAGCCAAGATGGGACCTGTGAATTTGGGCACAGCTATCTGGGTGCAAAGCAACTCCTAAAAGGTGTGATTTTCCAAGATCTTGATTTGGCACTTTCTCTTGAAAGGTGTAAGACAGCCTCAGGCATTCACACAGCAGAGGACACCAGAAAACCCTGTCTGGTGTCAGTAACAGCATATCCCATTGCACACCCTTTGCTGACCTCTATCCTCAAGCACCAACATCCACCTTCAAACAGCAGCGCCAGTCTAGTTCAAGCATAAAATAAACAAAAAACAAATGCAGACTGAAGCCCCAGATCCAAGTAAATGCCACAGCTGATTGGTTTCCAATACAAAGAGCTCCAATCATGATATGTAACTGTATGAACAGCTCACTAATGGGATCTAAACACAGATGATGCCTTCCTGACTACATGGCCTGGAAGAGAAAGTCAACTTAACTCCTAGTCATAGAAACACAGAATAAGTCATACTGGGAGAGACTTCCAAGGGAGAGTCCAATTTTCTGCTTAGTGCAACACTAAAAACACTCAATCCAGGCTCTGTCTGGATCCTGAAAACCATGAATGGTAAGCATTTTTCGGATCACAAAATCACAGAATGATTTGGGACACAAGGGACCTTTCAAAGGCCATCTAGTGTTAGTTCAGGACACTGACTCCCATCCTCCTGCTGTGCAGTCCTGAGCTCATGAACACTCCTGCTGGGAGGGAATGCGTTCTGTAGGCATTTGGAAAATCTACCAGAAAATAAAAACATTTCTTGAGCAAGACAGGAGGAAACCTCTCTATGCTACATCCTGAAAGCAAGCCTGTGGAAGAGCTCAAAAGGGGCAAGTAAAATTCAACACTTTTCAAGCACAAGGATGAAAGCAAGAAGGTGGTTTTGTGGGTTTTTTTCAGAACACAGAGATCAGTGCCTCCCAGAACGCTGCTCTGCTTCAGCGTAACTGATGATCATAAATTCATCAGTGGACACACAGCCAAACTGCAGCAGAGCTTTAGAGATACATCACTGCCATTTAAAGCAAAACACTGACGAGCACATACACTACACGTAGAACACAGCTTTCCAGAAGAAATGACTGTGCCAATTCACTTGATAAACTCCACATAAACAACAGCCAGAAGCTCACTTACCTAGTGAGTACTGTTTAACAATTAATTCCAATTAAATTAGTTTCTCTGGGATTTAAACTGATTTTTCCTTCCAAAGCAGAAGTTGTACCACAAAAAACATTTTCTCAAGTGTAAGAAAATAAAGCACATGACCAATACACTTGAATATATGAATCTCCCATTTTTTAAAGGTACACACAGAATCACAGAACGGTAAGGTTGGAAGGGACCTCAAGGATCATCTAGTTCCAACCCCTTGCCATAGGCAGGGACACCTCCCGCTAAGTACAGGTCACTCAAGGCCTCGTCCAACCTGGCCTTGAACACATATTAACTACTTACAGAGGAGATAAAGAGGCAATGGTATTTTTCTTATTTGTCTTTGAAAACGTCATTGAAATCTTACACTTTCGAAGCTAATGATGTTTGTTTGCTTTGTTTTATTAGAAAAAATACTCAGGCAAGGTCTACAATCATCTGTCAATTATAAATGACTTACAAGAAACTCATGAAGCAATAAAATTAAAAAAATACAAATACAAACTATATCTGAAAAACACTTCTATTTGGCAATTTTATAAACAAATTCAAAACAAAAGGAGGAACAAAGATTACAGATTACTTTATAGGTACAGAAAAAGCAGTAGGTGAAGTGCTCAAGCAAAATTAACAAAATAAACAAAGAAACAAAACAAAACAAAAAAATCAAACAAAAAAACAACCACTGCATTTTTTTTATCCAAAAATAAAGTCACATCACTACAGATTTTATGAATAATACCCTTATTAAACAACCATTCCAGAACATCTTATATTAGTGGTGCTTTTAATTTGCACTTCATTTTGTTTGATAAGAATTTTTTTTTCTTGTGTGTGTGTACATAAGTAACATTTTGAAACCCTTGGAGCTGAGCAAGGCTCTCGTGTCAGTACCAATGCAGAACGCATTCTGCATTATATTCGACTACGCTCACTTCTGCAACCAAAGGGTTACTTTAACTTTTACTCTATTTAATAAAAATTTAGTGTAAAAATTGCTGGTTATTAGTTTCACTGTAGTAAACTCCTCCCCAATAAGGAGGACTAATTCTGCAGTTTGACTGCATATATCCATACAAATTTTACATATTAGTTCCTTCCAAGAGTAAGGAAAAAACTAATTCAATGTTCACTATTAGAAAGGAGCGCCATGAATTAAGGATCGGTGCTATTCATCCCTCTTAAGATTTCTGGGAAGGATGTTCAATGTGTTTTTTTGTTCTTACAACAGATATTAACAGTAGTATATAGTCCCTTAAGTATGTAAAAGAAAGGGTTTTTTTTATTGTTAAGGAAGGTGCTTTCTTTTAAACAATTCTTCTGGCAGCACTAGTGAATTACAATATCCTTCAATATTATTTCTACCGTAATATATACATTTTAACTTTCATGCCTCTAGAAAAACATCTACAGTACATTTCATAATATAAAAATATATTACAAATCTGCTGAAATATTTACAAGCAATGTTCTAGCTATATGCAACATTTTTGTCTCCATACAAAGACTAACAGGTTAGACACATCTCTATTTGTCAGTTAAAAAAATCCATGTCTCCTTGCTTATTAAGCAAGAAAATGATTTTACTTTCCTTTTCAAAGCCAACTTTGGTGCATAAAGCATTGAACTTCTAGGGTTTCTTTTTTTTTTTTTTCTTAAAAATACCATTTTCTTTACATCTAGAAAACATTAGGCCAAATAATAATAAAAAAAAACAAACCCACTTTACAGTGAATGGGGATCCTAGAAGGTTAAAAAGGTAAAACAAAACACCTATAACACTAATTGCTTTAGTAGAGGTTTTTCAAAAACCATCCATTGATACAGATCACATAGAAGCAGATCTCATCAAGACACTACACTACTCCTGAAAAAGGGGGTCAGACATACTGCAACACTCTCAATATCTTTAAACCGTATATGTATTCAGAGTCGACTGGAAAAGACAAGCATTCCATCAACGTTTGTTTAAACATCACCATCCAACATATTTTAGGGATCTGCAAAAGGACAGGAGATTACAAATGACAAATGATTACTATCCACCATACTCAGAGGCCAACAGGATAATCCCTTGGTAGCTGTTCTATTGTCTGCCATGTGTTATATTTAGTTAACATCAACAAGTAGCCTAATAGCTTGTTAAGAGTTCTCCTGGGAATTGTGAGTAAATGGTGATGGTTACCTTTTCTTTTCATCAAATACAAACTACTGTATTCACTAAAGAAAGAAGCAGCTTAAAGTAGCAAGCATGCAAAGCCTTTCAGTTGTTCCACTATGTTGCCAGAAGAGTGTTTGCTCAGTCTCCCACTGTACCATTCCATGAAAATGTGGACATACAGTAATATATATATTAATATATTCCACAGAAGCATCAACTTCATTCACAGAATGTTTACACTAAGCATAAATATTTATCTAAAAAAAAAAAAAAAAAAAAAAAAAAANTTCTAAATCCATTGTCAGTGACTAAGACTGCAGGTGTCCCCACTTGCTTGGTTTTTACCTCTTCAACCTCTTCTGTGGCATTGTTCTGTAAAAGAAGATAGCACAGTTTTATGTAAAGACCTTGAGATGCACATTTTAGTCAGGTAGAGTACACTGTGAAATCATGACTATACAAAATCTGCCTTTATTTCATTTGATTAAAACTGAAAGTAATATTTTTCATTATTCAACATTAGTGTACATTTCAGGTAATTATTTCAAACCTTCTATTGGAATCGTCACTTTAGCACAACCTTAACAGCTGATACTGAATTCCCTTAGCCACCTTTTTTTCCCCTGACGAAGTTTTGGTCTTCAACTTTAATTTGTTGATCTCCCATAGTTGGACCCAAAGCTCTTTTTTAATCACACACTGGTCTTACATAGATAAAAAAAATCTAGCACAAGGTAATGTAAGGAGGCCTTAATTTTATTTGGGAGAGATGGAAAGGATAGCTCCTCTTTCACTAAGGACTTAACCTCAAAGATGATTACATTTTAACTTTAAAGATAATTATCAAGTCAGTATTAAGCAGTTTTGAAATGCACAATCCTCACAATATTTCCTCATAACATTTTCATCATTTACTGGAATTCATACATTTTAGTAAGTATTTTACATACTTACAAAGATACCAGATATAGTATGATGGTTTATTTTCATACTGCAAACCAAGTTTTCATTGATTAATGAAATACTCTGAATATTAAAGGTGAACTGAAAGGCTAATCACATATCAAGACCTCAGGTTACTGTTCTAGTTACTCCTTTAGACATTAAGTCACTGGATGTTAAGAAAGAAACACAGGAACACTGAACTTCTGCTGTTACAGCAGGAAAAAAAACTTAACCCCCCCCCCAACCCATAAGTATGTATCTTTGGGTGTTCAAAACTTGAGAGTGAATTAAGCATTTCAGATTACCTTTAAAAACTGGACACACAGAACTGTGGGTACTGATAATTATGTGAGCACACTAAGAAACTGGGGAGGGAGGTGGAGGGAAATCAAGAAATTATTATCAACAAGATGGATTAGAAGCCAATCCAAAGTCCTAAAAACACAAATGTAAATGTAGCTTAAAGACAAGTAACATGTACTGTCCCCTTCTGTCCCCCTCTAAAGATTCTTGTATTAAAAAATAACAGTACTTGTATCCAAGCACAGGTTTCAAGGTAATACTTGCAGGTATTACAGTTGAATATAAAATATGTAAAGATAAATTTGGACTTTAAAAAAATTGGTATACAAACCAGTATGTGATCTTAACAGAAGTGATCTTTCAGGATTCCACTGTATGTAACTCCTTTACTAGAATTTCTGTACACCAAGCACAAAAAAGTAAAATACACTTGGTAAATACACACATTCCCTGTTTCTCAGCAACTAGAGTTCAGTTCAAGAAGTTAAGTAATTCTGAAACAACTTAAGACCTCAGAACTTAACTCCTGGACGCTGACAGGATGGAGGCTCCCCGGTCTGCTGTATAATGCCTTACTGATCTTGGGTTTCCAACGTCAAAAAGTTAAGTGAGGCTTAAGACTGTATTTAAGCAAAGGAAGTTTCAAAATTAGGACATTACCTGTATATGTTTGGGTCCAGAAGCAAGGCAGTATCTTTTGGTAGCTTTGATAAATGAACTACTTTAGTTTTTAACTGATGTCGCTCACTTTCATTTACCCACACATCAGGCAGACTATGAATAAATAAATAAAATAAAAAAAAAATTCAAAAAATATCAATTGTTTTTCTCACCATAAAATTAATGTGGTAAACTAGTACACATGAAGGGTTTTTTAAAAAAGCAATCTTCACAATTCACTGGTTAGAAAGCATCTTCACTGAACTGAGGAAGAGACAGCCTATCTTTACATATCATACCTTCTTAAGTGCTCGGTGTGAAGAAGACACCAAACCATTTAGAGTATTCCAGAGGAATACCAAACCAAACAATGACAATGGCAGCATATTCTCCACTTCAACAATTTAATGTGAAAATGGGTAGCGNGGGCATAAAATATACTGCAGGCACTGAGCTTCCAGTTACACCGATTTTTTTGCTCCAAGTTAAGTTTTCAGTGGTAAGATGCTTCAGTTTTGCTAATTGTTTCATTATCTTCTGAGGAAATCCAGGCAATTACCACAACAAACTTTGGCTATCTAACAGTTCTCATTGTGAGAGAGAATAAAACTTCAGTCTTTACACGTTGAAGGGAACTGTTACTTCGGAGCTGCTTATGGCATAACCCTGCAGAAAAGGGCTGGAGATGTTTGGCACTTGAATTCTTTGTGATGCGCCACCTTGAGAGTGGTTCATTGCTTCTTGATCCATTACTGCTCAGAGCCCCATCCAGCCTGGCCTTAGAAACTTTCAGGGATGATAGAAGCCCCATCCCTGGAAGATTTTAAGGGCAGGTTGGATGGGGCTCTAAGCAACCTGATCTAGTGTGAGATGGGCAGGGAGGCTGGAGGTAGGTGATCCTTGAAGTGCCTTCCAGCCCTGAAATTCTCCGACTATGCTTTTTTACTGAAAGCATACTGGGGTTTTAAGGCCTTGCAGAGGTTGTCAAGTTAACACACTGCTAAGAGACGCACTGGCCTTGCTGAGGTCATCAGCATCTTACTGAAAACCTTCTCTCTTGCCTTCTCCCAAAAATTAACATTGACCAAGGCTGTGCAGAACAAACAGGTGATCCATTTTGCCTCCACCACTGGTAAAAAAAGAAAAAAAAAAAAATCTCAAAAAACCAAAGAACCCCCCCAAATATTTTCAGTCATTTGGAGGTCTGGTTTTCTGTTGGGTTTTGGTTTGTTTTTTCCCCTTTGGTACATGAGTGTACTGGTTTGAGGCTAATTAGAATATTTTAATAGAGAAAATTACACTATAGTCTGTGAAAGGAAAACATCATGATGTCTACTTCACTCATACGCTTGCTGGAGAATTGTTTGGGAACACTAACCAAAACAATAGATAAGTCAGTCTCTCTCTGGCTCTTGCTCTAACAGGAGCTGCTGGTGGGATCTAGCAGCTTCTGGGCTCTGGCTCCTCTGCTGATTAATCCTCACTAACCACTTTTCTTCTAACCTCCCTGGCTGATCCTCCTAATTTACCTTGCACGTAAGGCAAACCTTGGGGTAAGGTACAGGGGTGGGGAGAAGGTGGAAGGGTGGTTGGGAGCCCCTCCTGGGGTCTCTGATTTCTGGGAGGGGAGTTGTGTTGCTGTATTACCTTTTACTTGTATATTTCTGTAAATATTGTGTCTATAGTGTAAATATCTGCTGTACATTGTGCAAAGCTGTAAATATAGCTTCATCATTTAACTTCCAGTCGACTGAGTTCTAGTCTGGGTCATTTTACAAAGTGTGAGGGGGGCGGGGGTAACTCCCAAACCTTTACAATGAGGCAAAATTAATTTTAGGATGGGGGGGAAAAGTTAATGTTTGTGATTAAGAATTCTAACATTTTGAAACAAGTTTCAAATTGAGAAATCCAACATTTAAGACAATCCAGAAAAAGCAGCTTTTTCTCCCACCAAAACAATAAATGATTTAATGGACTTTTGCAAATCATTAAACTGAATTCATTTTCCAGCAAGGGAAGTTATCTGCAACTCAAATTTGTTTTTTAAAATTTTTTTATAAAAAAAATTAAATGAAAGCAGAGAACATCCATGTCCAGTAGGAAAAGGCGTTCCTCCAGAGATATTTTTCCCTTCTAAGATAAAGGTGTAAAAAGCAGAAGGGTGTAAGGAAGAACACACTAAAGAGGTAATCCATATATCTACTAAGGTGTAACATGGAAGATGAAAGGTGAAAGATATCACAGAAATTTTTTTTTTACTTGAAGTCAAAACCATTTTTTTGACAAGCAACATTTGGAGGGCATTTCTAGTAGAAGCTATATGTTGAAGATGCAAAACGACGCAGCAAATTAAAAATGAAAACTTCTTACATGAAAAGACTAAACCATAGAATGGTAAGGTTGGAAGGGACCTCAAAGATCACCCAGTTGCAACCTCCTGCCATAGGCAGGGACACCTCCCACTAGTACAGCTCACTCAAGGCCTCCTCCAACCTGGCCTTGAACACCTCCAGAGAGGGAGCAGCCACAACCTCCCTGGGCAACCTGTGCCAGTGTCTCATATATTCATAAATAAAGACAAAAACGCAGGAAGTTAACTACTGGCACAAAGACTGAAGTCCTGCTCTGAAAAAAAAAAACAACTTTTACATTTCTTCCCCTTTTGTATTGGAATCAGGTTAAAGTATTGACTTTTGCTTTAAAAAGTACTTAATGACAACTTTGAGCAAGTGTAACAGTTTCTCAAGATGACTCAAGTGTAGAAAAGGTTTCTAAAGTGTAAGTATATTCACTGTGTAAGAGAGCTGGATGGCATTAGCCATGGTACCTTGCATTTTTAGCTCTTAACTCTAGTAATCAAATGGAATTGAATCTACTGAATAGTAAATAATCTAAAACCACACCATTCAGTGCAGAAGATATATCATCTATCTAACCCAATTAAGATGCAAGAAACATCAGTATAAAACAACTTGTTCCTTTTACTTGACTAACCAAATCTGCATTCACCTGGGGATATGTTAACAGCACTGAATGACTAGTCTTCTCCAATGGTTAGGCCACACCTTGAGTATTGTGTCCAGTTCTGGGCACCTCAACTGAAGAAGGACATTGAGGTAGGTACTTGAGTATGTCCAGAGAAGGGCAACAAGGCTGGGGAGAGGCCTGGAGCACAGCCCTATGGAGAGAGGCTGAGGGAGCTGGGATTGGTTAGCCTGGAGAAGAGGAGGCTCAGGGGAGACCTTTCTTGCTGTCTCCAGCTACCTGAAGGGTGGTTGTAGCCAGGGGGAGGTTGCTTTCTTCTCTCAGGCAAGCAGCACCAGAACAAGAGGCCACAGTCTCAAGCTGTGCCAGGGGAAGTTTAGGCTGGAGGTGAGGAGAAAGTTGTTGCCTGAGAGAGTCATTGACTGCTGGAATGGGCTGCCCAGGGAGGTGGTGGAGTCAGCGTCCCTGGAGGTGTTCAAGGCGGGTTTGGACGTGGCACTTGGTGCCATGGCCTGGTCTTGAGGTCTGTGGTAATGGGTTGGACTTGATGAGCTTTGAGGTCTCTTCCAACCTTGGTGATACTGTGAGACTGTGATACTGTGATAATACAGAGATCCCAATATTGGATTAATCAGCATGAGTAAAAAATCTCATTTGACTCTAGTGGAATGAAAAGCACATACCTTCCCGCCCCCCCCCATTTCCTTTTCATGACCCTAGAGTGTTGTATGCTTCTTTTTAATTCTTTTTCTCTTACAATGAAAATACCTATCTTCATCTCTGAAATAGTTTACTAATTTCAGCATAATGCTACATATATTACCAGCTGTTTTAAAGGGAAGCAAAAAACTACATTCTTCACTATTTTAGTTTCAATATTTTAGTTACTACCTCACAGGTCAAATAGCAACTTGCAGTCTGCAAGTGCTGCAAGGAGCAGCAAAAGCTACAGACACTTTAATGTTGCACCAAAATGCTAAACATTGCTCTAAGTAACTTTGCAGCAAACCCCCACCTCTGCAAAGAAAAGTTGTAACAGAGTTATGCTGCCACTTTCACACTACTTATAGAATGGCAAGGTTGGAAGGGATCTCAAGGATCCCATAGGCAGGGACACCTCCCACTAGTACAGGTCACTCAAGGCCTCGTCCAACCTGTACTTGAACATCTCCAGGGAGGTTGTGGAGCACAGAATCACCCAACGTGATCTTTGATCACACTGGGTGATTCTGTGCTCCACAACCTCCCTGGGCAACCTGTGCCAGTGTCTCACCACCCTCACTGCAAACAACTTCCTCCTAACATCCATTTTCAATCTTCCCTCTGCCACTTCAAGCCCATTGCCCCTTGTCCTGGCATTGCAAGACCTTGTCAATAGTCCCTCCCCAGCCTTCCTGGAGCCCCCTTCAGATCCTGGAAGGCTACTGCACATGACTAATTTGGGACACTCCAGAACTGAGTAATTTAAACCCCCAAAGCAAAAAGTAAATTTCTGTTATGCTAAGACTTTGAATCACCATCCCACTCAATCACTTAGAAGCAGCACTGAATTTAAGATTCCCTTGTTCTAAAAGTTAATTGCACAAATTATGACTGTTTCACTTGAAACTCAGATATCCTTACTTAGTGAATTACATCAATTTAAAGCCATTTCCCTCTTTTTAAGGAAGAGTCTATAAACCTGCATGTCCTATCTATTTATGCAGTTATTCACCTTAGTGTGAACTAAATATCTCAGTTAATCTGTATGCAAGGAGGATAGATCCAAGAAGCCAATTTTATTATAATTATTTTTAAAAGAAAAAGCAGTTAATTGCCTTAAAACTTGTGGAAAACATGGAGCACAGAGCTACTCTGCCCACTGCTCTCCTGCAGCACAGTGGAAAACCTTTACTGTATTTCTCCATGTAATTAACATCAGAATACAAAGGTTCTATTCTGTGTGCCAGAACAAAGATGAGACTTCAGCTATTTCTAAGTAGATAAATTACTTCTGAAGTACACTTACTACTTCCTATCTCACAAGCCTACCCACGGGCAGTAGCTTCATCCCACATTACACACAGCTACTCATTTGGAACAAGGCAGAACTCTGAAGAACCAATAAAAAACAAGCAGCCAATAATGCTGGAAGAGTACTCCAAGTTTCAGTGGGAGAACCCAAAGAAGCAACAATATGAGATGGATAGCTTAATGGGCCAAGTGTAATTAATACTGCTAAATTGTGGCACTTGGGAAAAGATTCTTGTAGTTTTACTGTTACACTAATGACTGTTCATTTTTCAGTACTTAGAAGTATTTTAGGATTACAATGAATCAGCAGGTGAACCAAAGTTGTCTCAGTGATGAGCTTCCTTAAGCATGTGTCTGGCAAAACCAACCTGAATTCCCCATTCAATAATTAGAGAACCTTGTTATCAGCAGCAATAATACCAAAATGCATCAAAACCACAGCTTCAAGTCTACCTGAACTGGTATCAGAGTCTGAAGACTTGAGAGTCAAAGTGAAAAATCAATTGAAGTGTTGCTTACTATTTTTTAAACTCCAAAGTTATTTTTTGAAAAGCATTTTTTAAAGCATGGAAGTTTTAATATTCAAAGGCACAACACAATGTAGTGATAGACAGTTTAGGAACCCCACTGTAGTCTCCCCCCCACCTTGGAATTCTATATACAACTATGAATATACTCACATGTCCTCTGGTGTCCAATGAAGCAAGAGTTTTATTTTTCCAGAATCTTCTTTTCTTTTAGCTATTACCTGAAAATAATTACACAAACCATAATTAAAAGTAAATCTACAAATTTGGTTTTGCTCAAAAACATTCATGTTCAACTGGAAATTCCTAAGAAGCAAACTGTTTCACTCAGTGGAAGTTGTATTAATTCTACATGCAAGTAGGACATCCAACACCACTACTAAAGCTATTCTTGGCAAAGTATAATATTTTCTTTTAAGCCTTTATCTACTGAGCAATCCCTGAAAATAATTTAAATGAAAGAATAAATAAAAAAAACCCCAGCATACTATAAGTAGTCTCCTCTCTTCTAAAACACTTCCAATTTTTAAGTATCTACTCCAAAAGCTTGGAAGATACATTCCTTTACAAATATGCTCATCTACTTCCACAAGGTATTTATGGAATCATATAATGGGAAGGTTGGAAGGGACCTTAAGGATCATCTAGTCACAACACCCTGCCATAGGCAGGGACATCTCCCACTAACACAGGTTACTCAAGGCCTCATCCAACCTGGTCTTGAACATCTCCAGGGAGGTTGTGGAGCACAGAATCACCCAACCTCCACAACCTCCCTGGGCAACCTGTGCCAGTGTCTCACCACCCTCACTGCAAGCAACTTGATTGTAGCATGGCATAAGAATAAAATCTTGTCTCACTGTGATGGTTTGTGAGTTCCCTGCCCCCCCACGCTTTGTAAAATGACCCAGACTAGAACTCAGTCAGTTGGAAGTTAAGGACTGAAGCTCTATTTACAGCTCAGCACAATGTACAGCAGAGATATACACTATAGACAGGAATAGTTACAGACATAGACAAGTTAAAGGGAATACAGAAACACAACTCCCCTCCCAGAAATCAGAGTCCCCAGGAGGGGCTCCCAACCACCCTTCCACCTTCTCCCCACCCCTCTACCTTACCCCAAGGTTTGCCTTATACACAAGGTAAATTAGAAGGATGGGCCAGGGGGCTTAGAAGGAAAGTGGTTAGTGAAGACTAATCAGCAGAGGAGCCAGAGCCAGAAGCTGCTAGACCACCTCAGCTGCTGCTCTCCCAGCAAGTGACAGACACTTATGTATATTTTGATTGTTGTTCCCAAACAATTTCTCAGCAAGCCTATGAGTGAAGTAGACATCACCACTGTTTTCCTTTCACAGTCTATAGTGTAATTTTCTCTATTAAAATATTCTAATTAGCCTCAAACCAGCACACTCACAAACATTTTATACATCTGGACACATCATATAAACAATGGTGGAGCAGATATCCAGTAGCAGCCTGTGGGGGATCCCATGCTGGAGCAAGTGGATGTGCTCAAAGTAGGCTGTGCCCTCATGGAGAGCCTATACTGAAGCAGGTTCCTGTCATGGAGGGAGAAGACTTCAGTGGAGGTCTGCTGGTAGGACTTGTTACCCCTCATGATGGACCAGGGTGTTCCCAAGGGGACTACACCCTGTGGACAGGACCCATGTTGGAGTGGTTTGTGAGTAGCTGCAGCCTATGAGAAGGGGTGACACTGGAGAAGTCCAAGGACTCTACACTGGAGCAGGGGAACTGTGAAGATGAAGGAGCAGCAGAGACCACACCTGATAAACTGGCCACAGCTTTATGGTTCAGCCTGCAGAAGTTAACAACTGAAATGGAAGAATCTGGCATGCCTGCAATAATGCTGCTTTGTAAAGAACCATTCATGGTTTTCATCTAAAAAAGAGAATTCATCAGGAGATCTATGCTCTAAACAGTTTTATTTGAAAAACAAAAGTAACTCTTACTATATCCTCTAAACTTCATGCACTGTCCCAGAAACAAAAAGGAAATTCAACTAGGAGGTTTTTTCCCTGAAGGAAACGTGCACCAGAAATTGTTTCAGATGAGAAACGGAGTTCTGCTGACCTCTTCTGGGAAAACAGAAAATGTCACCTTATGAATTGGTGTGTGTTCTTATTTATTTACTGTGTTTCAAAGCTTTTGAGATTCCACAACACAGGCAACCAGTAGCAATACCTAAGATTGTTGAATTGAAGCACCTAAAAAAGCTAAAACCAGGGAAGAATAGTTTGCAATTCAGGTATTTTAAAGAACCAGTTCTAGCCATTTCAAAAAGCTGGAGGAGGGGGGCAAAGGACACACTAACCTTAAGCTACATTTTTCTATCATTGCAGTAACTGCTGATTGGATTAGATGGAAGTGCTTTGACTTTTTCATCTGACAATCTGAACAAACAACAAACACCTGAACAATAATTTGGATCCAATGGGGAAAAAAAAAGTCAAAGAGGAATTCTGGAAGGCAAAGACATTTCTTCAGAAAGGTCTTATTGACTTCATTCTAGAACTTTCTAGAGCTAAAAAGACATTTGTGGGGTTTGAAACAAATTATATACATACATGTATCTAAAAGTAAATATATATGTATATGCACACACACAAATACACACTAAAGTAGTGTACTATCTGCAGAGATGAAAGGTACCTACAGCGACTGCTTAGAAATGAATTTTTTTCACTAGGATATCCATCCTATAAAATGTTGCATTGTGCTGACATGAGTCTTATACTGCATTTTAAAAAACAGTAAACCTACATCATTTATGTCAGTTTTCAAATAGCAAGGCAATTTATCTTCCTATTTTCCATATTTCAAATTAATGTCTGTGATAATTACACCTTTTTTTTTTTTCCTTCATCTGCATATGGACCACACTAACCATATGCCATTATTTAAGCCAGTCACTGCTCAGACTTAAGAGTCCTGGTGCTTGTAATCTATGCAAAATGTTCTCATCTGAAGCAAGCATTAGCTCAATACAACAGCACACACCCACAAGACTTCTATTCTACCTTGTCTTTTTAAAGCAGCTTTGAGGCTGACTCTCATCAACACAGCTGATGGCCAGCATAAGCCCACACAAGGGCCCAGCACACTGAAGTAGGGCAGTGAAGTACAGGACAGGCATTAGGAATCTCAGAACATTTCTCCCACTGGTCCAAACTCTCCCACACTGAGGTCTAAGCAATTTCAGATCTAATCAACCCCTTACCACTGAGAGGCACGTGCATAGATAAGTTAAGAGGATTTCCACCATTTCCTCCAAGTTATTTTAAGGCAGTTTTACAGAACATTCCTCCCTCAAATTCCATCTCCTTGAGAATTTTTCCAGCATCTAGAGGTGAGCTTCCACAACCAAGTAGTCTGGATAACTTTTCGGATTAAAGCAACATGTGAACTGGAAGAGAATCTGCTGCTTCTCACAGCACTGCAAAATCCATATTGGCCAGGAAAACTACTGTAAGACTTAAATACATCAAAAGCTAAGCCACCTGCAAATCTCCACTTGCAGCTGGTGCACAAGGAACGTAATCATCGGGGGGAAATGTCTAATAGGAGCCACAAGTATTTAGAACAAACATCAGTCTTGTAGAACAGGCTGAAGGAAGTTTCATGCATATAAAATAATCTTTCCTTAATGGAAAGAGGCTGACAGTTCTTGAATTTTGTCAGGGTCAAGCCATAGCTGAAGAAATGGCAGTCAATATTCCACCTGTGGACTATAGACCATCCTGCACTGGCCTGCCAACTTACAAAGTACTCTCAGTTTGTCTCATCTCTTACTTCTTTTCTTCACTTGAGTCACTACCAATGTGCTCATATGTCCCAATCTGGTTAAGAAAACTTGAGGTAATACAGCATTTTGATCTTCTAATCCCTATCCCCAAACCCAGCCCTTCTTCCTCCACTTTGAGCTTTTCTAAATGAATGCCCAGCCTAACCAAACACAAGTTCAATGAACAAAACAGAGTAGGGAAGCAGGACTGAAGACCAGTTCCCCAGCTGATATTTTGCAACCTCCTGGCAATCCGCTGACATTTTGATGGTAAATTTATTAAAAGTAAAAAAAAAGAGGGGATGACACATTCATTCAGGATTCTATCTTTTACACTGAAGAAAAGGAATAAACACAAATTACTGATTGTCACCTTTAAGTATTCAGCTACACAGTTACCCTCAAAATATTCCCTGGGATGAATCAGCAGTTGCTTGCAAATACAGAGATGTCACTTGAACATTCTTACTTACTTACAACATATAACTGATTTTTTCTGCAATGTGTACCTGCTGTTAGGTCATTCCCCAAGTATTCCAGCCAGGAAATGTTTGCAAGCTCTTACATGTGTAAACTAGAACAACTACTAACACTACTTTTAAAAAGTTGATGTGCAAGCAGAAAGGGAGAGACGACCAATGTAAAATATCCACTTATTTCTGAATAAATGTCTACATCAAGAGGAAAACAGAAAACCTTCTCAAGTATTAGATTTTTACTGACACCAACAAGTGCATAGTATCTATACTTACAGTACTATGAAATACAACACTGTGGCCTTTTCCTAAACTTTCTATATGTGCTGAGAGGTTAAAGCAGATGGCTCGATGTCTTATAGCATCCAGTGTTTGCGCATCAAAGAAGTCATGAGGTCTTGCTGGAAAAAGGAAAAAAAAGAGAACAGATCCTCAGTCTTCAATACATTGAAAGGATTCAAACACACACAAGCATGTAAGTCTGAAGTGAATAATTTATCATTTTGATGGCAGAACTACCTTATCAAAGCACTGTAAACGTTAATTCGAGAGAAACAAGAGTAAGGGTTAGAAGGGACCTCTGGGGACCACTCTAGTTCAACTCCCCTATTAGAGCAGATTCCCCTCTCCCAGGTTGCACAGGAATATGTTCAGGTAAGTTTTTGAATTCTCTAGAGAAGAAGACTTCACAGTCTCTCTGAGCAGCCTGACACAATGCTCTGTCACTCTCAAAGTAAGAGGTTTTCCTTAGGTTTAAGTGAAATTTTCTGTGTTCCAGTTTGTGCCCATTTTTTTATCATAGAATGGTAAGGTTGGAAGGGACCTCAAAGCTCATCCAGTTCCAACCCCCTGCCATAGGCAGGGACACCTCCCACTAGCACAGGTCACTCAAGGCCTCCTCCAACCCGGCCTTGAACACTTCCAGTGAGGGAGCAGCCACAACCTCCCTGGGCAGCCTATGCCAGTGCCTCACCACCAACCACTTTTATCACTGGACACCACTGAAACTGGTCCCCACCCTCTTGACACTCATCCTTTAGATATTTATAAGCAAGAGCTTTAGATATTTACAAGATATGCCAAGAAGGCTAACAAGTCATTTAAGCTAGGTGAAAACATACTCCTTGTAGATGAAAGCGCTATTTTCACAAACTGAATTACACTTGCTCATTTTTAAATTCCAAGTCATTTCCATTCTTTCTTAATCTTCAAATGTAAGAATTCATTATTTTTGCTGAGTAACTTGGGGAACATCCACGGCAATAATCTCTTTTAAAAACAGTAAGTAAGAAAGTCCCATTAAACCCAGCACTCACTAGTAAATGTGAGTTCTAACTGAATGCAAAACCAGTCCAGTTAGATTATGATGCTTATAGGAACACCTAACTGGCCAAGTCACCCTGCAGCACATCCCACAAAGTTCTGATATTACTGTTGTGACTTTTAAAAAAGTAGTATTAAAGTACTTCAAAACATGACAGTGCATATAATCAATATCTTAAAAGCAGAATTATACCAACACCTTATTTCTTAACTTCATTAAAAACAACCTGCTCTGACTTAATTTATAATCACTAAAATGCCCCAACTGCATGCAGTGGACACTGAGATGTTGCAAAGAGATCAACAGCAGCACTGAAAACAAAATGGTTTGGTGATGCAGAGGAACACAAAGCAAAAGATTAAGAAATAATTATTGTGAACACATTGAGAACATTAGTTCCTCATTAATTTTATCTCCAAGGAGTAATTATGCTGGAGAAACTCCACCACATGCTTCCTTCTATGCACAAAGTTACCATACCACGTTCTTTGATTGTTAGTAAGCAATCTTTTCTAGCCAAAAAGCACCAACTGCATGCATCACACACTTCAATTTATAATGAGTAAAATGCAATTAACGTACATGTGATATTCTACAAGCTTATCTGAAGTCAGAAGGCACAAATAAAGCCCTTTTCCTTTTAGAAAAGGACTTTGATAGATAAGCATTGCTTGAACATTAAGAAGTCATTCAATTCTAACTTGGAACGGAAAGAAGGTCCATCAATGCTACACTAAAAACACTAACCAAAAAGTAACTGCTAACCAGGCACATACTTACAGACTGTTAGAAATAACACACCCATTTAAAGTATTTCATATAGTGCAGTAGTAAAATTACACGAGTAAATAAGGTATGAATACAATATCTGGATTTTCTAGCCTTGAGAGCACTAATTCTCAATGTAATACACTGAAATTAAGAGTTTCTATTACATCATCAGCTACCTATCAGCCTGTCACTTGCCAAAAGAAGCCATTTGAAATTCCGTTGTTTTCACTTAAAACAACTTCTAGATTCCTTCTCACCAACATTATCTATCTGTTATCTCAAAACAAACTCCCAATTCCACTTAAAGCTAGTATTTGCTACGCTCCTGGGAGCAATTGTTGTTAAGCATTCATCTGTATTTTATATTCTGTCCTTATTCTATCTCAGCTGGGTGCTTCCAAATTAGGCAATCATCTCAATACAATGTTTTCTTGCTGCAAGTGGTAACCGCAGAACCGCAGCCCATGCTGCAGGTGGTCAGTGATGGAAGCACATAAATATGTTATAAATAAACATGAGGAAGGAAAGGGGTTGGAAAGGAAAAGACAATCCCAAATTTCTGGGTTTGGTTTCAGCGAGGTTTTCCAGGCTTCACTACTGGATAACTTTCAACAGATGCAGAAGAAAGGCCACAATTAATCAAGGGTATATGAATAGTTTTATTTATTCTTTATTGACTATTAATGTCATATCCTCCAGGGATCTTAAATCTATTCCCTCAAAATTATTTTCAAAGTACAGTATCTCCCATAGTGTTTAAGTCAAGTTCTAAGCAAATATCAATTACTTAAACAAATGAAAATTTCATGCCAGTAGCATACTGAATGAAATTCCAAATCTCACGTAAGTACCAGGCACACAGAACATTCCATGAACACTAAGTTTTGTTATCTCCCTTAGGCAATCATCATGCTTGTTGATACTGTAAGTGTCATCTTTGTTATGGGAAAAACAATTGACAGTATTCTAAATGTAATATAAAATGCTTTGCAATAGCTTGAGATTACCAATACTATGACCTGTTTTAGAGACACATTTTTATAGTGTTTGGCTCAATCATTTGAAATTGCAGACAACACTGAGTAGTGAATAAGGCTACCCAGAAGAGAAAGAACACAGTATACTGACCGTCATCTGGAATTATTCTGCAACACCAAAATGTGTATGGCAAATCAGAGAGCCTCCACAGCACCACTAATGTAATCAGTGATAAAGGTGTCGATAGTAAAACATGCTTTCATCAAAATAGTACTAACTACCAAGCTTAAAAGAGTAACATGACATTTGTGGACGGGAATAAATAAAAGGCAGAAGAGTGAAAAAATGGCAAGATGTCACAAAAAAAACCCAAGTAACAATTCTTTTTGTAGTTTAACTTAAAGGATCACATTCTTGACAAAATCACAGTACAGTCATCTTCTTATGCATTCATGTCTCAGAAAGGTGTTAACCTTCAGATATAAAGCAGATGAACCAAATGTATTGATTTGCTGTACTCAAACCAAGGATTCAAACATGAGCATGCTTCAATAGCAGCATGAATTAGCAGTCAGTTGGCAATAAATATTTAGGAAGCCACACCCTGCAAAAACGCCAGGGTCTAGTCAAACAATGAGGAAAGAGAAAGAATATGTTTGTGATTCAAAACTAATTTTTCTCCAAATGACCATCTGTGTGTGATTTAAACAGATTCCACACTACCAAACAGTATCTTGGCTTACAGCCAGTTGTTTTCAGTTCTTCTGACCCAACTTGCAAAGAGAGTCTGTTCCATGTGTTCCAACAATGCTTCTTTTGGACACTTAAAATATATAAATCTAGGAACACTGATGTATATTTAGATATTGTAGACTAAAAATCTTGTTGCTTTGTTACTTTGCCTACTTAGAAAAGGCTCCTTGCTGTCCCCCATTTTTATTGTAAAGACAAGCTTGCACACACACTTTGTTCTTTAATTAAAGGTAAAACTAAGCTAAAACACAGACAAGCAAAATTCTATCAGCCCTTTGTCAAGTTCCCCTAACGAACAATAAGGAATACAAAGTTTTAAAGAAAAGCTACCAATACTTAGCATTTTCAGAAAATGCCATCAACTGTGGATACATTTCTGGGTCACGTACCCTCTGGAGAAATACATTACAGCAGTCAGTTCCCAACTCAGAGATGATTTTTGCCTGAAGGTATAACTCAGCAGCCAGCACTGCATTTTCCCAAGAGGTAAGAAGATAAATTGCTCAGGTAGCTGTCATTTTCCTTCCTGTGTAACACTTGATCAAGACAGTAGGACCATTCAAGTATCAAAGTCAGAGCTTTAACATTTCCATAATTTTTACTACTTACACTTCTTTGCCATAGATTCATTCAAGAATTATGCAGTAAATCATCACAACATCATAGCAGATAATTTGAAGTTTTAACTATGAAGCTCCTGACCTGAAACTTATAAGTCAATAATGTTAATCAATTACTAACAAAATGCCAACCTGAAAAAGGTACTTCTGCATATACTGAGGGGAAAAAAAAATTAAGATGCATTAAATCATTCACCTAACAAAATCAGTATGGACAAATAAGCTAAGATGCAACTCTGAAAGTGAATCTCTGAAATCTCTGAAAGTGAAAATGTTCAAGTGAGCAGTCTTAAACATCTGCATTTTGTTTGAATAGAAGAATCAAGAAATCAAGATAATTCTTTAGGAACTTGCAACTATTTCAAGTCTCTCCTTCATTACATCTAAGATGAACTAAAAGGATAACGCGAAGTGAACACATAGATCTTCATTGATCAGCCTTCCCTTCTTGAACATTCCCATGTACACAGATTGCTAGAGTCAAAGAGAAAGCTCTTTGAAAGTCAAATTCTGAGGACAAAATAGCTTTTCACCTTCTTTGAATGTTGAATCAGTGCTAAAATTCAGAGGAATTACTGAAGTTTATACTTTTATGATGCTGAGTTACAAAACTCGTTTGCATTGTAAGAACGCTCAAGTATTTAGAAAAAAAAAATAAAAGGAAAAAGAAACAATACTTTTAAAATATTTAAAAATCACATAACTAAAGTTATCAGCCATTCCTCTTAGAGCACTGAACTGCACAGTTGTCACAGTGTGGAAGAAAGGCACAAGAAATAAACTTTCCAGAATCCTAGGTGGTACTTCAACTTTCCAAGACAGGCATTCTTCCCCCTTCAAGACAGAAATATGGCCTCTGCTTCACAAATTTCAGTTCCTTAAAACACAGTTGAGGTGTTCAGAATAATCACAATAATGATATAATCAGCTAAGACTATGTGCATGCGTTGTTGCAGTACTATTTGAGTCATTTGTAATAGTTACTTCTTAACAAGAGGAAAAAGATCAATACAGAAAAGCTTTCTGCCACAAAAGAATTCTGGAAAAGACTTAACTGCTGAGTCAATGGAGTAATATGAGTTCTTTGGCATGCCATCACTAAAATCAAATGCAGAGCTTGATTTCTGTGGGCAGTATGACTTACAACAGGTCCAGTGGTTCATAAAAAAAGGCATCTTGTGCTTCTCTCCAATACTATGAAGTTGACTTTACACCACAGGTCAAGACTAATGCATGCTTTTGCCTTCGGTTGTTGACATACAAGCGGGAAAAAAAAATTAGTTCCCAGATGTGTCTGCTGTAACATGACACTGCCACAGTAACAGTTTAGAACTAGCAAATCAGTTCAGAATTGGACTGTGGCACCCAAAGCAATCATAAAACCACAGCTACAGTTTTTAACAATTTCCTCGTTTTTCCTAACCATTATTGTACATTAGGATGTCTAAATAAATTTGACGTGGTCATTACTCTGATTCTAGTACAACTCAGGAATCAAACAATTGTATCAAAATGGACTATAAAAGTCACTGGGTAAACAATTATTGTTTGCTGGAGAAAATGAATCTCATATTAAATGATAAATCATATTTCTCATCTGACTGCTTCATAGAAAGTAACAAACATCACTGCACAAAGAAAGATTTAAAAAAAAAAAAAAACAACACAAACAAAAAAAAACCCACAACACAGCAAGTGAACAACAGTGATAGAGTTAGCAAACAAGAAGTGACTCTAAAATCAAAAGCATCTTTAAATTGTAAATGCAAACTGACTCACAGAGAACTGATCTTTTCTACTGAACACAGAGATGCTTTGCCCTAAAAAGGAACACAAACAGAATCTGGAACTGTTTTCCTCCACAACAAGGGATGGCAAGACTACAATGCTGAAGATTATCAACCTTGCCAGACACATCTGCTGTGAAACAACCACACCTGAAGAGTAACTTCCTATCCAAGTCAAAACATTCAAGAACTTCGCTTCTGGAAACACTTACGTAATGATCGTCGTCTCTTGTTTTTTAACTTCCTTCTTTTATTCATTCCAGCTTTAGATGGAGATTCCTCTTTGGCCTTTGGCTGGCTGGCAACTTTTGATGAGTTCTGCTGGCTGAAGTGTGTGGGCACGTGACGGGCAAGTCCTCCCTGAGATGCAAAGCTGGCATTGCACCCACCAACCACACACTAATGAGAAAACAAAACAGAACACCCCTATCAGCACGCTCTATAGCACTCACGGGAGTCTGACACAGCTTTCAGTTTCCCTTTTCTGGCTCAACCTCCAACACTAAAAGGAAGACATATTTTTAATGATCGTGCAATTCTTAAGAGGACAACAGAAACATAATCTGAAATAAATTCTATCTGAACTTTGTAATTCTCAGCAATTACTCCATGGTATGATTTTCTGCATGTTATATTCTATTCTGTCACATTGTATAGCATAAAACCAAACAATGCACTGACAAACTCCTCCTACATAAAATAAACGCTTCTGAAGATTTTTCCCCTTTGCAGATCTGCAAAAGATCATTTGTCTTTCAAAATACTGCACTCCTATTCTGTATTTCTAAACAGCTATTCGATCATTTCATAACAGTAACATTCTCTAATGTTCCCTTTTCTGGTGACAAGCCACAAGTGAAAAAAATATAACCTTACCCATATTGAAGTGCCAGCAGCTTAATGCTTTGTGTAAATGCTAAATAAATTCACTAAAGAGTCATCTTATGGTTCTGCCTAAAACTTTAACTTCAATAACCTGAAAGTTCTATTAATAATTTTTAATTTGGGGATGCTGCTACTACTACTTCAGAAGTATTTAAGAAAGTCCTTATTGGAAGAAAATTGCCTTTCTTCCTCAGACAAAATAATCAAAGATCCAACTATGATTAAGCAAAACCACAGAAATCCTAAGATAGGTATGACTAAGCTAGTAGTGGCTACAATTGTTGGCACTTCTGCAAGTATTTGGTTTATATGCACAATTATTTAATTTGAAAAGTGAGCAATTATACTGTTGAGAAGCGAGGTACAAACCTTTGCTCTTGTGCTTTGAGCTTACAAAGGTTAACAGAATGATACAACCACAGAATGGCTTAGGTTGGAAGGGACCTTAGAGATTATCTACTTCAACTGCCCTGCCATGGGCATGGATGCCTCTCAATTAGACTTGGGTGCTCAAGGCTTCATCCAAGCTGGCATTGAACACCCACAGAGCAGAGGCATCCACAACCTCCCTGGGCAACCTATTCCAGAGTCTAAACACCCTTATACTGAAGATCTTCTTCCTAAGATCCAATATAAACCTACTCTCCCTCTGTTTAAAACTATTTATTTGTTCTTCTACTGCTAGACACTCTTATGAAAAGTCTCACTCCAACCTTTCTGTAGGATCCCTTCAGGTATTGGAAAGCAGCTCTAAGGTCCTCCCTGGAGCCTTCTCTTCTCTAGGCTAAACAACCCCAGTTCCCTCAGCTTATCCTCATAGTAGAGGTGCTCCAGCCCTTTGATCATCTTTGTGGTCCTTCTCTGGACTCACTCCAACAGCTGTGTCCTTCTTATGATGGAGACACCAGAACTGGATGCAGTATTTGAGGTGCGGTCTCACAAGAACAGTCTAATAGAAAAGTAGTTTTAAGATACACATTCCATCACTGGTTGCAGTGAATTGTATATCCACATGATCAGTTTTCCTTCTGATGCAGAACATGTCAGGGCAAATCAGCTGATCAGCCAGCAGTTAAAATAAAATATAAAAATATTGCCACCCTAAACCACTGGAAAGTTCTTCCACATATGTTCTGCTCCTCCTTGTCTTTCCTCTCTTTCTCAGCTCCTTCACCTTTACCTCTCTTCTCCAGCACTTCCTTCAAAAGCAAATGGATGAGGCAGCTCCAACAGGAGTTCAGAATTAAGTAACACTGCAATCAAGGACATAGTGCTTGGTCTTCTATAAAAGCTAAGGATGAATTTGGAAGGCCTTAGCCTGTAACTTTGCCCCAAGCCTGTAACTTTTACTGAAAGACAAAAAAAACAGCACTAGAACAGCATTTTGCATGTTTTGTCCCAAGAACTCAACTATACTGTTTTCCAGAGGTGGCTGCAGAATTAGAAAGTCTGTTTCTTCCTCAGAACTAAAAAATGTCTTTCCATCATCAGCATCGTACTACATAGTGTCCATAAAAGAAACACTTGTGTTATTCCCAAGGTCTTAATACTTGCTATAGGACTAGAAATATGTATAGACATTTCAAGACAGCAAAAAAACAAAAACAAACAAAAAAAAAATAAAAAAGAAAAAAAAAAAGGACTTTTTTTTTAAGAGAGAAAAAAAAAAACAGAGGAAGTTAGGGAAAGTTTCCCAAGTACTGTGCTAATTGCAAATATAATTGCCTGATAAAAAGCTTCAGGATCCTTCACACTGTATTTTTAACTCCCTGTGTCTTCCACTAAGGTGTCTTCCCACACCTTAAGAATTATCTATATTTTTACCAAAACCTACCTATGGCTTTTAACCATGCCCTGTAATCTCCCATATCCAAACAGCACCAATGTTGTATAGTTCTGCTGTACTGATTTATGATGTATGAAATCCCAGCACATGTGAAATTCAGAATACTGAAGCTCACAATCTCATTTACACTACAGTAACTTCATGCAATATTTATTATTTCAAATCAATGTTGAAGATTAAAATCTACACTTATAGAATCATACAATGGCTTGGGTTGGAAGGGATCTTTACAAATTATCCAGTTACAATTCTCCTCCCATGGGCAGGGAGGAGACTGTAAAGCTCACAACAAATAGAGGTAAAATACATGCTTGCATTAGTTCAAGCCACTTTTTATTCAACACTTTTAAGTCTTGCCCATAAACTTCAGTTTCACTTTCATTAAGGTGCTCCTGACTTCAGCTTCTAGTTCTTTCTGATCCTACAGATATAAAAATTAATTAAAAAATCCACAAGACGAATCCCTATACCCTAGAGTTCAATTACAGTGAGAAATTAGAACTTCAGTTTTGCCAATGTCTACTAGAAATTAGAAGTAACTTAAAGTGCATCAAATTCCAAGTTGATTAATGTATATCCAAACCAAACACTTTCAGAAAATGAGACAAACTTTGCATTAGGCAGATTTTTAACATTTTGTAAAACACAAGTTCATGAGGCTTAATTTATTCAATCAGAGAATTGTCAGGGCTGAAGTGACCTCAAGGATCATCTAGTTCCAACTGCCCTGCCATGGGCAGGGACAACTCACACTAGATCAGGTTGCTCAGAGTACCATGCAGTCTGGCCTTAAAAACTTCCAGGGATGGGGCTTCCACCACCCCCCTGGGCAACCTGCCAAGTGTTTTATTTCTTGTCAGATGGGAAACACTGGTTTATGACTCACAATGGCACAACTTATCTACTTATGTACAAAGAAAACAAATGTAGGTATTCTATGCAAATTATCTACAAAAGATACCACTCACTTTTCTTGCTCAGCCCAAGTTTCACTTTCCACAGCCCACAAACCAACATCCTTAAACTTTTAATATATGCAGTTAGAAATTATCTTTTTTTCAGTAAGGCATTATATCAAATATTGGCAGAAATTTTTTTTTTTTCAGTAAGTCACTATAGTAAATACTGGCAGGAATCATTTTTTTTTCAGTTAAGTCACTATATCAAATGTTGGCAGGAATCATTTTTTTTTTCCTTTAAGTCACTATATCAAATGTTGGTAGAAATCTTTTTTTTTTTTCAGTAAGTCACGATATCAAATATTGGCATGAATAATTTTTTTTCTTTTTAATAAGTCACTATATCAAATACTGGCAGAAATATTTTTTTTTTCAGTAAGTCACTGTATCAAATACTGGCAGAAATCTTTTTTTTTTTCCAGTAAGTCACTATATCAAATACTGGCAGAAATCTTTTTTTTTTTTCCAGTAAGTCACTATATCAAATACTGGCAGAAATCTTTTTTTTTTCCAGTAAGTCACTATACTAAATACTGGCAGAAATCTTTTTTTCCAGTAAGTCACTATACTAAATATTGGCAGAAATCTTTTTTTCCAGTAAGTCACTATACTAAATATTGGCAGAAATCTTTTTTTCCAGTAAGTCACTATACTAAATATTGGCAGAAATCTTTTTTTCCAGTAAGTCACTATACTAAATATTGGCAGAAATCTTTTTTTCCAGTAAGTCACTATACTAAATATTGGCAGAAATCTTTTTTTCCAGTAAGTCACTATACTAAATATTGGCAGAAATCTTTTTTTCCAGTAAGTCACTATACTAAATATTGGCAGAAATCTTTTTTTCCAGTAAGTCACTATACTAAATATTGGCAGAAATCTTTTTTTCCAGTAAGTCACTATACTAAATATTGGCAGAAATCTTTTTTTCCAGTAAGTCACTATACTAAATATTGGCAGAAATCTTTTTTTCCAGTAAGTCACTATACTAAATATTGGCAGAAATCTTTTTTTCCAGTAAGTCACTATACTAAATATTGGCAGAAATCTTTTTTTCCAGTAAGTCACTATACTAAATATTGGCAGAAATAATTTTCTTTTTCAGTAAGTCACTATATTAAATATTGGCAGAAATCATTTTTTTCCAGTAAGTCACTATATTAAATATTGGCAGAAATCATTTTTTTCCAGTAAGTCACTATATTAAATATTGGCAGAAATCATTTTTTTCCAGTAAGTCACTATATTAAATATTGGCAGAAATCATTTTTTTCCAGTAAGTCACTATATTAAATATTGGCAGAAATCATTTTTTTCCAGTAAGTCACTATATTAAATATTGGCAGAAATCATTTTTTTCCAGTAAGTCACTATATTAAATATTGGCAGAAATCATTTTTNTGAAAAAATCTTTTTTTTTCAGTAAGTCACTATATTAAATATTTGGAGAAATTTTTTTTTTTTTTCAGTAAGTCACTATATTAAATATTGGCAGAAATCATTCTTTTTTCAGTAAGTCACTATATTAAATACTGGCAGAAATCTTTTTTCAGTAAGTCACTATATTAAATATTGGCAGAAATATTTTTTCAGTAAGTCACTCTATTAAATACTGGCAGAAATCATTACATTCAGATGTTGTGTAGTTTTGAGACTATCTGATGACGTCATCCAATTCATCAACAGGTAATGTATCAAAAGATGACAGAGAATAACTTTGTGGTAGACAGGAAATAGAAGAAGAGGAGAAAAATCTTACCTGCTTTTTCTTTTTTTTTTTTTTCTCTCTAAAATAATATATCCAGCAATCCGTTACTAACGTGTAAAGTCTCTTCTCTCCAAAGATAAAGGAGCAGTTCAGGCTGTCACTTCAGGATCTCTGGACGGTAAGTCACACCAATTCGGCTTCCCACCAGATAATTAAGACACATCTAGAGGGCTTCTAGTAAATCAAACTCTACTATTACGTACAACTTCAAACCAATCTCTTCATTTTTCCCCCAAAACCTAAATCTCAAAATTTTGCATTCAATTTTAGGTGTAATAGATTGGGTCCGGATTGGTGGATATGTTACTTCAAGAGAAAATAAGTCAACAAGTAAGAAGTTTAATTTCTCCAGTGTACCCATACCCACCATGATTAATGGGCAGAAATTACTTTAACAAATGATTTGAAACAAGTAGGATATATCTAGCAAAAGAGGCTGGGTTTATTCTAAATGCAAAATAACCAAATCTCCTTTTTCAAATGGTCATTGCAATTTTTGCAGTTTTTCCAATAAATCTAGTAAGTGAGACAACTGAATAAACCTTCCTATTGTCTCCTTATCCAAGAGTTTAGGCAGAATGTCTGTATCTATATATATCTCGACCTGCAAAGCTCTAATGGAAAGGCGATATTCTGTTAGAAGAGTAACAGACATGCATTTCAAGAGAGGACTGAAGCTGTTTGGTTATGTTTTCGGCATTTCAACAAGTAGTTCTCTACTCAGAGCTACACGAAATAGTCACTGCTTAATGAATTCTTGAAGTTACAGGTGGTAGAATGAGCAGCAAATTTCACTTTTATTACTACTTCCTTTTCCGCTTTTAAACAAAGGGTGAATGTCTCTGATGAACCTATGCACTGTTATTCACTGATTTTGAAAGCATTTACCTCACATCAGCAAATCCTGCACAACTGACCTTAAGCACTAAGGGCAACCTCACTACAATCAGTATGTGAAAGCACTCAATAGCATACCCATATGCAGTCTTATATTTGCATAAAATCTCCTATTGTTTTGTGTTCATTCTACCATTTCTCCTTTCGTTTTGCCTAACATCTTCTACCTCGTCACCTAGACTATACTTTAAAGGCTCATTTGATATGTCTTCAAGTAACTTTCAATGCCTTGTACAGCAGCAAGGCATATAAAATAGTAATATTTTTTTTTTGAGTACCAGAAAACATGCTAGAAAACGCCAGTTGTCACAGCATATGAAATATTCAAATATTACTTTTAACTGTGACATTTAGGACAAGTAAGGTAGAACAATTTCATTTCTTTTTTTTTCTCAGCTTGCCAGAGTTACCAGTATCAGTTTTCTAACTCAATTATTATTCCTTTAGATCCACCTGTCTCAAGAAAACATGAAAGTTTTTAAGGTGCTGAACTTTCAACAGGACCACCGCTATGTTATTTCCAGAAGCTGCAAAAATTACGTAGGAATGGAATGAAAAAATAAGAACACAGTCAGTGTCTTCAGAGAAACAATTACATGCTCTGAGAATGCTTATATTAAATGAATGTCTACAATGAACAAAGGAAAAAAGAAAAAAAGAAAAAAAGAAAAAAGGATGGCTAGAATCAGACTGCAATATGCAAAGCAGCAGCAGATCTATGAGCTTTAGATATTAAGAGACCAAACAGCAAGCCAAAGTAAGTAGGTTCTCTAACACCAGTCTGTTTGCTCCTCTTGCTGAGAAAAAACAAACCTCAGAAATGTTGTTTATCAAAAGTGGAACTGGGAATGCATGCTGCTTGCAGAAATTGTGCTTGGCTACAGACTAAGAACTAGCTGCAATGACAACTGTCTCACTTAAAGGATGTTTTTCCTTGGTGGATGGATTTGTGTGTGCACTAGGCAAACACACTTATCAGTAACAAAACTAGCAATAAAAAAAATGCAAAAGAATCCATCCATGTGTTCTACATGAAACCTCAAGCATTGGAATGAGCTGCCCAAGGAGGTGGCTGAGTTGGCATCCCTGGATGTGGTGCTAAGGGATATGGTTTAGGGTGAACCTTGTGGAGTAGGGTTCTCGACTGGACTTGGCGATCCTGAGGGGCTTTGCCAACCTGAATGTTTCCGTGGTTCTGTGAAACCTGAGGCCACCAGTACTAAGTATTAAAAGTTTTGGGGAAAAAAGGAGGGAATAAACAGAAAAGCAATAGGGAAATGAGGTCCTGACTCCTACCTGGCAGGCTAGCCTATCATTTTACTTTGATCAGCAGATTAGTTAGGCAAAATGGCATCATTCTCATGAACTGCACATCACTAGCAGGAAAATGCCCCGTATAAAAATGGAGCTATGATAGCCAGGGTCTCAAAAACAGATATCTAGAAGGCAATTTACCTTTTCTGTGACACAGGTATTGAAACATTAATGCTGATGGAGATATGCTAAGCCACACAAACAGAAACAACAGGAGACACAAATATATGAAACGTTTTGCCATTATAATTTTGAAGTGGGTTGATTTCTGTGATAAATGAATTACAGTCACACAGTTTATATGAATGCATGGGAAGGGCAGCTAAATCGACAAAGAACTTTTAACAGAAGGCAGAGCTGCTAATTACAACTGGAAACAGTTTTTAATCAAAGGACAACATTGTGTGTATTGGTAACTAAGCCCCAAATGGGCAACTGCATAAAGGGAGTCCACCTGCAAGCAAAAGGGTGGTAGGACAGGGATGCCTTCAGTGGAGTAGTTCTATGCAAAGGACAAGTTTATGTCTGAGACAGTCTCCAACTGTCTCTCAATTAAAAAAAAATACTTTTGCCTCCTCTTTCAGCTAGAATTACAAGAACATAGCAACCTGCCATATATCTAAGATGACTGTGCTCTTTTACCTTTACAAAAGCATATTTTCCATGCTTTTGGTAATTTCTTAGTTAAATTCTTTGCCTTTCATAAACATCCTTAAGAGCAGTTCTTCAGTCAACATCTATTTCCATCACTGTCTTTCACACCTTTCCTCAAAAATCCTGACATTTGCTTAGTTTTTAAATAAAACACTGAATGACTAGGTATTTTCACAACTCCTCTAAAATAGCAGATTCCTTCCTTTTATGCTGTAACTCAAGCATATTTCCATGAGACAGCAGAAATACCATTTGTAATTTAGGTTTTGGGAGATACATTGTCTCCAGTAACCATCAAGTACAAGAGGTCCTTAACCCAACTCTGACTTGAAAAAAAAAAATTGGTTTTTCCTAAAAGGTGAGATTCTGATTTAAGAGTGACCAAATGCACCAAACAAACATTTTCTCTGTTTTTGAATGACTGCCATAAAACAATTAGCAATGGCTGTTCTTGGACTAATCAAGGCTAATATCCAATGCTTTCTTAAGTGCTTTTGTATCAAACAGTACATTTCAAAGGCTTGTATAAGAAAAGCAGCAAGCAAGGAGAGGGGGCTAGTTAATTATTAGGTTGCTATCACAGACACTTAGAACACTTGGCTATCTCATGTGAGACCTGTAGCCTATATTCAGCATAAATGACAGGAGAACAAAAGATGTTACAAAATTCTACTCAGACCCCAATTATCCCCCATTCAAAGCCCCCAGGAACAGACTGAGAAATATAGAGAACAAAAACAAACAGAGGGACTAAAGGCAACAGTAGGAAAAGAATGCTGAAGTGACACACATTGAGCCATGATGATTAACTACTGCAGTCCTAGCCTGTGTTTTGTTCTTTCCCTTAGTGTGACCAGAAAGTACAGAAAACCAGCTGGTGAAATAATACATATTTAACACAATATGATTATTATCACAATTAACTGTTTTAAATTTTACGGCTCTAGCTGTAACCAGCACAGCCAAAAATTTGGGATACCAACTTTTACTGAGTTTGCTAACTAAGTTTAACAGACTCCAAAGTACTACTGGTATTTCTAAGCTATGCCCACACCTCTTTGAAAACCACTGTTTCTAAAATCGAGTTTCTTTGATCTACAGCAAATAAGTACACAAATTAGCCTACTTGAAAGACCATCCTTCAAGACCAAAGCTGCCATGATGCCTTAAGGTATATGAAACACTTAATCCAAAAATTAGTAAATCTAATGTACAAGTTTCCCCAGATGACTGGGTGTTTTTAAATTTCCTTCAGGGATTAGCACTGAAGATTAGACCAGTTGCTGGAACAGTCATACCTGCAAGCTTTCAGGGATCTATGATACTTATGCTATGCTTTCAAGAGCATACTAAACTTACTCATGTAAACAAAGGTTATGATAACCTCAAGAGTTTATTTCCTGTTGTTCCTCAGTCACAAACCTTCAGACTAAACTACACATTTCAGTATGGAAAAATGTCTGACCTTTATGAAAAAGCTTCTTAACGTACAACGCACTATTTTTACTCTCTAGGTTTTAACCTTAGTTTAGTTTTTCATTAGAACTACTGTTACAAGATGTGCAAAATTACAAACTTCTGGAAAACATCACTGCAGTGGAAAAGTACTTCTGAGAAATAGGTGCCCTAAAATATATCTTTTCCTTTTTTTTTTTGGTAATGAAAAGATATTACCCGAGAAGAAAGAAGAGAGGGAAGTGAAGAAACAGTGACTAAACTCAGTGAGGTTGTGGGGTAGAGGATAGGAAGACATAAAATGCTACCTAAAAGTACAACCAACCCCTAAATCATTTTCATACCCTACATGGAAGGAGAACTTCAGTCTGAAGTAGTGTGGGTGGGACTTACCATAAAGTGATCCAGGACTGACAGCTATGAACTGCCCCAACTGTATCCATAAGAGGATGAAGCAACTCATTAATAACGGATTGGTGGATATGGGAATGATAAACACTACTATACCTAGAATTGCAGGTACAGATTAGGGGGAGAAAGAAAGAGAAAGTTAGAAAATACTACGCAGGAAATACAGTCAGCTCAACGGTCCTGTATTCCTGACTTCCTTACTATTCTCAGAGAGGTTAACCATACAGCCCCTGACTGTGTTTCAACTGAATTTTGCTAGCAAAACCAGCTCTTTTTCAAGCACACAATGTGCACCATCAGGCATAATCCAAAGTTTACTGTGGAAATGTGAAGCATGAGGAAAAATGTTGCATTGTACGCAGTCTGACTGAGGAATACCACAATAAAATTGAACTTCAGCACTACACAGTTTTACACTGTCCTACCACTTATAGATTAAAAGGCATAAAGATAGAGAAGCAATAACCATTTTCTTCACTTGTTTCCGTAACAGAACAGAACCTTTGGGCGCAATTACTGCAAAGATGAAGGCTCAGCTCACTGGATACTTTTTAAGAGATCTTCCTGCGATGGCATTTTTCCACTAACATACTGCATCAAGAAAAACAAAGAGGATCGCTCATAAAATAAGAGATCCAGTTTTACAATAACTCCTACCTTGAAAGGTTTGTCCCCACTGTGTGTCAGCATATGCCTCTGCAACCAGCTTTGACTTGTTGAAGGCGTATTATATACTTTGCAACCTTTCCACAAGCACACAAACACCTGAGAGAGTAAAAACATGGTATGTTTACACAAGTCAAAGGCAGTAGTAAAAAAAACAAACAAACAACAAAACCCATCATAAATCGTAGAAAGGTAAGGTTGGAAGGGACCTCAAGGATCATCCAGTTCCAACCCACTGCCATAGGCAGGGACACCTCCCACTAGCACAGCTCACTCAAGGTCGCCTCCAACCTGGCCTTGAACACCTCCAGGGAGGAAGCAGCCACAATCTCTGCCTCCCTGGGCAACCTGTGCCAGTGTCTCACCATACTCACTGTAAAGAGCTTCCTCCTAACATCCAGTCTAAATCTCCTCTCTGCCAGTTTAAACCCATTGCCCCTTGTCTTGTCATCACAAGAAAAATTAATCACATTAGCAAAGAAGCCTGTTTTCACAATATAAAGTATTTTCCAACTAATTTTGAACAATTACATTTTACTTTGAAACACACTTCTCATATTTTAGTATGGAAAAAGTAAATTGCCAACACATGTACTCAAAAAAAAAGTCACTGAAAAAAACCACCAAGAAACAGATACTTCTACAGAAAAACACAACTGAGAGCCGCAGCATCCACTGCAGCCTGTCTGCACTCAATATGCTTATCCTTCAGATACCGAGCCACAACATTTGTCAGTAACAAATTTGTATTTTCTGGGCAGTAGATACAGAAATATAATCATTTACTCTCATAAACAATTAATAATTTCTTTTTCTTTTTTCTTTTTTTTTAAATTTTTTACAACACTGTTTTAGATAGAGGAGTTTGATGTTCTCTAATACTGCCTCTCTCTAGTTAGGGCTGTACGCCTAATTCCTGATAAAGAAAGTTCCAATTTCTCACTGGATTCAATCAAAATCCATGGGTGTTTTGTGATTCCAGTGTGCACATCTGTCACATGCACAAAAGTGAATTAAGGGGAACAGAACTTACTCATGCTGCCTTTCTCTCTCCTCTTATTGTGTCTATCTAAAACTGACAGAATAAAAGAAGCTCACTGAACTTGCCTTTCATTACAATTTCAACAGGTCTGTGTGTGAAGGGAAGTATAGCCCTAATCTGCAGCAAAAAAATAGTCCCCAGGAATAGCATTGTCCATAACACAGGTTTTCAGAACTGTAGGAAACTAATTGGATTTGAGGTTTTTGTTCTCTTTTGGAGATTGAAAAACTGAATCTTCAAAGGACTGTATTTTCAAAACAAAAGAGTAGCCTCAGGAGTACTAAATATTCACTGTGTAACACACAGATAGCCTGATTTACTAATACAAAGCTAGAAAATCCTGAATGCCTGTATAACTGATGCAGGCCTACTGACACGTAAGGACCAGCTTCCTAAACCTTTGGTGTTTGCTGCTCCTCAGTTTTTGAGATTCCCCTGAAGCCACAGAATTGGTATTTCTGAAATTCCTGGCTCTGCAACATCTCCATAACTGTCCAAATATTTCCATCAGCAACTACAGGGCACTCAAAAGAATATTACTATTAAGTCAGAGACAGTGGAAATGCAATTCCTCCAAAGAACAAGCACTTGATTTTACAACAATCCACCAGAAGTCCAAGTAAAGCTTCTTGGGAACCCTTGCCAAATGGCTGAATACAAAATATTTCTGAAAGAAATCAGAGGGAAGTAAAACTATTTGTCAAAAAGTTTCCTGGGCTCTTTGCAGACCTCTCTGCTTTAGTTTCGAGCCATTATCTCAGTATTAGTCTGAAAATATACATTTTAGCACACAAAGAGGCTTATCACATTACTCTTAATTTCTCAAGAAGCAGCTACTAACCGCCACTTTTCTTCAAATCTGTTGTCACTCTAGTTAAGTAGTATCTGAAATGTAATTGAAGCTCCACAAATCTAACACCACTTAAAGACCTCACCAGCAGGTGGCAGACAAACCCCTGAAAAGAAACAGGCTGGAACAGTCCCTTCATAAACCAGCTCCAGGTGACTGAAAAGTCTGAACTAAACGCAACAGTTGCTAGGCACTTCGTGATTCCAACAACCTCCTCTTTCAGAAAGACAAATACAGTCTTAGCATTTAAATAAAAATATCTACAAATCATATCAACATGGAATGAAAGTGAACTAAAATGTACCAAAAAATCTCCAACATAACCTAAAAAAAATCTTCCAGTCCATGTTTAAGAAATGAAAAGTGACAAAGGGTCATGCATGGATGGGATTAAAAAAAAAAAAAATTAAATTCACTGGAGATTCGGTTGTGTGGAAGTCTCCAGAATACTAATACATCCTATCCATTTAATTGTTTAATCCAGGATTCATCTAACACTTCCACGAATTTATGAACAGAACTGCAAAAAATAATCTCATGAGCGGCTAAAAAGTCCGCTCAACAGATTGACAATTCTGCTTTGAGCAGGAACTGAAGAAATTATCACCAAATATGAAGCTGAAAGCTCAATCACATCAGCAAACATTAGCTAAACACAACCAAAGTCATGGCAGTCTCTCAGTGACACAATAAAGACATAATAAAGTAATGCTAATTAGCACTTACTAAAATCTCCTACTCACACAAAGACTAATAGCGTCTACCAGACAAAAGACTAAATTAATATTTTGTTTCTGGAGAAGTGACAGGACAAAGTCAAAAGATGATGACTATTCTAGCCTAAGATGTTATACCAGCTGTCCAAGAAATCTGCCTCTCTTGCAAACACCAAATTTGGTGGAAGTGTTGATCTGCTCCTAGACAAGAAGAATCTGCTGGGATAACTGGACAGACTGGATCAATGGGCCAAGATTCAACAAGGCCAAATGCTGTTTCCTTCATCCTGTGCAATGCTACAGGCTTGGGGAAGAGTGGATGGAAAGCTGCCCAGCAGAAAAGGACCTGGGGCTACTGGTCAACAGCAAGCTAAGTATGAGCCAGCAGTGTGCTCTGGTGGTCAAGAAGACCAAAAACATTCTGGCCTGCACCAGGAATAGCGTGGCCAGCAGGAGTAGGGAAGTGACCACACCCTGGTACTTGGCACTGACGAGGATGTTCCTCAAATGTTGTGTTCAGTCTTGGGCACCGAGTTGCTGGAGCATGTCCAGAGAGGTGCAAGGACGCTGGTGAAAGGGATAGAGAACAAGTCTTACAACGAGTGACTGAGGAACCTGGGGTTGTCAGTCTGTAGGAGGGCAAGGGGAGCCCCCATTGCTCTCTACAACTACCTGAAAGCAAGCTGTAGTGTGGTGGAAGTCAGTCTCTTCTCCATAGTATCAAGCGATAGAATGAGAGTAAATGGCCTGAAATGGCACCAGGGGAGGTTTACAGTGGTTATTAGGAAATATTTCTTTACTGAATGAGGGGTCAGATATCAGAACATGATGCCCAGGGAGACGATGGAATCGACATCCCTGGAGAAGTTCAAAACACATGTGAACATGGTGCTTTGGGGCATGATTTAATGGCCACAGTGGTGTTAGGTCACTGGCTGGACTCCATCTTAAGAGGTCTTGTCCAACCAAAACAATTCTAAAGAACAACAATACAGTGCCAAAAGCAGACAGATTGCTTATGCTTGATGTTGAAGGTAGCTTACACACTATTCCAGGCACCAAGGTAATTTGGGAGGCTGGGGAGGGGTGGGCAGTTAAGAACAGTGTTCAAATTACTCTAATGGAAGATATTTCAAAACACTGTAATTTTGAGACCAACAGAAATTGCATCATTTGACTGAAATACACATGATTACATATGCACCTCAATTTTAAAATAAAATACTAGATGCAATTATGATGAAGGCATACTTGGCACCAGTACTACAGACAGAGCTGTTGCAGTAAGACTGTGTACTCTTCAAGTCAAGGAACCTTACATCTTCCTGTTACACATTCTGTATTTTACCCCTAGTGAGAATCCATTTGTGAAAATGATCAAGGAATGACTTAACCCAAGTCCACATCCAGTAGCAGGTATACTAAGAGTTAAGTAAATTAATTCCAAGTATAAGCACTTTAAGATATACAAAGAGCTTCACAATGTTGTGAAGTTAGCACACCTATCAAAAACCTGATCACATCAAATCATTTTTAACAGGAACTTAGGGGATCCTGAAAGCTAGGCATTCACTAGAAAACACAGAATAACCAATCAGGTGAACTGTGCAAAAGACGAATGAGTGACTGACACCAAAAAGCTGAAGGCCCAACCTTAGCTGCCACTAGCTATGGAACTGATACTTTAAAATGTAAACTTTGCTACTGTCTTTGAAGAGTAAAACATTGGAAACTAAGACGGAAAAAACCAAAAAGTAACACCAACCCCTCCTCGCTGACCATCCACATGTATGGAGCGAATATGATCTGCCAAATCCGGGCTGGAGCTGAAGCAGGCATGACAGTGGTCCCAGCAACAGTTGTAAGCAATGCTTTTTGCAGAGGAGGCAGGAACTCCTTGTCCATTCATCATAACTGGAGTTGAACGTCCACTAGAAATTGTGCTGTCTACATCCATAATAGTGCTGCTTATGCTGTAAGACGAGATAGAACAAAAAAACCAGGAAATTTTATTTGCTGCATGTTAACAGAACAAAGAAAAATAGTAGCTCTTTAGGGTTTTGTCTCAGATATATTTAGACAGAAAATCTTTAAAAACTTACTATTTATTGAGATTCATTACCTTAACTACACTAAATGTACAAGCAGGAAATAGCTACTGTTACTTGAAAACATAACTTCTGGACATTAGCAACAAAAGGAATGGATGGAAAATTCTCTCATTCACTGACTTGTCAGAAAATTAACTCTCATGTGATTAACAAAGCAATTTAAGCTACATTACTCAGACATTCATTATTTTTTATTTCCCAGGAGAGGGAAGGGGAAAAAAAAAAAAAAAAAAGATTAAAAAAAAAAAAAAAGGTATGCTTGGTCAGACCAGAGATATACCTAACCCAGTTCCTTAAAAACAGCACTGAAGTTCTACGGAAGGTTTAAGGCACTCTCACTTTTGCCCCAGCATGGTATCCATCACATGCACAGTCTATACTAACAGTTTTTCCCTTGTTTTGCTGGTTGTTTCTTTAACACTTAATGAACTCCTCACAGAAGGAAGCAGCAGTGAAACATGAGGCCAGCAGGGGTCATTTTGATCAGCTGTTCTGCGCTGTATCTTGGCAAACACCCGGCCAAGTGTCACACTAGACCAGAAAAAAAATTGCAGTGTGCTCTTTTCAAAGACATGTATTGTATGGAGACAATCGGATATTCTTACTGAGTAAATACTAAAAAGCTACTAATACAGCTTTTTCAGCTTGTGAACCTGCCTGTTGCCTCTTAGGATCTTTATGGTTTTGTCTTCCACGAAGTCATAGCACTACAAAACGGCTCAACTTTGAAATTAGCTCAGCCAGGTAGTCAAACATCCCACTTGTAACAGGTTAACCTGCCTGCTCCCCCCCCCCCAAAGTAAGGGGGAAAGTAACAAAACCCAGGATTGAGATAAAGAGAGTTTAATAGAACATAATCACAATGCATAATTACTTTAGCTAATAATCCAATTGATCCAATAAAACAGTGCTGGATTACCTTAGCCAGGCCTATTTGCAGAAGAGCAGTGAAATACAGGATAAAGCCAGTGAGCTACCTGGCTCCCACGCCTACAGAAAGGAGCCAACACCCCAGACTCAGAACCCAGAAGCAGCAACTGGGACAGGAAGCCTCTCATGTTGCAATCTGAACTTCAAGCCCCACAATACTTTGCTCCAGGCAGCACTTTCATTTTTGAAGCTAGCACGACTGCAGCCTGGTATGAGTAATGGCATCAAATTCAACTCAACCCATGACACTGATCACATAGGGGAGATCAGACTGCCTGTGGTCTTGTCCAGTTGAGCTGTTAACAGGTGCTTCCAAAGACTGCAGTTTCTGCTACCTTTCTGAAATATTTTTCCAATGTCTGACTAACCTCATTGTAGAGGAAGGGGAATATTTCCCAACGTATCATGAGAATTTTCAGTGTTGCAACTTCTGTCCATTGCCTCTTATCCTTGGTAGCTGTGGGATTTACTCATCTGATTCCTCTTTTGCTAAGCCTCCCTGTAACATCACTGAAAAGAGCAATAACTCTGTCCCCTTCTTATCCTAAAATTGAAGAAAACATATCTCTCAGCCTCTCCAGGGACCTCAAAAGATCATCCAGTCCAACCTCCCACCAGAGCAGGCTCACCTATAGCAGATCACACAGGAATGCATCCAGGCAGGTTAAACACAGAATTCCCAAAAGCGGCACTTAGAAATAGGCCTGCATGTATACATGGTGGCACACAACCTCATCACTTCTGTGGCACACAGTCATGTTACAAAGATCTGTGGTTCTACAGAAGATTGCTTTATTAAGGATGGAGAAGCACTGCAGACACAGCACTCGCAAACAGTTGCCTCACACCACTTCATGTGGTTAACAACCCTAACCTTCTATAACTGAAAGGTACCAAAGCACAGCACTTCATAAATATTTTAAGTAGGATCTCCTACTTTCAAGCTATTTACTGTTGATCTGAGTTTCTACATCCACTGACACCATCAACGAAATTCTCAAGACACTCACAATCACAGAAGCACCCAACCTCACTACAACCCCCTTTCAGGAACCATCTTTCTAACAGTTCTTTTGTAGGCTCTGCCAAAATGCATGAAATTCACTACCTTCACACATTTCTTCTCTAAAAATAATCTGTTAAATAAAAATGTAATTTTTTCCTCTTCTGTGCTTCCAATGCATTTCAAGTGATCAGACATCTCTCACTCTTGAGAACCAGCCTTTCTCACTTAGCAAGTTCTGGGTCATCCAGGAAAGATAAGGCTGCAAAGAGAATCTGTGAAAGACTTGCAAAATGGCTCCTCGTAATCATGCTGCCCTGTACAGTTTGAGTTTTCTCTAGTCTTTCATACACAGCCAGTGTCAGAAGGTTTTTTTAGAGAGACATCTGTAGTGTGTAAGTAGCATCACAGAACACACTGACTTGGGAGATCGCTCGCCCATTTCAAGATGAAGTGAAAAGGTGATGGTAAGTTTTACAGTCAGAGATGTGGCTACTGCTAAGTCCCTGACAACTCAACACTTCTCCCTAGATCTGATGATTAACCTGCTTTTTTGTTCCTTGGAATTTCAGAAAGGGGATGATGTGGGCACACAGTTCCATCGCCTTATCTAGTCCACTTGAGTCCTAACCCGACCAAAAAAGGGGAAGCACACCAACCCAGCCCGAGGAGGCTTGTATCTTTCAAGCTATGAATGGGGCTTTTCAAGGTAACCTGACTTTCTATCTGCTTGGGATGATCTGTAAGAGGGAAAATTCCTTAACAAAGGGAAGGTAGTAATGGAAATTACATTCTTCTGCTTTCTCATCTGAAATTCACAGTCCGTAAGTGGGAAAGTACTAATGTGTATCAACATGGAGAAAGTTGAACAAAGCAAGGAAAACAGATTTTGGCAAACTACTGATAACAAAACAAAGGCTTGGAAACAAATTTTCAGCTAAGTAAGTTAAACTAAAATTTTCTGCCTTTCTCTATGCCTTTGTTTCTGTAGCAAATAGATCTTTTTAAATCCTGACTGCCACTATCAAAGCAGAATGACACAAGTAGAACTTAAGCATCTGTGGCATTCCCCTATTGCTAGTGACAGACAGGTCTGGGTTTGCTCCCAAGCTGTAAGCAGGCTTCAGTTCCATTGTAATGGATCTATAGACCATAGCCTGATGAAGAATATTAGACATTTGAGTTTCACAGAGTTCAACTCAGGGGTCATCCCAAACAATAGAGCATCAAAAACAGTCACTGCTGGAGAAAGCCTGCATACACAATAGATGTTTTTTAAGAAGTACCATTCAAAGACTGACTAATTACTAAAATTTAAAACTGTTACAGCAAGCACAGCATAGTCTAAGAGATTATGTTATTCTCTACTTTCATCCTAATCCCAGCACCAGAATCAGCTATACTTCTAGAGACAAGAACTGAATGCCTTTGAAAAATAACTTCCTGAACCCACACCTCATTTTAGCAAGTCTACAAACACTGGCAAATGCAGCAAGGTAGAACTGAAAAGACTTCATCTTCTCTGAAGTGTCAGACCTTTTCATTTTCCCCTCTACCAAGAGATGAGCACCTTTGAAATGATACTGTAGAACAGTATATTCATTAAGCAACAATATTAATACCAGTTTAAACAGAGGAACCATTACCTCAAAGGCCCTCTTTCAGGTCTTATTTTTACCTGTACCTACTTTACTTTTAGCTAGAAATAATGTATCTTCACAGTCAAGAGAACTAAGACTTTTTTAGCATCACCTCCACATTAGAAGCTTAGTATCCGCACAATCTACACATGCTTGTGAAATCAAATGTGTCTAGATGGGGAAATTCAGTCCAGGTTGTATTTAAAAACAATTCTGACACTGAAATAAAAAATAATAGCTAGAAACCTATAGGAAGCTGCAAGTCCTTTTCACTTCACAGAGAACTAAAAAAAGTTGAAGTATTTTAAGGATTTGAGCAAAATTAAGCTACTGTTGAAATGATGCAAATGAGTATGTTCTATGAGGAAGGGGGGGGAAAAAAAAAAATCTCCAAATTATTCCCAAGGTCAAATGCACAAATTTTAAACCACATTTTACCATGTGCAAATTTGGGGCCCAACTGTTGTTTAGAGTCAAATGTGAATGAAAATACAACAAGCGTTATATGGTGTAACACACATCATTCTTGACACATGCTTGGCTCTCCAAGGAGATCAATTTCCTCACTACTGCAAGTAATCCCTTCCATTGAATTTAATTAATGGAAAGCCCCAAATTTTTTCTTTCCCTTGTTTTGCTAATCTTCCAGAACAACAGAGTAGGAGTCTAGAAGGAAAACCAACTAAATGTAAAAGAAGAGTATAATTTCATTTTTGCTTTCCATGAAGTCCCATTAGCAACTGCCCACTTGAAGAAATAGCACAGCCAGGCTTGGAACACATGCACAAAAGCCCAATCAATTTGCTATTATACTTTTAATGTCTGCTAAACATACTCCCTCTAGACCCTAACTGAAGTAACCTTCCCTCAGGCAAAATTCAGACCTAACAGATGGGCCTTATACCATGCCCTTGAGGGTCAACAAGCAGTACTTTAGTTTGATCAACAGGATCTCATTTCAGAGTTACAGTACCTCCACTGAGAATGCTTAGCTTCCAGTCCCCAGATGTTCAGTAGGTAAGCAAAGGACCCAGCTGATTTCAGCTAGCATCAGGAGAAACAACTGTGACAGATCCTATAACAAATAACCTCATCTTGTACAATATCAAATTAAAACTGAGCAGAGATTTCAGGGAACACACGCTTTAGTCAATAAAATGAACACTACTGAGTAGACACCAAGCTGCACACTACACTAGTTCATGTGAGGAATCTTCAGAAACAGCTTCTTCTAAAGCACACAGTAATAATCTAATCATAAAACATCAAATCCACATAAATATTGTCTCCAGTTAGATGAAGAGTATAATTAACATTCAAAAATTCAAATACTACAAACCTCACTGGAAATAGGTGACTATTTTAAGAATTAACAACAACAACAAAAAAAAAAAAAAAAAAAAAAAAAAAAAAAAAAAAAAAAACACCAAACCCACACCACACACAAATCCCCTTTGCTAGTTTCTTTAGCTTTTGCTAGTCAGTGAATCACCCTGCCATTTCCACATGGACCTTCAGCTACGCTGTTCCAATCCCTGAGGGAAGCTTAAGAAAGAAAACTTAACTGTAATATTTAGATAAAACAAACTTGGAATAATGGAAACACTGTGAATGACAGTCGGTCCTCACAGCAACTTCAAGGGTTAAAACCTGGTATCCCACAGAAAAGTTTTTACCAGATGGACGACTAAATCAAAACCAGGTACTAATCCCAAAAGAAAATAAACAGCATCAATCGCAATTATTCAATTACAAATGCCATGTTGCAATAGAACAAAGTTCTAATGAATAATATGCCAGCTGACATGCCCAGACACTTCATTAATTTCACTTTATTAAGAACGGTCCAGAGTGAAAACAAATTTCCCCATTATTCATTTTCTTTCCAGACAAAGAGTGGAAAACTCTGGTGTACAGCTCTAGCCAATGGTCTAGTTCTGCAAAAGCAACAGGACACATCAGCAGCAGAGTTTGAGAGTCACCAAATTCAAAGTGCATTTGAGTAAGACACTCACTACTTCCCAATGCTACTTCCATAGTCAAGCAAAACTGATTACTCATCCCTGAGCTCCCATCGCTGATAGGAAGCTCTGCCCTAGGAATTTCTTCATAAACTTCGCCACTTCCAAACATGAAAGCCTCTGTTCCACCTACCAATACAAAGTGCAAACCAAGGCTGATAAAAACTGAAGTAGGACAAATGTCACTTCTCAGACCTAACAATTTCAATGGAATGATCAAACTAGATACAACTGATTAGTAACAGAGACACTACACTGGCTCCTAAGTGAAAGCACAGCAAGAATAAATTTATGTTTCTGTACTAAGATTTTTTTGCCAATTCCCAATAAATATTAAGCAAACTTTAATGCCTAACTCCTTATGAGGTTATTATCAGAACGTGAGGGTACTGGTATGAAATGAAATGCAGCCCTCAAGGTAACTGTACACAGGTGTCCAAACAGATTTAAATTAATCTTCGCATTATGCACTCCAAATGATCGTGCCAATTTAAAACAGATCCTAAGAAAAATGATGAGTTCACAAAACACAAGCAACCTTTATGAGACAGCCACAAAACAGGAAAGTTTAACAACTGCCTGCTCTTTTTTATTCCTCCCCTCATCTTTGGTGAATTTGGTATAACAAATGTGCACTGGTAACAAATATACTACTCCTATTAAATTTCCATGACTTACAATTCTACTCCCCCAAATAAAACATCTATATGTTTCACAAGCAAAAGAGTTTGCCTTATTTTAATGGATGTAGTTCAGCTGTGGCATGCAAAATGACATCATGCTTTAGAGCTCCTGTAGTTTCTTTTCATCTAGTCAGCAAACGATCCAGAGACAATCTTCAAAGTTAATAGAAAATAACTTCAGCTATCTACAGATTTTAAGGTTTGGGCTTTTTATTTCTTTTCCTGAGTAAACCATTTGTCTTTAATTCAAACACAAGAGTATCCAAAAGAATTTAATGACTGATGATGATCAGTTTGTGAAATTGGCAAAATGTACCACTAGTAAGAAGAAAAAAGTGTATGCAGATAAACCACTATCAGAACAAAACCAGACTGCAGAATGGTTGTCAAAGAGAAAGATAATTCACATGGCAGTAAGAAATTTGAATACCTGGATGAAAACAATAACCCAGAACTACAAAAAGTCAAACACCACTGTGCTTCAGAGGCAGTATCCTCTTTTCACCTCTGCTCTTGCAGCTTCTATCCACAATGACCCCTGGTACCAGACAACACGCCTGACTCTACGGCAAGGGAGAAAAACCAGGATAGGCATATGTCAGCAAAGTGACTTTGTGAAACTAAGGGAGAATTAACCTAGCAAGTAAGGGACATAACATGAAAAAGTTAAGAAGGATAGAAAAGGAAAATAGCAGCGTTTGGTGGTCTGGCGTTTTCCAGCAGCACCATCAGGTTTCTTGATACCTTTAAGTAAGTAAAGGCAACATTAAGGTAACTTCTAAAGGAAAAAGATCAAGATTTCCAGGACTGCATGATCTGAGCACCAACTTCCTTGGAAGCACTTGTGCTTGTGATTTGTTTGATTTTCTTGTAGTTTTTTTTCCTTTTCTTTTTTTTAAATCAAACCTACTCTAAGAGTATTCATTAATCAATCTTAAAAACATGTCTGCAAAACTTTTTATTATATATCTATATAATTATATGATTATCAACCAGCGTAGTGGGGGGGAAAAAACAAAACACCACACACACAAAAACTCAAAAAAAAATCAAGGGTGAGAATTTTTTAACATTTAAAAGTTTGAAGTTCCTTTTGATAATAAGCAGCAGCTTATTTTGGAGTAAAGCTATGTCTAGATTAGGTGCAAATACCTAGAAAAGGGAGTAACACTGTAAACATTTCAGAGTGATAGTACAAAATGAGGGGAAGATAGAAAAGCTCTTCAACAGAGAGGAGTCAAAGGAACTTAAAATAACAAACATGCACAGGAAACAAAATACTACTGAAAAATCCATGTTATGAATCACCTCTCCTGGTGGCTGTTTCTACTCTCCTGGATCACTTACTTAGATTATTTAGATACTTAGCCCTAGAATAGTTGGGCTTGTACCGTTTACATAACACAAATTCAGGTTGTCTCCAGATTTGTAGCACACAGCAAAAATAGGTAACACAATAAATTAGCTTGGAATGCTAATTTGGAAGTAAGGGAGTAGAGCTGGTTAAATGTGCACACCTTGTGATATGACAAAGACTACATATGCAAAAGGATTACACAAATCAAGAAACTGCAAGTCGTTCTGCCTCAAAGATACGAAGAAAACTGACTTACATTTCTGGGAACCACATAATCTTCAACTTGATAATTTCCTTGGAAAGTTAGGGAACAGCAACAAGTGGTTCATAATTTTCTACCTCTACTAATAAAATAGTCTGTTTACTACTACAGCTTAAAAGAAGCACAGAAAAAAACTCATTCAGTGATTAAAGAACTGCCAGAATTCTTTTTCCTTTTTGAACGATTATCAGGAAGAAACAGTCTAATCAACACTGGAAGTTAAGCGTCTTCAGGCGTGGTGTCAGAAATTCCACTGGCTGTAACTACTACCTGCCATTCTCCCATACTTAGGATACCTTCTCTCACCCCCACCCCTAGAACAAAAGAACTCAGAAAACAAGCAGAAGATAAAACAACCGAAGAGTAAAACTCCTAGAGAAGCCCTGAAGATCCCTTTGTTTCAGTTATCATTATGTTAAGGTCAATTTACTAGAAAATAAAACAACAATGATAACGTGGCCTTGTACAAAGCAGCAGCTTTGCTTATTCATATCTCAGTGAATAGTCACTGCTTCAAGTAATAACCTAGCATCAAAAGCAGAGAAACCAGCAAAGTAAAACTCCACTGACTCAATTCATAATAGGAAAGTTAAAAATTAAGGTCTGATTCCTTTTCTGCTGGACACTGAATTAACTACTACTTGTACAAACAGTCTAATCTACAATTTGACATGCAAATCAGCCTAAGGGAGCCTGCTTAAACACATGCCAAAATTCTATTTCAAATGGAAAACCAAAATACCTTTTTCCTCTGTTTACTGTGTATATAAGGAAATATTTTCTTTGCCTCTTTAAGAGTTTTCTTAATTTGGAATCTAAGTTGTGGTTACAACACAAACACTAATATTCAAAGTAAGGACTGTACAGCAATTTCACAGGAGAACTAGAAAGTTGTACAAAATGCTGCACAGAACAACGGTAACAGTAAGGGGAGATTTGTTATGCTGCATTCTTAATTAGGTAAAGTCTATTTAACAAATGATACTAAGACACGTGCAGATAACCTTGTCTTTTACAAGTCTCCAAACAACTTAGGTTTGGTTTACTCCCTCTGATACTACAGAAGCTATTTCAATGACAGCACCTTTCTACAGTGCATCTGTATGACAACAGGACTTTCAAGATAATAACAAATCTTTTGTTTTCTATCACCATTGAATATCTTTACATATATGTTAAGTAACCTTGTATTAAATTAAGTATCCCTCAAACATCAGCAACTCAAGCTTAGCATAAGATATTTAAGACCTTAAATTGTAATATAGAGAAGAAAATTAGATATGGGAAAAGAAATCCCAGGTCTTTTTTCCTTTTTTCATGCATTTTACCACAAGGGGGAAAAAAAAAAAAATTCATCTGAGAGGCTTCACATTTTTTCCCCAAATATTTGTTAGGTTTTAGTCTAGCAAAAATCACAATCTGGGAGTTTTAACATTTAATTTTGTAAAACAAATTTATCTGAACACTTTGCACTTCTAAACATGAACAACTCTGGATAGTATGCATAGCGAGTTATTAATAGGTACTAGTTAACCAGTTTATATAGTTAGATAGCAAACCAAAGAAACCTCCACCTCAAAGAATCTTCCAGAACTACCATTTTGGGTTTCTCCAAGTCATGCCACCATATTTTTTTAATAGCAGCAGGGAGAGTGGATAATACTCACTGTTCACACAACAAAGTTCCTTACTCTCTTCTGTTTGCTTCTACTGCACAAGTTGACTAGAGATGAGATCTCAACCTGCTTCAAAGATTCCCCGTGATTACTTGGCTTCTTCGCAGCAGAGACCAATTTTTCACTTAATCTCTTGTTTCTTCCTCATCTGATAGACACATCTCATTCCTTACCACACAAAAAGTTTTCTATGTGTATCTCTTATCTTCCCCTTGCCAGAAACTGCTATTCCCACCTCAAATGCTAGACGTGCTCCCTTTTAGGTAATTTCCCTACTCAGTAACAGGTTACCGCTACCCCAACAGAATGAGTTCTAGGTGTATTTCCATATGCCTGTACTTTATGCTAGCTCTGCATACTGCTCATTCCTCCACCACTATCCTCTAACTGGAGAGTGTTTTCCAAAAAAGAAATGTAAGTACATCAAAGTTATTGGAAAGCTGTGCACACCTGAGCGCTGTGCAGATTTGAGTGACTATGATTTCCGTCGCATCACCTAAAGCAAGTTAAGTTTTATCTATGACCAACTCCAGAAACACAAGGTGCCACATCTCTGCCAAATGCATGTCCAGGCTGCATTTAACATCCAGTTTAACTCAAACGGAAAGCGGTGCAGGAGAGGGAGAGAGAAAAATACTTTAAAATGAAAGAAAAAAAAAAAACAACAGACAACCAAGAGAGTTTTTTCCACTACTGCCTAATAAATTCCATGAAACAACTCACCAATCAAACCTCATACACAGAACTTCTCAGACTTAATGATGTCACAAACTTAGAACAGAATGCATACAGACTCTTGTGGATGCACAAATGCAACATAAAAGCAATACCATTTATCTCTTACACAGAACAGGAAAAAGTTGTTCTCAAATTCTATGAAGTATATTTACATCTTACTACAATAACAGCTCATTATACCAAACTCTTTCATCTAGTTCACAAAAAGACTTTATGTTAACCTCTCAATTATAGTAACCAAAAGCTTCAATAATAAAAGACACTTGCCATACAAAATATCTGGGCTGTTTTGCCTTCCCATCAAAAGCTATTTTCCTCAGTGCCAGAAAGGCTTGAATATAACCATTGCAGAAACCAAGTGTTTATTTTGTAATGTGAAAGCAAACAGCAGCAGCAACAATAATGCAATCAGAACCACTGAAAATGTAATTTTCAGCAGAATTTTGGAAGCCCAGGTAGTCTATACAGCCACACCAACATTACACACACTCTGAAAAAAACAAACAAACAACTTCACCACCATGCCAAAACTGTTAATGAATGAATCTTCACTTCCTGGACAGGAATAAGAGAGAACATGAAGCAAAGAGAGAGGCCTGAAGTGCTTTTGGATCTGGTCACATGGATACACGAAGCATACCTATTAGTATCACATGCCTTCCTGATTATGTATTTCACATTTACTATTCTGCCTTCATAAACATCACTCGTACAATCCACACGTCATTGCCTAATCAGTCTTGAAAACTCTTTCACTTAAAGAGCTTAAAAACTAGCTAAAATAATGACTATACTTGAACTTTTAAATAACTAGTATTTTAAAATCAGCACACATATTAGAAATCGAGGACTTAATTTTAAACAAAATAAAAATATAAAACCAAACAAACATGCAAAAAGCCTAAATCCTGGATTTTTCATGCCCAAGTTTCCTCTTAGTTTCACACAGGATCCTTTCACACTCAATAAAACAAACAGATCCAACAACGTAAAATTTAAAAAGTATTTACTATCGAAATACTTCTTTGAAACATTTGTTTTCAAAAGGGCTTCACCTATTACACAGCAACAGAATAATATTTCTAGAAGTAGTCTACAACTCTAATACTAAGGTAGCTAATAAGGTACCGAGAAGTTTCCTTGAGTGCTATTGACTATTCCGTGAATCGCTCCCTCCCAAAAACCGATCCTGTTGGTAACAGCAAACATGAAAAGGCTACAAAAATAAAAGCAACGCGTACAAGTTAGGCCCAAACTGCTCACTCTGTGAAAAAGGTGGGCATTAATTAGCGTTGTGCCAGAGGGAGATTACTACACAGGCTCCACGACAAACTGTTACATTTAGCCTATCACCTACTCAATCGGCGCTTATATACCAGTCAGCAAAACAGCTCCAGCTAAAACGGGCATTTTCAGTGCTTCCTGCCTGGTCAGAACAGAAAGGAGCAAAGGATACACTGCTAAAAGAGGGTAAAGATGATGACGTATGAGCAGAAGACAAGGCGTAACTTCTCAGTGAGAGTACAAAGACGAAAGACAAATTCACAAGGGTGAGGAAAGAAAACCTACACACAGCTTTACTATTGATAGTTCTGCTAAACATCTTATCACAACTGCAAGACCTACCATTATTCTCAAAATCAAACGAAATTTGATAAACTAATTCAGATTTAAATACACCTCCATAATAAACTTTCCAGTAAACAATACTTACATCATTTCAGTAATCTAACGTTAAGTGTTTCCAAGTAAATATTGTAGTTGAGTAATAACACATCAGTGAGCTGCAGATGCAATTTCACTGCACTCAGATCAGCAAATTTACCCCCAAATCCATCCATCTGCTGTAGTCTAGCTTCAGTACCTGTGATCCAATGATAACTGCAAACACAGCAACTGAGTTTAACTTTTTTTTTTTTTTTCTTTTAAGTCATATTGAATATTTCTTAGCACTGTAATAAGCCTAGCTGCTCCAGAGAAGTCTGGAGAAACACACTGGTACTTTCAGCCCATGTCCGAAGTCAGAGAAAGGCACAAGAAATAGCCAGCTGATAAGAGCCCTTGTTCTAACTGTAAATCTGAAGGATAATGAGACTTGAATGCATCTTATTTTTACTACAGAGCCAGCTGATAAGAGCTTGCTCAAACGTTCCAAACTTCAGCACAGTAGTGGGAACTTAGCCCGATTCCCAGGAAAAACCTGGAGTTATTACAGATCAATGAAATACCTACCAGTCCTAGACTCATGGCACTCAACTCCCGTGAAAAATACCGCTGGGCTGGAAATGCCACCTCTTTAACCAAGGTAACAGTCTGGGGTTTGCTTTTTTAGTTTCTCACTTTTTTTTTTTTTTTTTTTTTGTTTTTTGTTTTGTTTTTTGGGGGGGAAGTTAAACATATTTTAACAAAGTAGGTGGAAACAGCTGATTAAAATTCACCTTAAGTTCCAGGACATCAATATTCAATGCTGCTATTTGTTTCTTGTCTTGTTATAAATTACAAATTTCCTACGGTAATGCCCCAAGTTATTTATTCTATTAGCATATACTCTCCAGACACATTCAAAATATTAGTAATAGAAGGTGCTGAATAGTAGTTATATTTTGATTACATGCAAGATTTTACTTTTTGGCTGTTTTATTTGTAGGTTTTTTTTTTGTTCAGTGATTATAAAAATAAAACAAACCAGCCAACCAAACAAACTCAGAGATATAACACACTGGTAATTGTAGAGAATTATAAAGACCATACAGAGGGAAACAAGAATTTGATCACTCGTGGAATTCAGGCCTTCTCACCACACCCTCTTATTTATTCAAATTTTCTAAAGAGGAAACAAAAAAATTCCAAGCCTAGGGGCATGATCTGAATGTTACCACACCTGCCTACAGCAGGAGAATCTTTTAACAAAATACACTCTTCTACCAGCTTCCCCTCACTTAGCCCGGGAACTGTAAATTCAACAATGTTAGTTCAACCTCTCTTTCCTTTTCTCTCTTCCCTCCCCCAAGTAATTTTACTTAAAATCAGGGAGAGAAGACACCAAGCTCTTTAGGACTTCAGAGACACACATAAATGGCATGAAATACTGTACAACATACGACTTTATATAACACACTACTTAATAGATAAATCTGTTATTTAATAGAGTATCTACTAAGAATATAATAGTTAGAGAATTTACAATTTAATGCAGAGGTGATCAAATCAATGTGTAAATCTTTGAGGATTTAATAGATTATCATAAACCTGCACTTCCACCTGTAAGTCTAAATACATTGTTAACAGCTCTTCCCCAGTATGACACCATCCCACCTCGTGCACTCTCTAGCTCTTTGGCACACCCCCCACACACTTTTTGCAACATTCTGCTTGTCTGTCTGATCATCTAAAAAAGACAAGATTATGTTGTGGCTGGCTTCCAAGCAGCAGCAATCATTTGGATCACTAAGTCAAGCAAGTGACTTGAAATACATGGAGCAAAAAGAATAAAGCGTTCAAACATGCTGCAGCAAGGAGACACACAAAATGAAATTTTCCATCATCAGTAATAACAAATAGCACTTTTTAGTAGCATTGCTATTTTTCTGCTCAACTCACAACAGACTTTGAAATGATAGCAGAAAATTCCCTCAGCACTCCAAGTTTTGAGCCTGGTAGTTCAAGATAAAACTTTGAAAAAATCACAAGCAAGGAATAGTCCTTATTTAATCCACTGAATACAAAAAGTCCCACTTTTGCAACCGAGTCTGCATCAGTAGCACTGGAAAGAAGCAACAATGAATATACACAGATTTAACCGTGTGACTATAGCGAGAGAATCACGAGAACAATGATAGAGAAATCTCTATCTCTACCCTAGCTCGGGAGTGCAGCAGCACAGCACAATGCCACTGTACTTCCAGAAAAACTCTACAAGTTATTGCTGTCATTTCCTCAAACCACAAAATTGACAGGCACTCAGGTAAGCAGAGGATTCGTTTTCATTTGATGAAACACAAGAAACTATGACTGCAAAACCCCATTACATGTGTGTTTTTTCCCCAAAAAACATGATTTCACAAAATCTCAGCTTTTCAAAAAGCAGAAGACAAACAAGACCTGGACACCAATCCCTCTTTCCATGTTGCACAAGTTTGGATGAAAATCTGACTCTTACAAGTGTCAACCATAAGACGAAAGCCAAAGACCTGAATTTTTTTTTATCACTTCTTAAGACTTTTAGGCCAATCACAAGATTTGGGAGAACTGACTCAGAAGGGTTTTGTTTGTTTTTAAAAACTGAGGTTAGATCTAGTGATACTCCGCTTCTGAAATGCACTCACTGTGTAGCTAAGCATTATTTGATATAACACATACTGGAAGTGCATTTCTGGACCAAGCCATGTAACTCTTCACACTTAACACTGAAACTACATTAAGAAAGTAAAAGAAACATCCAAATGTTACTTAACTGTAAGTCTAGTAGAGAAGTCTGACGCTTTTCAATACTAAACTGAAATGTTAAAAAATCTCAAGTTTCCTGAACTAAAGAACTAGAGAGATTTACAGCACTTTAAGACTGCATTTGCATCTATTTTTCAACATATTTTCAGTCAGATTTATAGCATTTTAAGACTGCTTTTGCATCCATTTTTCAGCGTATTTTCAGTCTGTCAATTGCACACAACCATCCAGGAAACCTACTACATAAACTATGTCCTTTTTCATTGCTTGATTTCATAAGCCAAACCGAACCTGAAAGGCAGAATTCAGCCGTGTAAGAGAAATTTTTTGTGCCTTTCCACAAGGCACAACGAGATGTGTACCCTTAAAATGAAAAAAAAAAAAAAAAACCAAAACAAAAAACCCCAAAAAACAACCAAACAAACAAAAAATATCTTTACATCACAGAATTCACCGATCGATGACTTTGAACCTCAAATTAATGAGATTTAATACTGTTCACTTTTATTATTTGTGCACACGGAGCAGCTGGCCTCCTTTTTATTTAGTAAACTATTTTTTTCTTTAATTTCTCCTTATGTTTTAATAGGTTAATTCGGCTTTCTGCCTCTAGTGCAGAGACCCTGGTGCTGGCACATCCACAAATGATTTCGCATCCTGAAGCTCTGGTACACCCCACCTGTGCATTATTAGCACAAGATATAACCCTAAAGCGCCCCAAAAGCACCATCTAGGGGGAAAAGTAAAAAAAAAAGCAGAGGCAAGCGACAATCAAACATCGCCACCTAAAGAGGCAGCGCCCCGTGCTCGGACCGCAAGAGGAGCCGCTCCGGGGCTCTCCACAAAACGCCTAACCGTGATGGCTGCAGCTCCAGCAGCCCCCACGCAGCCTGCCGCCCGCTGCCGGCCCGCAGGGGTGCCCCCTCCTCCACCCAAAAGCGGTGGGCAGGCTTCTGGAAGGGGCCTGCAGGACCAAAAGCTGGGGCGGGGGCGGAGGGCCCGCTGCAGGCCGCCCCCTGCCCCGCCCGACACAAGTTGGCCGGAGAAACCTGTGGCTGCCCCCTGCCGCCGCCCTGACAGCCCCCAAGGCCGAGAGAGCGGGGACGAGGAGCGGCAGGCGACGGGGGAAGAGGGGCCCCTCAGCTGCCGTGGCGGGGTGGGCAGGTTGGCGAGCCCACGGCGCTACAAGGCGGGGAAGCGACCGGACATGGCGCCCGCCGGCCTCAGGACCCGAGAGACCCCCGACACCCCGAAGAGCAGCCAAGGGGGCGTACGGGCTATGGCTGCCAGCAGAGAGACTGACCTGTCCTCTGAGTCCATGCGGCTGAGGGGCTCCCCATCCGAGGACATCTCCAGGCTGCCCCGCCGACCCCCCGACGTGGCGCTGCAGCTGCTGCTGCCGCTGCTGCTGCTCCCGCCGCCGCCGCCGGTGCCGTAGCCCTCGTCGCCACCGCTGGACACGCTGCTGGAGCTGCTCCCCCCGCTGCCTCCTCCGCCGCCGCGGCCCAGCCCGTCCTCCTGGCTGCCCCGGGGGCCCTTGGGCTCCTCCTTGGCGTCGGCCTCACTGCTGCCGCCGGGGCTTAGCGAGCGGGTCTCGTCGCTGCAGCAGCCGCTGCTCGTGCTGCTACTCCCCACCAGGCTGCTCTCCTCCTCTTCGCCGCCCTCCTCTTCCTCCTCCTCCTCCTCTTCCTCTTCATCTTCATCCTCCCCGTCCCCGGCCTGGCTAGCGCTCTCCGGGCTCGGCTCCGACATGCTCTCCGCCTCGCCGTTCAGCAGCAGCAGGGACTCCGTCTCCGCCGCGGCCGCTACCGCCGAGGACGAAGGCGACGACGAGGATCCAGCCTCCTCCTCCTCAGCCGCGGCGGCCGCCGCCTCACCAGGAAGCAGCCCCTCCGGCTCCGCCATGTCGCTGCGAGCGGCCGCCCTGGCGCCTGCGAGTTGCTGCGAGCGGAGCCGAGCCGTGCCAGGAGCGCGCGGCGGCAACTGCGGGGGCGTGCGCGTGGCCTGTGCGCGCGGGCGCGCTCCCCCTCCGCTCGCTCCCTTCCTTCCCGTACCCTTCCCACCCGCACAATCGCGCGGGAGCGCGAGCCGCAGACGGAGGGACTCGGATTGCCGCCGCACGCGCTACGGAGCGCGCCCGGGGACAAAAATGTGGGAAGGGCGGAGCGGCGGCCCCTGGCGCGGGGCGCCGGGGGTGGCGGCGCAGAGGGGGCGTTAACGGGCGTTCGGGCGGCGGGGCGTGTGGCTGCTTTCCACTCGGTCGAATCGCGTCTTCGTTACTCACCGCGTCTGGGGGAAGAGCGGCTGATGGCTCGCGCGCGGATGGGCGTCCCGCAGGACAAGTCGAGAATGGAGGACGAGGCACTGCCGGTCCACCTTCCCCACACACATATCCCACCGGCACTAAG
>VWZE01017397.1:140318-170079 GCA_013396675.1 Eubucco bourcierii
GGGGGGGGGGCTCGGGGGGCTGAGCGGAGTCGTGGTAGATGAACTGCGGAGGAAAGGGAACCGTCCGAGAAGGAGAAACGAGGCTGCTCTACCGGGAGAGCTGGGGGATGTAGGTCACGGTGTGACATGACCCAGTGGGAGCTGCCAAAAGATAAACTCAGACGAGACACCGGGGACAGCAAAAAGATTTCGGTGATAGCGACAAAAAGGAATGACGAGGCGGCGGTGCTCTGCACCGAGCGGAGGGAGCGAAAGGAATACACCAGATGTGGCTTTCAGCTGCTTGTTGCAGTGCAGAGTCGTATTGGCTACCGGGCAAGAGCAGTCTGACCAAAGGGCAATGCGAAATATAGGTTATTGCATTTAAACGGAAGTCAGCCCAAAGGGCGCAATGTACTGAAACTGGAGAAGGTGCTTTTTTTGTTTTATCTTAAACCTGAACTGGTTTCTGGAGCCGCAGGGTTAGCAGATTTTCATTTGTTGAGTTGGGAATGACCTTGTCTATGAAAAACGAGCTGTGTATTTGTTAACTGGGCAAGGTGAAAGATACCTCAATAGAATGCCTGGCAGTCACGTACAAGACTTAAGAACACATCCTGAAAATTAAAATCACTTTGATAGTAATGTAAATTGAATAACTTTTAGTAAACTAAAGGTGGATCACACCACGCCAATGTGACACACTTTTTGACAAGTGTTTTTTTCAAGGTACACATAAAGAAAGCATTTGATAAGTTGTCTTAAAGTGATTAGCAACATTTTGTAAGATGAGGTTTTGCGATGCAGCCAGAAGGTGGGTGGAATCTGTACACCAGAGATGAAATTAGGTAGCTTAACAAATTATTGGAGGGATGTAGAGGGTAAGTGAAAGCAAAAAATGCTGTGCAACATAAATACATACATCTGTCAGTTTTACCCAGCTCTTACAGAGCTTGCTACCATAAAAACAAACAAAACCAATAAAACAAAACCATGAAGGGATTTTAGGTTAAAAACGACCCACCAGACACAGAACTACATCAGCTCAGAAAAACCATCCTGCCTTCTGCACAATCACCAGTTCTAGTTACAGCAGGCATAGCCAATGTGTCCAGATCCCAGACTCCAATAAAAGTTAACTGCATAGGATTAAGATCTGGAAGAGGCACTCCTAAGGCCTGCGATAGCATAGGTAGAGATGGCTCCTGGCCCATCAGCAAATGCGAGCTGCTAGCAGCCACACCAGCACCCTGTGGTGGGGCAGCATCAACACAGGCAGCCACAATGCTGAGACAGCAGCACAGTGTTGGAGCAGAGGGAGGTGCCACTGAATTAACCTTTGAAAACAAACCAATGGCATCTTCCATCTGTAAAGGACCATAACTGAACTTAGGAAACCAATAACAGAAAAAAAAAAAAAAAAGTTCTTATGTAGAAAGTGGAAATGGTAATAGTATTTTTTTTAAAAATGAAAATAGCAAGGATAGCTGTAATAATGTTTCACCTGTAATAACATTTCACCTGTAATAACATTTCACCTGTAATAACATTTCACCTGTAATAATGTTTCACCTGTAATATAGAAAGGACTTGGTTAAAAGACACCTTTCATGCTCCAATAATGTGAATGAAAAGAAGCAAGTTACCTTATCCATGTACCCTAATATAAGTTGTTCAAATATCACAGTATCACAGTATCACAGTATCCCAAGGGTTGGAAGAGACCTCAGAGACCTTCAAGTCCAACCCATCACCACAGCCCTCAAGATTAGACCATGGCACTAAGTGCCATGTCCAAACGTGCCTTGAACGCCTCCAAGGACGGTGACTCCACCACCTCCCTGGGCAGCCCATTCCAGTGACAAATTACTCTCTCAGTGAAGAGATCCAACAAATCCATCTCAACAAACTTGCTGCTTTTCCCCAAGTCTCTCAAGGTTTCTGGAGGTCATGCGTGCAGTCGAGGCTTCTCTTGGTGTCATGTACCGAAAGCAAGCAGGGTGATTTAGACCTTCCACTACCCTAAGCAGCTCAGTAGAGACGCCAGCTCATTAGGTAATTTGTGTATTCAAAGAGGGTCAGAGGAGGAAAAACCTCAGGGCACAAATGAACAGGAAGGAGGGCGTGAACCTGTCTAATGGAAATCACTTAGCGTCCAAGCAAGAGATCAGTACCAAAAGGGTCGCTACCGTGGCATGCAGTCATCAAAGAAATAGCCTCTGATAATTGCTTGATATCTCGCTCTCAGTTTTTCAAAACCACAAAATTCCGCATCCGGGCTTGGTCCTTCGGCTCTACAATAAAGTCTTAATCGAGTGGGAGCAGCAATGATTCCTTGAGTGGTTACTGAGCTTTCTCTACAAAAATATCCAGCTTGCCAAAGAGAAACCTCCTTTTACTCCGAGGTCTTTGACTGAGGAAATCTGTGGGAGAACAGGTGAGTCTAGAACTTGCAAAGGCCTCTGAATCACCTGCATTTGAATGGTCTGATAAAAAGCTTAAAGCAGGAAGCATGCTGGTAGGAAAGCCTTTGGAAAAGGAGGACTCACACCTCCACTTAAGCTTCGAGGGTGGGTATTATGTTTTCATTCACATAAAGGGCCTCTGCTTGGCATGGTTATGGTACCACAGGGATGATGCTTCCAAGATGAGATATTTATATTGAGATGTCTAATCTGTGATACTTGGAAGACATTCTCAGCAAAGTAAAATAAAAGTCAGTGAGACAGCAAAGAGTCCATGCAGAATCATTCCCCACTATTGCAAGGACAAGCAATAGTGTAGACACAATAGAAATTAATTTTATCCTTACCTGAGGAACAACAGGGAGCAGAGCCTTCACACTGACTCAGGACCACTCACACTCAAAAAAAGTAGTTTCTTCTTTTCTTGATGCAACACTTTTGCTGTTTTGTGGAATTATTTTTTTTTTTTCCTGAAGGAGAGTTAGGGAAGATCATCAGAGTCGTTTGGACATGTAAGGCGGGTCTTTTAAGGGCTTTCTCAAGATGGTAATTAGCATCATAATACTATGATGTAGAGTATGCAAGCAAAACACAACCTATAAAGAGAAAACAAAAAAAAAACAAAAACAAGGCCTATAAAGAGAAAACAAAAAATGCCACAGGCCTAAGACAGAGGAAAAGTGGTGCCCCGTCCTGCACTTGTTAGGACACCGGGGCAAGTGCTGTAAAACAAAACGTTTGGGCTCTGCGTTCACTTCTCCTGTCCCAGCTTCCGTATGCATATCTTAAGCAGTGCAGGAAATTCCTGCTGCTCAAACCTTCTGACTCACCTTGCTCACAACACTGCCTGCTCAGCAGCCTCTGCAAACTGCACCCTTCCTTTCCTTCTGCCCCACCCTTTCTCAGCCAAATTCCAGGTCTGGGGGAAGAGGCTGCAATCCCCATTGCTTCGAGTCAGCATCCAGCACTCAGTTCTCACCCTTCCCTTCAGACCAGACTGAAACCCTCTCGTTCTGCAATTCTGACCCCACCCTCTCCTGCAGCACCCAGTTAATTCTCCCTTTAAATTTGGCTTCTATGCTCTTTTCTTTCCAAGGCTGCCTTTAATCTTTACCCAACCTGCTTAGAAACCATAACTATAGAAAACTTCAAGCCATGTGCTTAGGTTAGGTCAACCAAAGAAAGGTTCCTGGGAGGGCATATCGGGCTGAGGTCCCTGTTGGGCAGTGAGCTCTCACTGGGGCACACTGATTGTGCAATACATGCTGCAGCAATGTGAGTTCCAAATACCGCTTGGGTCCTCCTTCTGGAGTCCTGTGTACAGTTCTGGAGCCCCCAGCACAGGAAGGACATGGAAGTGTTGGAACCAGTCCAGAGGAGGCCACCAAGATGCTGAGAGGGCTGCAGCAGCTCTGCTGTGAGGACAGGCTGAGAGAGTTGGGACTCTGCAGCCTGGAGAGGAGAAGGCTTCCAGGAGACTTTGGAGTAGCCTTCCAGGATCTGAAGGGGGCTCCAGGAAGGCTGGGGAGGGACTATTGACAAGGTCTTGCAATGCCAGGACAAGGGACAATGGGTTTGAAGTGGCAGAGGAGAGATTTAGACTGGATGTTAGGAGGAAGTTGTTTGCAGTGAGGGTGGTGAGAGACTGGCACAGGTTGCCCAGGGAGGTTGTGGCTGCTCCCTCCCTGGAGGTGTTCAAGGCCAGGTTGGATGAGGCCATGAGTGAGCTGTGCTAGTGGGAGGTGTCCCTGCCTATGGCAGGGGGTTGGAACTAGGTGATTCTTGAGGTCCCTTCCAACCTCCCCATTCTGTGATTCTGTGATTCTCTCCTCTGCCCTGCCCATGCTTTGTTACAGCTCTGGTGGTAACACACTGCCTTTTCTGTTGCACCAGCATACATGTCTCTGAATTTCATGAGCTAGACCAAGAAACAGCTTTTAACAGTGAGTGACTAGGAGGATAAAAAAAAAATACATGAAATGGCACTCTGTTACTGTTAGGTTGTGAAAACTCCAGACAGCTTACTCTGGGGATGGGAAAGGAAGGAAAGATGGGGTGGGGGGAGGAGGGAGTGTGGAGGAAGAGAGAGAGAGAGAAATTACCAAGGTGATACAAAAGACCAGAAGATGGTTCTTCTGGAGCTCCTCCAAAAGTACACCCCACCCACCATTTGCCATGTTTGCATTTGTATTGTTAACGACGTGCAAGCCCAAGGGAGATGAGGGCACCTTTGTGTTAAGCTGTTTTTAAACACAATCAGTAAGAGGAAGGCCATCTTCCTTAGGTTCTCTGACGTCATTGAAAGGAATTGGGTACTTTGCAAGTTCATAAATCCTATCCTCTAAAAAAAAACCCTTCTTGGCCACAAGGGCACATTCAAGGGCACATTGCTGGCCCATGGATAGCTCACAGAATCACAGAAATATCCAGGTGAGCGAAGCCCCTCAGAATCACCAAGCCCAACCTAGAACCCTACTCTACAAGATTCACCTAAACCATAGCCCCAAGCACCACATCCAAATCACCCTTAAACACATCCAGGCTGGGTGACTCCACCACCTCCCTGGGTAGCTCATGGTCCCTGGCCACTCTCTTTGTGAAAAACTTTTTCCTAATGTCCAATCTAAATCTACTCAGTGGCAGCTTGAGGCCATCCCCCCTTATTCTGTCTCCCTGTGAGCAGAGCCCAGCAGCAGCCTCTCCACAATGTCCCTGCAGGTAGCTGCAGACAGCAATGAGCTCTGCTCTCAGCCTCCTGTTTCACACTAACCATCCCCAGCTCCCTCATAAGATTTATTCTCCAGGCCCTTGCCCAGCTCTGTTGCCCTTCTCTGGACCTGCTCCAGCACCTGCACATCTCTCTTGTATTGTGGTGCCCAAAACTGAACACAACACTCGAGGTGTGTCACCAAATACCAGTACAGAAAGGGTGGCTACCAGTACAATGGAGAACCACTTTTTTATAAGGAGTGCCATGGGAAGACAAGCAGTAATGTGTACAAGTTACTGCAGGGGAGATGCTGATTGGAATCCAGAAGAAAATGTTTCCCCATGAGAACAGTTAGAGGTTGAAATCATCTCCCAGGGGAATCAGTGGATTCCCAACACTGGACACTTCCAAGACTCAGCCTGAACAGGGTGCTGAGCCAGCTCATTTAAACTATACTATTACCTAGAAAGGTTGGACCAGGTGATCCTTGGTGTCCCTTCCAATCTGGCATTCTGTGATTCTATGGTCCTGAGCATCCTGTTCTAGTTGGCACTGCTTTGAGCAGGCGGGGGTTGACTTGATAATCTCAGAGGCACCTTCCAACCTCACCTATTGTATGATTCTGTAGGGTCAAGCTCTCATTCCCATGTGGCACAAAGACCCAGCCACTGCCAAACCTGAAACCCCAGTGAATACTTTTCTGGATTCCCAGATATAAGCATGCGCCCTGGCTCTGCCCAAGCTTCAGGTGGGGATGAAACCCACGTTTGCACCTGTCATACCTTGCACCATGATTTCTAAAGATGGGAAAGGAGCCCTGGTCACTAACCAGAGAGCTGAGCTGCATGGCTGGCACTAAGCACCGAGTCCCTCCAGGCAGGTTTAGCTGCAGTCTGAAGGGCTAATGACTACATTCAGGATTCCCCATGGTGGTGTGTATGACAAATGTAGGGCCTTGATAAATCCTATGAGGCTAAAAGTGCTGAGCAACTAAGATTACCTATCTTCTGTGACTGCTACACCTTGGCATGCTAGAAGGTTAGGGGATAAATACCTCTCCTTAACAAGAGAGATTTATTGCGCAGTCTGGTCACCCTTGGACAAAATCCTGTCACGAAGGAGGTGTCCAAGTCCAGCTCTCCCCAGACCTCAGCAACTGGACAAATCCTCTTCTCTCCCCACTGCTCTGCCTGCATTGCAAGAAAAAAATCAGGTAATGACACATTTTTCAAACAACCTGAGATACACAGAATTAGTGTATTAAATACAAATTATTATTTGGTGAGCTTAGGAATGATCAGAGAATCATAGGGTGGTAAGGTTGGAAGGGACCTCAAAGATCATCCAGTGCCAACCCCCTGCCATAGGCAGGGACACCTCCCACTAGGACAGGTCACTCAAGGCCTCATCCAACCTGGCCTTGAACACCTCCAGGGAGGGAGCAGCCACAACCTCCCTGGGCAACCTGTGCCACTGTCTCACCATCCTCACTCCAAACAACTTCCTCCTGACATCCAGTCTAAATCTTCCCTCTGCCACTTGAAACCCATTGCCCCTTGTCCTGGCATTACAAGACCTCACAAATAGTCCCTCCCCAGCCTTCCTGGAGCCCCCTTCAGATCCTGGAAGGCTACTCTAAGGTCTCCTGGAAGCCTTCCCTTCTCCAGGCTGCACAGCCCCAACTCTCTCAGCCTGTCCTCACAGCAGAGCTGCTGCAGCCCTCTCAGCATCTTGGTGGCCTCCTCTGGACTGGATCCAACACTTCCATGTCCTTCCTGTGCTGAAGGCTCCAGAACTGCACACAGGACTCCAGGTGGGCTCTGAGGAGAGCAGAGCAAAATCCCCTCCCTTGCCCTGCTGCCCACACTGCTCTTGCTGCAGCCCAGCACACAGTTGCTGTCTGGGCTGCACTCACACTGCAGCCTCATCTGGAGCTTTTCATCACCCCACACCCCCAGGGCCTGTTCCTCAGGGCTGCTCTCAGCCATTCCCCACCCAGCCTGCATTTGTGCTTGGGATTGTGCCTACCCAGGTGCAGGACCTTACACTTGGCCTTGTTGAATGTCATGAGGTTGGCCTGGGCACACCTCTGCAGCCTGTGCAGGTCCCTCTGGATGGATCCCTGCCCTCTAGCAAGTCCTCTGTGCCACACAGCTCGGTGCCATCTTCAGACTTGCTGAGGCTGCACTGATTCCTCTGTCCATGGCACTGAAAAAGGTGTCAAACAGCACTGGTGCCAGCACTGACCCCTGAGGGAGCCTCTTGGCACTGGTCTCCAGGTGGACATTGTGCCTTTGATCACACCCCACGATTTCAGAAAAGCTCAGATTTCCATACAGAAACTCCCATTGTGATGGTGTTCACTGGAGAGCAGAAGTCTAACTTAATCAAAGCGATTAGAAAACCAGTAGGATTGCTTCACTGTCATTTGCTACCAGTGACATATATTTATTACAGACAATATATTTGTCTTCTGAGCTATTAAAATGCTGTTTCCAATACATGACTCTTCAAACTCTTCCTATGAGATCAAGGATCTGTAAGGTTCATGGACAATAAGCCAAGTCTATGGAAGTACAACACATCCCTCCCCATCCTCAGTCAATCAAACCTGGGAGCAAGCAAGAGGGAGACTGATGAGAACAACCTACTTTTTTGCGTGTGGCATTCACTGAATGTGAAAAGGGGTTTGAGCAGGATGGAGAAAGTAGCTGTTGTCATGACAGCAGTGGGAAGTCCTGGGACTGAAAAGATCTTCATCAGCTCGCTGCGGCGGTGCTGTGCCGGCGGAGCTGTGCTGCCTGTCTGCCTGCTGACGAGAGCCAAGGGAATATCTGCTTGTCAAATCTCCCTGGCTTTACTCTGCAAACTTACCCACTTTTGCCCTCTGAAGCTGGAATGCAGCTGCAGTCTGGCAAAACTAGAACTCCCCCACCCCCCTCCTCCCTCTGCAGTACCCCTCTCAGCTTCTGTTCATCTCTCTGGTTTAGCAAGGGCAGCACAGAGCCTTCTTGTATGCTCACTTGCTCCTCCCTGGCAGCAAAAATGCCACAGAGGAGGCAGCAGAAATCAGTAGAAAACCTATGCAAATGCCAGTACATTCTGTAAGGCAGGTCCATGGAGGTGCCCAGTGGCACTGCTGTATCTCGGTACTACGGGTGAGCCTGTCTGCGTGCTGTGGTGCTTGCATGGCAGCTTGGGGGCTGAGAGGATTTCTGTGGCAGTATCAGCTGCTTGGAGTCATGCTCCTGACAATGGTGGGGTCAGCTCTAGCCATGCCATGCCATGTAAATGCATTGTCTGGCAGCATGCTGTCTGTGCTGACTGCCCCAAGATAATCACCACAAGCATCAGTTCTGAGTACCTGAGAGACTATTTCCATTCACAATGAAGCTTTCACTGTGCCAAAATGACTAAAAGTGGTTGCTGCATGGCTGAACCCCTCACTATGCAAACAAGGCAGGTGAAGAAAGGTCTTTTTGACTGTGCACAGGCTGACTGAGCTCCAGTGCTGGTCATTTGAAGCACTGGGAAACATAAACTGAACGTTTGAAAACTTGCATGACGGTTCTGCTGATTATCACTAGTGGACTGTAAACTGAGGTTGAATGCTTTACACTCACATCCTGCAGCCCACCTCTAATGCAAGTTAAAGGATCAGAGAGGTGTGCTTGCAGATGAACTCTGTGAGCCTCAGCTGAAACTTCAGCCTCTCTGGAATCCATTGCAAAATTCCCATTGACCTCAGCTGGCTAGAATGTCAGGTCCAACCCAAGAGCTGGGGAACTAAGCAGTTTTGAGGAATTCCTGGTATTATTTGCCTTGGAGGATGGCTACTAGGAGGTAGGGACCCAGCAGGTATCACAGGGTCGCACTGTGACCCTTCCATAATTCAGAATTTAAGTGGTTCAGAGGGCCCCTCTCTCAGGAAGCCTGGAATACATGCAGAGTTGGGAAACCTAAGTCCTAAATTAACTGAATACCCCAGTGACATGCCCTGCAGATGGGCTGTATGTCTTTTCATAGGCAAAGCTGAGATTCCTCTCTCCTGAACCATATTCCCAGCTCAGCTGCTCAAAGTCTCTGAAGCAACTGACTTTATAGGAGTGGGCAAACCATTTTATCATTTTGTTATGCAGCAATTTAACCATGGATGGAATGTGTATAATAGAGCTGCTCTCAGGTGTTGTCTATCTGTGAAGCCTTGTAGTGAAAGCTCCTGTTATACTATACATGGAGTGAGCTCAACAGAGACAGGCCTAGATTTTAATCACATAAGGCTTTTCATTCTATTCAGTCTTTTAAAACTTCCTTTTTTTTTTTTTTTTTTTCTTCAGTGAAGATGAACATTTATCATGTGCTTAACATATTTTTGCCTGGCAATATATTTAATATGCACTAAAAAAATACTGTTCAGTAGTTTCTGTAGGTAGTTCGCTGTTTAAATTACAGTAGGGAAGAGTGGCAGCAGTTTGGTTTCATATTACATTTAGCTACCTAATTTCATAGATTCATAGAATGGTTTAGGTTGGAAGGGACCTTGAAGATCACCTAGTTCCAAAGTCTCTGATATGGGCAAGGACACCTTCCATTAGACCAGGTTGCTCAAGACCTCACCCACCCTGGCCTTGAGCACCTCCAGGTAGAAGAGAATTCACAAACTCCCTGGGCAACCTGTGCCAGTCTCTCACCACCCTCACTGCAAACAACTTCCTCCTAACATCTGCTTTCAATCTCCCCTCTGACACTTCAAACCCATTGCCCCTTGTCCTGTAATTACAAACCCTTGTCAATAGTCCCTCCACAGCCTTCCTGGAGCCCCCTTCAGATCCTGCAAGGCTACTCCAAGGTCTCCTGGAAGCCTTCTCTTCTCCAGGCTGCAGAGCCCCAACTCTCTCAGTCTGTCCTCACAGCAGAGCTGCTGCAGCCCTCTCAGCATCTTGGTGGCCTCCTCTGGACCTGCTCCAACACTTCTATGTCCTTCCTGTGCTGGGGGCTCCACAACTGCACACAGGACTGCAGGTGGGCTCTGAGGAGAGCAGAGCAAAGGGACAGAATCCCCTCCCTTGCCCTGCTGCCCACACTGCTTTTGCTGCAGCCCAGCACACAGTTGCTGTCTGGGCTGCACTCACACTGCAGCCTCATCTTGAGCTTTTCATCACCCCAGACCCCAAGGTCCTTTTCCTCAGGGCTGCTCTCAGCCATTCCCCACCAAGCCTGGAGTTGTGCTTGGCATTGTGCCTACCCAGGAGTCTCTCCATCCTGTTGTGTAGAGTGCTAGGATCAAACTCCAAATGTCCTAAGTTGAATCACAGACACACACGTGCTGTAACAGACATCAGTGTTCAGAAGGCTGCATCACCACTGCAGCTGGGGGTTCTGCACACCTGCCAGGAATATCCACACTGACTTCAAGAAAAACAGTTATTGAAGTAGAAAATCCTCCGCTGTGCACACGAAGAGCATCAACCCTTCCTGGCTTTCCTGTAGGCCTCCTGTAGACGCTGGCAGTCTGCTCTAAGGTCTCCCCAGAGGTGCCTTCTCTCCAGGCTGAGCATCCCCAGCACTCTCAGCCTGTCCCTACAGCCCTCTGAGCGTCTTTGTGGCCCTCTTGCAGACTCATTTCAGCAGTTCAATGTCCTTCTGATGCTGCGGGCACCAGAACTGCAGTGCTTCAGATGGGCTTTCACTAGTGGGGCAGAAATAGAATTTATCAGAAGTGTCACCATTACCAGTTGAAATTCTGCCTGGGTTTGGCAATGCCAAATATTTGTTTCATCTTCATGAAAAATGGATTTGGCTATTTAAGGCCTGGCACATGTAGGAATGTGATGGTTTGGGAGTTCCCCACCCCCTCACAATATGAGAATCCCTCAGACTAGACTCAGCCAGCTGGAAGTTAAGGACTGAAGCTCTATTTACAGCTCAGCACAATGTACAAGCAGAGACAGACACAACAGACAGGAATAGTTACAGACATAGACAGGTTAAAGGGAATACAGCAACACAACTCCCTTCCCAGAAATCAGAGTTCCCAGGAGGGGCTCCCAACCACCCTTCCACCTTCTTCCCAGCCCTCTGCCTTACCCCAGGATCTGCCTTACATGCAAGGTGAGTTTGGAGGATGGGCAAGGGGGGTTAGAAGCAGAGTGGTTAGTTGGGTTAGCAGAGAGGCCAGCAGACAAAACTAGCTAGAGAGACAGAGACTCTCTGTGTGTTATCTGTGTTTGTGTTCTTGCTTTTATCCATCTCATCAAGCCTATGAGTGCAGCAGACATCACCACTGTTTGCTTTTCACAGCCTATAATTCTTTTCATTAAAATATTCCAATTAGCCTCAAAACCAGCACAAGGAAACACTTTTGTTATAATGCCTTAGAGCAAGGTGTAAAAGATCTAATTTCAAGTGTGGTGTATCTAACAAAAATTCCTGCCTATGTATCTCCATGCTAAACTGAGGCCTTCAGAAAAGTATTTGACTTGGGTTGTGCCAGTGGATGAAATGTACAGCACAGGTATTTGTTATAGAAGTGATACACAGGAACTGAAAAGTATTAAGCTGTAGAGAGTGATGCCCTACTTCTGCCTTATTTCTTCCCAGGAAAATCCTCTGCACCACTTCAGGCCATGGCTTCTGTGATACCTACTGTCTGGAGGGCCTGATCTTACACTGATGGGACTTTATACAGACAAACCCCAACCCTTTCTACAGCTACCCTTGATTATTTTTGCATAACTGAGGTGCTGGACCAATGGCAGTGACTGCTTACACATTTCAGTGCTGTTATACTGGTTCCTATTTTGGAGCTCCTGTTCCTACAGGAATACAGTCACATTTGGGGGCTTTTATCACAGCAGGTGACCTCACCACCTGCACTACACTGCAGTAACTTTGGCATACTGCATGCAAACTCATTTCCATTACATGCAATGTTTTACCAACAGTTTATGCTCTATGGTAGTATATCTATCTATCTATATATCTACCTACCTACCTACCTATCTATCTATCTACCTACCTACCTACCTGTCTATCTGCCTACCTACCTACCTATCTATCTATCTATCTATCTACCTACCTACCTACCTACCTACCTATGTATCTACCTACTTACCTACCTACCTACTTACCTACCTACCTACCTACCTACCTATGTATCTAACTACTTACCTACCTACCTATCTACCTGCTTACCTATCTGCCTACCTACCTATCTATGTATCTACCTACTTACCTACCTATCTACCTACTTACCTACCTACCTACCTACCTACCTACCTATCTACTTACCTATCTACCTACCTACCTACCTATCTATCTATCTACCTACTTACATACTTACCTATCTACCTACCTACCTACCTGCCTACCTACCTATCTAGGTATCTACCTACTTACCTATCTACCTACCTACCTACTTACCTACCTATGTATCTACTTACTAACATACCTACCTAACTACCTACCTACCAATCTATGTATCTGCCTACTTACCTACCTACCTATCTACCTACCTACCTACCCACCTACCTATGTATCTACCTACTTACTTACCTACCTACCTATGTATCTACCTACTTACCTATCTACTTACCTATCTCTGTATCTACCTACTTACCTACCTACTTACCTATCTACCTACCTACCTACGTATCTACCTACTTACCTACCTACCTATGTCTCTACGTACCTACCTACCTATGTATCTAGCTACTTACCTACCTACCTATGTATCTATCTACTTATCTACCTACCTACCTACTTATCTACCTACCTACCTACCTACCTATCTAGCTACTTACCTACCTACCTACCTACTTATCTACCTACTTACCTACCTACCTACTTACCTACCTACCTACCTACCTATCTAGCTACTTACCTACCTACCTACCTACTTATCTACCTACCTACCTANTACTTACCTACCTACCTACCTACTTATCTACCTACCTACCTACCTACCTACCTACCTACCTACCTACCTACCTACCTATCTACCTACTTACCTATCTCTACCTACCTATCTCTACACACATATATCTATGCAAACATCAACAACTCAGTTTATATTGTGCTTAAAGCATGACAAAAAAAGTGCTGGTTGAAAAGCTGTGCAAATATTAAAGCAGTAAATATTTGAAAGTTACTCCCCTTCTCCCTCACGTAAGTATATCATTACTAAGCAACATGCTGACTTTCAGCTGAGAGTAGTAGTACTCTCTACTACGAGCTGAGAACTCTTAGTAACCACAAGAGATCAGACCAGCAGAGAAATTCTCTCTCATACCGGAACATTTGCAGTATGAAAGATGAACTTGTGATCACAAAGTTGTCCACCTGAAGCCAAAATGGCTCTTCTCATCTGGACTCAGGTCTGCTAAATGAATGTGAACTCGGCTGACCTGGTTGTATGCAAGTCCAGATTATACCACGAGAATATCTTCCCTGTTTTGCAGTAATCTGTTCTGTAGGCCCACTTTTTAATTGCCTCTGTGCATAATTAAGCAGCAACACTATGACACATGAAGTCACTTTGTCTTTAACCCCGGTGAAGCAATCCCATTTTACAGGCAAAGGAAGGCTCTGAGATGCAGCTGCAACCTCGCAAAGAAACCTGTTTATGAAAAGTCACATTGAGAACTTCTTTCATTTTGGTTGAAAGGATCGAGAACTTATTACTTGAAAATACACAATAAACACACAAGGCTGGTTCTCAGCATCTTAGTGGCCTCTTCTGCACTGGCTCCAACACTTCCATGTCCTTCCTGTGCTGGAGGCTCCACAACTGCACACAGGACTGCAGGTGGGCTCTGAGGAGAGCAGAGCAAAGGGGCACAATCCCCTCCCTTGCCCTGCTGCCCACACTGCTCTTGCTGCAGCCCAGCACACAGTTGCTGTCTGGGCTGCACTCACACTGCAGCCTCATCTGGAGCTTTTCATCAACCCAGACCCCAAGGTCCTTTTCCTCAGATTCCCAGGGAGTCAGGAGAGAATGGGATGCTAAAGATTACTTGGATGAAAGGTCAGCTGCTAGAGCTTATGTTACGCAGTTTCCCAGGCCACAGGACCCTGGACGGTTCTAGACATCCCAAGGGCAGGGTTTACATTAACACACACATGGGTATTGGTGTATCCCAGATTCTTTTGTCAGACACTCGGGGCTGCAGCCTATTGTGCTGCCACCGCTGGTTTTGTTGGCCTCATTGTACGGCTTGGTATTGGAACTGATCTGCAGTCCCATTCCAAGTGTTACCGTGTCACCCTTCAGCCATCACTTGCTTTCATCCCTTTAAACTCCCTTACAATGGTAATCACGCCGGGAGGACAAAGGCCCAGGCAGAGGGGAAAAAGGAGGGAAGCTGAAGTGGCAAAGCAGCAGCTGCAGCAAGGCTAATGTAGTTCTTTTGGGATCCTTCTGGGCGAGTACTTGGACTGATCCAGTACGGGTCCTTCATCTTCTGCTTCCCCTCTTCACACAGCTTATCTTCCCGGTGCAGGTCCTGCAAGGAAGCTCAGAGTGGCTGCCAACAGGTAGTAACACTGTTTTATAACAGCAAGCCAGCAACCCTCTGGTCCTCACTGCTGCAGGGGAAGGCAAATCTCTTGCAGCAGCACTGATTGCCAGCAGCACATTTCCAAACATGAATACAGCCTGCTGAGCATCCTTGAAATCAACAGCTCCTCAACAGTCGTTGGATGAGGCCATCCGAGCAACTGAACAGGAATCAGCATTTAGACAGCAGCCCAGGGGTTTGGAATCACCTAGAAAGTCTGGAGTGCTTAGGCTTTAGCTCAGATTCACTCTGCGTAGAGTTGTCCTCCTAATAGTTGAGAGCTGTAAAGAGATCTCAGACTTCACACACTGCCGTGGCTGAAAATGTTGCAGAGGTAGAGGTTCTGTTCAAAGGTGAAGTAACTGAAGTGCTGTAGCCTGGAGCCAGCCAGCCAGGAAAAAATGTACAGTAGTGTGTGCAGAGCACTGCTCTAAGGCAAGTACGGTTCAAAGTAAGGCTTTAGGCTCCTGACCCAACTGTGTGCCTTGGGGTCCCCAAGATTTCATGGAGGCAAAACTGATCATAAGAGCATGGCTTCTGCCTTGCCCTATATCCTGGATAATGGGAACAAAAGGAGCACAGCTAGGCCGTATTCAGCTGATTCACAGAATGGAATAGCTTTCAGATAATTGTTGTGAAAAAACATGCTGTGAGTTCAGGATAGTCATTCTCCCCATAACCCAGAAATCAGATTATGGCTTTCCCAGGGTTGCATTTCCTTTTTGCTAACACAATTCCCTGAATAGCCGAGAGCCTGGTTCTTTAAGCAGCAACTGGTACCTTTGTTAGTAATAGTGACCAGGATCTCGCACATCCTGATCACGAGAGGCGACTTCATTATAAAGGAGGTTGTGGCTGCTCCCTCCCTGGAGGTGTTCAAGGCCAGGTTGGACAAGGCATTGAGTGATCTGTACTAGTGGGAGGTGTCCCTGAGCTTTGAGGCCCCTTCCAACCTTACCATTCTATGATTCTAAAGATGTGCAGGGCAGTGTCAGGAGGACAGAGGCAGGCTCTTCTCACTGATGTCCAGTGATAGTACAAAGGGCAATGGGTGCAAGCTGAAGCAGAGGAGGTTCCATGTGAACACAAGGGAAAACTTTTTCATTGTGAGGGTGATGGAACACTGGCACAGGCTGCCCAGAGAGATGTGTTGGTTTGAAGCTAATTGGAATATTTAAATAGAGAAAATTATAGTATAGGCTGTGAAAAGCAAACAGTGGTGATGTCTGCTGCACTCATAGGCTTGCTGAGATGTTTAAGTACTCAAAACACAGATAAGTCAGTCTCTAGGGCACAGTGTCTCGGTCTAGCAGCTTCTGGCTTTCTCCTGTCTGCTGAGTAACCTCACTAACCACTTTCCTTCTAACCCCCCTGGCCCATCCTCCAAGCTCACCTTGCGTGTAAGGCAAACTTTGGGGTAAGGTATAGGGGTGGGGGTAAGGTGGAAGGGTGGTTAGGAGCCCCTCCTGGGGTCTCTGATTTCTGGGAGGGGAGTTGTGTTTCTGTATTCCCTTTAACTTGTCTATGTCTGTAACTATTCCTGTCTGTTGTGTCTGTCTCTGCTTGTACATTGTGCTGAGCTGTAAATAGAGCTTCAGTCCTTAACTTCCAACTGGCTGAGTCTAGTCTGGGTCATTTTACAAAGTGTCGGGGGCAGGGAACTCCCAAACCATCACAGGAGACATTCAAAGCCAACCTGGATATGTTCCTCTACAACTTGCTTTAGGTGATCCTGCTCTGGCATGGGGGTTGGACTGGATAATCTTTTGAGGTCCTTTCCAATGCCCTAACATTCTGTGAGTCTGTGAATATCTGCTTTATCAGAAGTATTTGCTATTTCTAAGCACAATATCCTAGAAACAGCAGATGCAAAATATTATATGTGTTGGCATGGGCTAAGGAAACAGCCAGAAAAGTTACTCAAAGACACTTCAGATCAAACAATCCCAGGTTTCCAGGCACCATCCTAGCTCATGACAGCTTCAGCTAGTCCTCACTCGTATACAAGTTGGCTCTTCCGTGCAGAACTAACCCTTGCCTGTGTAAGCTCACTGAGAGAGTCTCCAGGCAGCCAAAACCCAAACAGAAATAGCAGCAAACATGAGTGTCTTATCTCCTCTCTAGGTATAACCATTTCAGAGTACGGAAGTAACACATGCAAGAGCCACCAACGGCTGTATTCAAGAGTGGTAGGTAAGCATGAAAAGGTACTAAAAAAAAAGGCATTACCTTTTAAGGTAAAACATTTCAAACAGCCTCCACACTCTTGCTGACTTGGGATTTTACCGAGAAGAAACCTGTGCAATAGTCAACGCAGAGGTAATCGGTGCCAAGACTCAGCAGAAATTCATATTGTGGTGATTTCTCTGAGGTCAGGCTTGCTGAATTTTGCAGCTTTTTTTTCTTTTTGATCACTTTGAAATGTACTGTTTTCAAGTAAAGACAACTTTCTCAAATTCCTATATATTTGTTTGTAGCTACTGATTACTCGATTTATGGTAATCAGTCTAGCACTTAAAAAATATTAAAAAGTTGTTTTGTGTTTTTTTAATAGCATCTGTTCCTCAGAGAGACCTTCACGGGCAAGTTACTTGGAAATGCTGGGAGCCTCACATCATATGCTTTAAATCATAGAATGGTAAGGTTGGAAGGGACCTCAAGGGTCATCTAGTTCCAACCCCCTGCCATAGGCAGGGACACCTCCCACTAGCACAGCTCACTCAAGGCCTCATCCAACCTGGCCTTGAACATCTTCAGGAAGGGAGCAGCCACAACCTCCCTGGGCAACCTGTTCCAGTGCCTCACCACCTTCACTGTAAAGAATGTCCTCCTAATATCCAGTCTAAATCTTCCCTCTGCCACTTCAAACCCATTGCCCCTTGTCCTGTCATTCCCAGACCTTGTCAATAGTCCCTCCCCAGCCTTCCTGTAGCCCCCTTCAGATACTGGAAGGCTACTATCAGGTCTCCTGGAAGCCTGAGCCTGAAATTTCAAGATGTCAAGCACCTGCAGCTTTTAGTGATTTTAAGCAATAAATTGGGGGCGTGGATTCAGCTGCTTATGTAGGGCCAGGCAGGCGGGTAAGGCATTTATTCTCCAAAGAAGGAATGCAGAGTATTTCACACATTGGGCTGGAGTGGAACAGAGCCCTGGACAGTGCCAGTCACTTCAGTGTGGTTCAGGAAAACTACCAGGTGGCAACAGCTGAGGATCAGCTCTTTCTGGAAAGGTTGATTGCTCTGGCACGTGGTGCTGCTGGCCACAGTCATGCAGTGCTCCGAGGGACAGCTGTGCCCCCTGTGTGGCTGTGCCAGGGACTGTTTCCAACAGGAGTGAGTGCTACAGGGAGAGGTGGCTCTTGTGCAGCCACTGGGGCACTCCTGGGTTTCGTCCCTGTCTTGTGGTTTTTGGATTCCTGGTGCATGCTTCGCTACACCAAGGCGGCACCGATGTCAGCAGTGTGCTGTTGCCTGCTGGAAAAGGTGAAAGAGGTAAGTTTGTGCCTAGTGGACTGAAGGGAGGTGATTTGAGAGCTCCCCCTGAGAATGCTTCCCTACTGCTCTTTGTGGACTCCATCACTTGCAGATTCCTTTTTCTGGGAGACAAGGATCATCTTGCTTGCACTGTAGAGCTGGGAAACCGGCAATAGACAGGGCTTCTGCAGAGGCCAAGGGTGGTGTGTCATAGCAACTGTCACTGACTAAAAGGCTCTGTCCTTGGAGCAGTTCCTTTGAAAGCCTTTGGTGTCTTACACAGGCTACCCTTCCAGATTTGCTGCTAGCTGAAAAATGCTGTCTTGCTTCTGAAAAAAATAAGTTTATTCCATCCAAGTGGAAAATGAGGCATTGAGACTTTGAAGTTATTTCAAAAAGGCAACAAAGAAAAACATGTAGCTACCTAAAATCATAGAATCATAGAATCATAGAATGGTAAGGTTGGAAGGGACCTCAAGGATCATCTAGTTCCAACCCCCTGCCATAGGCAGGGACACCTCCCACTAGTACAGCTCACTCAAGGCCTCATCCAATCTGGCCTTGAACACATCCAGGGAGGGAGCATCCACAACCTCCCTGGGCAACCTGTTCCAGTGCCTCACCACCCTCACTGTATAGAACTTCCTCCTAACATCTAGTCTAAATCTCCCCTCTGCCAGTTTAAGCCCATTGCCCCTTGTCCTGTCATTGCAGGACCTTGTAAATAATCCTTCCCCAGCCTTCCTGTAGGCCCCCTTCAGATACTGGAAGGCTACTATCAGGTCCCCTCGAAGCCTTCTCTTCTCCAGGCTGAAGAGCCCCAACTCCCTCAGCCTGTCCTCATAGGAGAGCTGCTCCAGCCCTCTGATCATCTTTGTGGCCCTCCTCTGGACCCGCTCCAACACTTCCATGTCCTTCCTGTGCTGAGGGTTCCAGAACTGCACACAGTACTCCAGGTGGGGTCTGACGAGAGCAGAGTAAAGGGGCAGAATCACCTCCCTTGCCCTGCTGGCCACGCTTCTCTTGATGCAGCCTAGGACTCGGTTGCTGTCTGGGCTGCATGTGCACACTGCAGGCTCATGTTGAGCTTTTCATCAACCCAGACTCCAAGGTCCTTTTCCTCAGGGCTGCTCTCCAGCCATTCGCCACCCAGCCTGTATTTGTGCTTGGGATTGTGCCTACCCAGGTGCAGGACCTTACACTTGGCCTTATTGAATTTCATGAGGTTGGCCTTGGCCCACCTCTCCAGCCTGTCCAGGTCCCTCTGGATGGCATCCCTGCCCTCTAGCAAGTCGACTGTGCCACACAGCTTGGTGTCATCTGCAAACTTGCTGAAGGTGCACTCCATTCCTCTGTCCATGTCACTGACAAAGATGTTAAACAGCACTGGTGCCAGCACTGACCCCTACATTCTATTCCATCTGCTCCTTCATTTAGCAACCTGGTCTAGGAGAAGATGTCCCCTGCCCATGGCAGGGGGCTTAGAACTAGGTAATCATTAAGGTCCCTTCTAACCCAAACCAATCTATGAATCTAGGCTACGCTTCTCCTATGGAAAGGTAAAACCTGTGGGGTCTGCTTTTGTTTTAATTAAGTACTCATTTCACCTTCAAAAGAGGAAGAGGTTCTTTCCATTTTTAGCCTGAAATTCTTTTGAAGTGTTCCTGTTCCACAGAACAGGGATCTGGATATAATTTGACAGAAAAATTAAGTCCTTATTTTAGGTTTGGTTTCACCAATAAAGAAGTTAATGGGATCACATCTGGTTTTGTCCTGATATACCCTACTGGAAAGCAGCACCACTTGCTTACAGCTTTTTTCCTTTTCTTCCAAACAGAACCCACCCCAGCCTAAGTGTCCTTAGACACATCTGCAGCAAGACTCACCCTTGCCAACTAGCAGCCATTGTGATGCTACTTACCCATAGCTACAATTGTAGCTGTTTGTAGCTTCCAAACAACACCTGGATAATTATACTTGAAAAACATTTCCTTTGGCACCTGACAGAATGAAGAGCTGTCACGGTGAAGATCCTAAACTTCATTCCACAAGTAACATTTGAATGACAGATGTGGAACAGCTGGGCAATAAGTTGTGTATGTCAACTTCAGACAGCAGCTGCTTTTCACCTTACTTCTGGGCCAGACATTCGCTTTCAGTCACCAAGAGATTCCATTTCGTTTTGTAGCAGCTTCTTCAGTGTTTCCATATGGACAAGCTAAACAGCTCCAAGGACACAGCAGCAAGTATATGTACATTATAATGTTCTGTTAAAAGAAACGAAGGGCAGATGTGGCTTTGTTATCTTCACATGCATCCTTGGAGAAGTTGAATGAAGTTGTTTCAGATACATTATTAGTGACAGGTAGAGGCACTCTGGTCATTGGCCATTTAAATGGCAACTGTCAAAGGATGGGATTCAAACAGGATTCAAAGAGGATTAAACTATCCTAGAATAATGTCACAAAGTAAGTATAGCAAAGTTCACAGGGGTGAAAAAGGATTGTGCAGCAAAGACATGATGACCCACTTCTGAGATCTGAGTAAGTACTACTTCTAGCTTGTTTTATTGAAATAGGAGAAAGGCCAAACACCCCACCTTGTTACAATGAAATGGAAAGCTTGGAGTAAGAGCCAGCCAGCACCACTGATTGAAGATCTTCCACTCTGCTGCTTTACTACAACAAAATGAAAGGCTTGGAGTAAGAACCAGCCAGCACCACTGACTGAAGACCTTCCATTCTGCTGCTTTACTAATACAAAATGAAAAGCTTGGAGTTAAGAGCCAGCCAGCACCACTGACTGAAGACCTTCCATTCTGCTGCTTTACTAATACAAAATGAAAAGCTTGGAGTTAAGAGCCAGCCAGCACCACTGACTGAAGACCTTCCACTTTGCTGCTTTACTCCAGCAGGATACCACTAAAGCCACCACTCCAAATACTGGAGAATTTAGTAGATCCCTTACTAACAATACAACCCATTAATGATTTTCATGTATGTACTCCTGGTTGCTACATGTAGTGGATCTAGTAGGGTTTGTAGCAGTTCTTTCTCAGAATACCCAAATGAAGTGATTTAGATGGAAACTAACCGCTTACAAATGTTCTGATTTCCTGAAAACAGACCCTTATTGCATTCCTGTTAAGACACATCTATGAATAGGAAATATTAACTGAGGACTACTTTCCCCCCCCCACCTTTTCCTCCAAGGTTTGGGTTTCACCTACCTGGTGAGGCTTTCTCATTGAGCCATTCCACAACAGACAAAAACTGCCAAGACACAAACCATAACTTTTTGAATAATCTCACTTTATTAAGGGACTTACAAGAATCACATTCTCTAGTAGTCTTGGAACAATGCAAACGGTGAACAAAAGACAAAAATAGATGTAATTGGTTGTGAAAAGCATGAACATCTCTAGAGAATGTGCTGCATTATTCCTAAGGACTCTTGCTTTTGAAAAAAAAGCACGTTCCATATATACAAATGTCAGTGCTGTAGTCAATAAAGCAGTCAGAAATATAAAAATATCCTAGGTACAAACTTAAAATAGATGCCTGAAGGCTGACAAAATCAGCACTCCGATATTTCTATCTCTGAGGAGTATGAACGTGGGGATGAGTTACTCTGATGAGCTAAGAGACAGTAGATGCTCTGTGATAACACAAAGCCACACTTTTTTTTTCCCCATAAGACAAACACACAACAATAGAGCACCCAGAGAAATCGCAAGTCTTTGCTGCGAGTGCCCACAGGAAGTGAAATCAGTCAGGAGCATCACTCCATCCCTGCATCACTGACATTTGCTGTCTTTGCCAAGTTACACCAGCAAACCCCTGCCAATTCTCCAACTCCCCCTCAGCTTCAGCCTAAGCCGCACGCACTTTGCAGATGCAGCAAACTGACAACTGCTTTAAGGACAGCCAAGTTCTATAAATGTCCAAACCCCACTCAGTCATTCCTGCTTTTATCGCTTGCAACTTTATTTTTGGTAGCAAGGCAGCAAGAGAGATTGCAAAGCTTGACATCCAAAAAGGTCAGGGAGAGAACAGGGTGTGTCCTGCTTTCTTTGCCCCAGGTGTTGCAGTGATGCCACTGAACTTAAACCTTGGCTGGCTGAGCAATGTGAAAAAACACCACATTTCCTTGCTCCATGCTTTGGATGGAAGGAAGCACTAACCTGGGGCTAATGTTTCAAAACCACGGAAAGAAGAAAGGCCATTTGGTCAGGCTTTCAGCTGGATGCTCTCTGCCTGCATCATGACTCATCTTGTTTCCTTCAGCCACCTCTTTCATTATGACCTTCCGAGTTCTGCTTCTCAATTCTGCTTCCTGTTTCCTCGCTTTGCAAAGAAAAAGGGAAGATGAAAGGTGTGCAGATCGCATGTGCTGAGATTTTGTGGCAAAGAGCCCCAGCAGGGACTTGCAGCAGAGCCAGGAGCGACAGAAGAGCACAATGAACACAGACTCCTATTTTGGGGGCAACTATAAAGAGTTAACTTCGAGTGTGTCTCATCTCAGGCACTCCTCTATGGAAACGCACAATGAATCATAGAGCCTCTAGTACAGACACAGCAACTTCAACAGGATATGGTTTGTGTGGTAAAGAGGCGCAAGGGGAGCTGGCAGCCATTGCCTTACCAAACTTGCCTCACCGCTTATGGCACACACATGCACCAAAGCACAACCTTTAGAAGCTTTCTTAGCTTTACATGCTAGAATCAAAAATCTTTTTATTTTTCACCATTCTTTTCTAAATCTCTTTTGTCTCGGGGCAAGTTGGGGCAGCTGCGCGAGCTGGAGAAGCAGAGCTAGTAACATCTGTAGCACGATGACACTTGACAAATTATTTCAGGTTTTCTATTAGTTTCTGCAAGATGTTTTGCAGATGTCAAAGCCTCAAGGAATCGTCATGCTTTTCTCCTTAAGCCCACTGAATGTGGCACTCAGTGCTCACCACACTCCAGCAAGACAGGCTATTACCTCTCAAACAGGAAGGGAACGGAGGCACGAAATGAGTAAGCCATTTATTCCGGTATCGCAGCGTGAGCCTGGGAGAGGCAGGAGCCGCACCTGTATTTCTTGTGTCTCAGCCGCAGGTCGCCTTTTTGTTCTGCGCTGCAGCCTCCTTCTTTCCCTCAGAGGAAGACTGGAATCTCTTAAGAGGAGTCTGTCACTGCTCCTCTGGTTGACGGGTGACGTCGCCAGTGAGACAGGGATTGTTGCATTCCCCACATCAAAAGGTGGAACGCAGTGTGACATCTGCTTGCTGGAAGAAATACTAACCATACAAGTCCTTAAGAACATCAACATTTATTTAATATGATATAAAAGAAATGGGGTATGAACATCAGTATTGGAACAATAGTAAGTGGCTTCTTATACTTACATCCTGTCTGCTCATTGTATAATCTATACACAATGAACCTAATTACATTTGTACACCAACTAAGGACTGGATTGAAAACCTGCTTATTGCTGTACACACCCTAGCCCCACGAAGGAAAAAAGCCCAGTACCTTAGAATACCTACACTCCATTTTACTTAGGAAAAAGGAACCACTAACATTAATGTCTATGTTGACAGAAGTGTGGCAGTAACTGCTGACATTTCAACCTGACCAAGAAATAATTACAGCAAGAACAGGACATATTGGTTTTTTTTTTACTAAGTAATAATAAAAATGGCACATTTTAAATATATCTATATGTATATATATATAATTTATATATATATATAAAAATTTTACAAATAAAATGTTAAAACAAGAAACTGTAGTGTTGAAAAAGTGTAAAAGGAGATTTAGTGGTGATACGTAAAACGAACCGAGTTACACACGGTAAAGAAGCAAAAAAGTAAACTTAAGTGATCCATAATTGAAAGAACATTAAATTCTGGAGAATATCAAATGAAGTTTTGGCTGTAGGCTGCACACGAGAAAAAGAGCTTTTATTTTGTGAGCATGGAAATGGTAGCAGCAAGCTGGTATCAGGAGAACAATCTGAAGGTTGTCGAGTGTACGTGTGGGCCATTTAAAGCTCTCTTGGAATAAACATTTTCCAGGAAGTGATAAAACGATGCTCTGTGGCCAAAAGCATCGGAACTATGAATTTCATAGATTTAAAATATACTGTACAATCTCTTCTCATATTTTCATAGGTCAGGTCCATACATCTCAAGCGTGAATTGTTTCAACAGAAGCCATCAGTGCTGAAAGACAGACAGAGATTAAGTTACTCCATTTTTGCAACAACAGAGTATCGTATAAAGCAACTCCTGAAAGGAAGCATGGCAAAGAGTTTCTGACCTTATCCCAGCAGTAGTAATCAAAGGTGTAGAAAATACAAAAGCATTTTAGAAATCAGTTGTTTCAAAAATCAGTCTTCCTGGTGAATAATGCTGCTGGCAAGGTACTTGGGCAGCAAGAAGCAAAAGGAAGCTTCTTTCCAGTGCGCACTGTGCCTGCTTGTTCTGTGAGTTTTACCCTGTTGAACACGGCCACCTCCAAATGTTCTGCATATAAAAGGGGTAATAATTGCAAAGACCCTAATTCCAAAGACTCTAATTGCTCCTACCAATGACAGGCACATTTTGCAAAAGGATGCAGTATTATTTGGTTCCGGCATCAGAGCTGTAAGGTGTTTTGATGTTCAAGTGCTCCACCCCAGAGCTTGCTGCATTTTGGTAATTGCTGAAAGGACTTCTGCAAACAGCTCTGAACAGCTCCTTAGTGAAAATGAGCTTTGGCTCCAGGTGCTGCATAAAACGTCACTCTGCCTCCTCTACTTAGTGCCAATGCAATGCTTAAAACGTAACCAGGTTCAGTGGTGCACATCCAGATCTCTCTCTGCCAAGCAGAAGCTAGGACAAAGAAAGTAGCTCTGTGTTAATGGGATTTTCCTTACTCCTACAATATCCTAAGCCGTCAACTTGCTATGCCAAATTGCCCTGGCACAGTGCCAAGAGTATCCTTTTACTAATAGACTGTAAAAGGCAAATAGAGGTATTACCTCATCACTCTCTGAAATCTACCATACATTTTCCAGATGTGCGTGAAAATGTTGGTTATGAGTCAACAGAGTTGATCCCACAGCTCTGATATTCCCTCTGCTGCACAGGATTTCTTGTACTCTAGACACTGAGTTCTTGCACACAGAACAACCATACTATTTCAGCAATGTGCAAAGAGCTGGAATACTGCAGCAGCAACCCCAGAAGGTATGGGGCAGTAGCTACTGCAGGCAAACAGATTGTGCTTCATCTATCTCCTACACAGATGAGGCCCAGCTCACGGCATAAATTTGTTTTGGAGCTTCTAGGAAACAACTGACAGAGGTGTCGAGTGCACCAGAGAGACCTGGAACGCATGCACACGTAGCTGAATGCTTTTCCCAACTGAATTCAAACATTAAGCAGCCAGACCATATGTACTTTAAGGTCTGGAATCCTCTCCTCAAATGTAGTGAGACACGTGTAAGTAAAGCATTAGTTTGACAAAGGCCATCCCAGATGCAGCATAGCATCATAAAATCATAGAATGGTGAGGTTGGAAGGGACCTCAGAGATCATCCAGCTCCAACCCCCTGCCACAGGCAGGGACACCTCCCACTAGTACAGCTCACTCAAGGCCTCATCCAACCTGGCCTTGAACACCTCCAGGGAGGGAGCAGCCACAACCTCCCTGGGCAACCTGTGCCAGAGTCTCACCATCCTCACTCCAAACAACTTCCTCCTGACATCCAGTCTAAATCTTCCCTCTGCCACTTGAAACCCATTGCCCCTTGTCCTGGCATTACAAGACCTCACAAATAGTCCCTCCACAGCCTTCCTGTAGGCCCCCTGCAGATCCTGGAAGGCTACTCCAAGGTCTCCTGGAAGCCTTCTCTTCTCCAGGCTGCAGAGCCCCAACTCTCTCAGCCTGTCCTCATAGGAGAGCTGCTCCAGCCCTCTGATCATCTTTGTGGCCCTCCTCTGGACCCGCTCCAACACTTCCATGTCCTTCCTGTGCTGGGGGTTCCAGAACTGCACACAGTACTCCAGGTGGGGTCTGAGGAGAGCAGAGTAAAAGGGCAGAATCCCCTCCCTTGCCCTGCTGCCCACACTGCTCTTGATGCAGCATAAGCAGCCAAGGCCTGTCTGTAGAACTGCACAAAAGAGGTCACTGTGGGAGCGCTTCACTTCTGCTGGTCTCGTGTTTAGTATGAATAGTTAAAACAATTAATTTGCCTATCTGATCATTGGAGCTGATGACAATAGCTGAAGACAACCTAATTCAACCTGCAGTACATTACTGGTGAAGTTATAGGCTGCTTCTTCTTTTAAGACAGGCACACTGCACCTAGGGACAGAATTCAGCAGGGTTGTTTCTATTTTGCTTCTGGACTGAAAGTGAGTTGACGGCATAAAGTTTGTCTTAACTAAAAAGAAGATGCATGCCAAATGTATGTCTTGTTTAGACTGAAACACAAATCAGTATTTCCAGAAAAACTGAATAGTTTCACTTAGATTCTAAAAGAATTCTGTAATAAAAGGTTTTGAATGGAAGTCTGAGCTAAACCTAATCATGACTAACCACAGCCATCAGGAAGACAGCAATGCAGGTATCAATAGTGATTGTGAGCAGTGAGCTTTCTCAAAAGGAGCAAAAGATGGAAATTATTTCCTTTCTTTTTTTAAAAAAGAATATAAAAAATAGTTTCATGCCCATAGTCCATGTGAGAAAGGTGTATGTAAGGAACAAATCTAATTTTGCTAAAATCAAAGCCTGTCAATGGGGACTGGGACAGTCAATAAAAATAAAACAAACAAAAAAGGCATTTTCAGATCTGCTCATGAGAAATGACTGAAAATGTCTTGATTTTAAAGTTTCCTTAGGTTGCACTAGCTAAGACATACAACATTACCACTGACAGCTCATTCTTTCAGCAGGTACATCCTGACAACAAAGAAATGCTCCCTCCCCGGAGGTGTTCAAGGCCAGGTTGGAGGAGGCCTTGAGTGAGCTGTGCTAGTGGGAGGTGTCCCTGCCTATGGCAGAGGTCCTGGAACTGGATGATCCTTGAGGTCCCTTCCAACCTTCCCATTCTATGATTCTATGAAATGGGGACTGATTTAAATGCTAGTGAAGTGTGGAAGCATTCACACTGGTATTCTGTTCTTCTTTAAACACTTGTATAAACAAATATGCTTCCTGGTATTCACATTTCCTTTCATTAAGTAGGCAACTTGTAAATCTAGCTTAACTCATGCTTTGAAACTTGTTTCCTAGAAGAAATCACCTACTGTGACAAGGGAAGAGAAGCCATGTAGGGCTATCTCTAGAGAAAGAAAAAACTAAAAAGCTTTTTAATTGTCCTATTTTTTCTCATTTATCCCCTTCCTTTGTCATATCTCAGTTATCGATGTCTTAAGCCATAATCTCTTTGGGCCACTTGACTATTCCCTCCCACATATCACCAAAGAGATTTATCTCTAGTTGCCTATTACCATGACTGAAGCATCAAGATTCATTTGCACCTAAGCAACTTAACAGAGTATCCCTTTTGCAACTACTTAGGCCTCTCATGTAATTCCAAGGGCTCTTATCTTGCCAACTGGTGGACAGTGTGCTTGATAAGCCAGTTAGTCCTTTCTCTTTGTGCTTAGACAGACAATCTATTACTTGCAAGTGAATCAATACCTGCATTTGTTTTGTGATCTGTTAGTTTACCTTCAACACCGCAGGTAACTTTGTCCTGTCAGGTACTACCTGCAAATGTTTCTTGGAAGGACAACCAGAAAAGATATACTTGGAAAAACATTAGGAAAATTGCAGGAGGGGTGGGGAAAAGAAGAGAAAGAGACGTACTTGTCTGTAACTATACACACATGAAATGTGAGCCTTCTGTGAGCTGGGTCTGTGTAGAAGTAGCTGGTGACAGCGAGGATTCTGGTGAAGAAGGTAAACTTTTCACTGTGAGTCATGCAGCAAGACAAATAAGAACACAAGTTACAGAAGGTTTCAAGTAGTAAGCAACATAAACTTGAAAATCATCATTTCAAGAGATCATAAACACAAGCAGAACCAGAAGAAAGTTATGCAAGTGAGCACTTCAAATCTGATCAGCAATGCTAAGCAGAACTTCAGGGGTGTTCTCAAGAAAGTTCAATACTCAGGCCTATAAACAACTAGCACAACCCCAAAGGAACAGTGGACACATGAATGATGAGCATTTATGTTGCAAAAAAAAGGAAGCAAAATTCAGGATACTTCCAGGCTTGCTTACATATCACAGCTCAGATTAGCCAAGCATTTTTCAGTTCTGCTGAGTGTTACAAAATGTGTTTACAACTTTTGGGTTTGACTGTCAAGTCATAGAAAAGATTGCTGACTGCACTGTAAAGGTCCAGGTCACCTTCATATCCATAAACTGAACCTCTTAGGTACTTAACCATACCCATTACAACATGCCTTAATGTCTTACATTTGATCTTCCTTCCTCTTCCTCTACACAATCCCCTCTACTCTTTCTCCTCTTTGTAAACAACTATCAGGCTTCTCCCCTTGTGGAGCAGCAGATCACCAGTCACTTTTCTGGAGAGCTACTGTTTGCTGTTTCTTCATCTTTTCTTACTCCTGAAAACACAACTGAACTGGAGTCTTTCCCTTGCTAGTTCAGAGTCTACTGGATGCACTGGAAACTCTTACAGATTCCTCCATGGCCTCTGTGAGGCCATCCATCAGCAAGGAGGTAAGGGTGAGTAATCTATACACATCCAGGACTGAGATGTTCTTCTACAAGATGAGTAAGGGAGCACTGGTTCCCACCAGTAACTATAGTAGGACTCAATTCCTAGCAATAGTTATTTAATTCCCTGAATTAAATGCTACCATAACATCTACATTGAAACCTCAGAAAAATGGAATTTCTGCAGTTGTCCACTGGGGAACTACTTTACATTATAAAGCCACAGGCTTGACATACAGACTAGCTCAGCACTTTCAATTCACAGGGGTTTCAGAGCATCAAAAGACACAGTAAAAATAAACAAAGCTTTACATATACACTGTGTAAGCTGTGCTTCAGTCAGACTCTTTTCCATACCTGCTGTTGCCTGATTTCCTTTTGAAGACTGTGCTGCTAACTCAAGTGAAGACATAATCCCTTCTTGTTCTTGAATGCTGGCTACTTCACTTTCTTCTGAGCTGGTTTTGGCTTTGTGGTTTGTAACTGTGGTCACACTTTGCAAGTTGGTTAAAAAAAAAAAAAGTACAGCATTTAGAACTCAACTCTGATTTAATTTCAGGTGTTAACCACTCTAAGCACAGGAGTTACAATTTTTCTATTAATAAAAGAAAATTAAAAGTTGCAAAATGCAATTTTGCATAATAGAAATTAGCTGTTTTGAAACCTTTCTTCCTTGCAAAGCTAGACTGGTACTGGAAATGGAATTCCTTTCCTTCATAGAATCACAGAATGGTAAGGTTGGAAGGGACCTCAAGGATCATCTAGTTCCAACCCCCTGCCATAGGCAGGGACACCTCCCACTAGCACAGGTCACTCAAGGCCTCATCCAACCTGGCCTTGAACACC
>VWZE01017407.1:12057-51098 GCA_013396675.1 Eubucco bourcierii
CCCCCCTCCCCTGGTCACCCCCCAGCCCCACCTGCGATGCTCATGAAGCGGTGGGAGAAGATGGAGAGCTGGACAGGGTCCAAGTGGGGGCCCACAGCCTGGGGTGGTCCTGAGCCCACATCAATGGAGATGTCACCAAATGGAGTGAGGCTGGCAGTACAGCCTGGCTCCACCACGATGGTGCTGGTGGTGCCACCAGGAGATGGAGAAGCGAGGAGTTACTTGCGGTCCCACCAGCTCCTCAGGGTCCCCATAATAAGCTCCTCGAGGTCCCTCCAGCTCCTCAGGGTCCTCACCCTATGACCCCCATCAGTTTCTCAGGGTCCTCACCAGCTCCTTGGAGTCCTCACAAGCACTTCAGTATCCCACCAGTTTGCCAGGGTCACCAGCAGCCCCCTGGCATTCTCACCAGTTCCCCATGGTCCCATCAGCTCCTCGGTGTTCCCATCAACTCCTCAGGGTTCCACCATGTCCCTATCAGCTTCCTGTGTCCTCACCACCACCCTAGAGTCCTTGCCAGTTCTTCAGGGTCCCCACCAGGTGCCTGGGGGCCCGTTGTCACCCTGGGGTCTCTATCAGCAGCTAGGGGTCATGCTGTCACTCCATCATCTCCATCAGCTTCCTGGGGCCCTACAAGATCCTTGGGGGCCCTGCCATGCCCCTAGTGTCTCATTGTCACCCTGGGGTCCCCCTGGTGTCCTCACCTGTTCTGGTCAATGAGGATTGCTGGGCCAGGCACGGTGTGGTCACAGGCCAGGTCCTGCAGCAGGAACACAGGGGTCTCCAGGTACCCCCCCTCGAAGTAGCACTGGGTCACCTGTGGTACCAGACCCACGGCAGGTCACTCCCAATGTCCCCAGCAGTCCCTCCCCAGAGTCCCCCAGTCTCTCCCAGTCTCTCCACTTGTTCTTGTGTCCCCACTGGCTCCTTGGGCTCCTGCTGTCCCACATGGATCCCCATCATCTCTCCCTTGGGGATCCTGCTGTCACCTTGGAGTCCCTGACAGCTCCTCAGGGTCCTGCTGTCCCCCTGGGGTCCCCATCGTCTCTGTTAGGGTCTTGCTGTCACCTTGCAGTCCCTGACAGCTCCTTGGGGTCTCACCATTTCCCTGGAGTCATCCCCCTCACCCCTTCCTCGGTGTCCCACTGTCACAGTAGGTCACCCTCAGTCCCTCCCAACCCCGCATTCTGACCGTCTCCATGCGGGGCGGTTTCCCACTGGGTGCCAAGGGAGTCTCGCAGCGAATGCCACTGGTGCCAGTGCCCCGCACCCGCACGTCATCCACCAGCACTGGGCGCTGCGGGATGGTGAAGCCAAACTCTACTTGGTACCTGTGGGGGACACGTGGTGAGTGGGCACCACAGACCCCCGGGCATGGGGTGGTGGGGTCAGGATGGAGGTCACGGTGCCAGGATAGGGGTGATGAGGCTGGGGTGGGGGTCATGGTACCAGGATGGCAGTCATGAAGCTGGGGTGGGAGTAATGGTGCCATTATCAGACCACTGGGACAAGGATCATGGTGCCAGGGTGAGGGTCACAATGCCAGAATGGGGGTCATGGCACTGAGAGTCATGGCCCCAGGAAGGGAGCTATAGTGTTGTGCTGGGGGTCGTAGTGCTGGAATGAGCATCATGGTGCTGGGATGGGGATTATGGTGCCAGGGTGGGATCATGGTGCTGGAGTGAGGGTCATGGTGTCACGCTGGGTACAGTAGTGCCAGAATCAGGGTCATGGTACTGGGAACAGGGATAGCGGGTGGTGGCGATGAGGATGGTGGTGCCAGGATATGGATTGCAACACTGGGAAGTGGAATGGCAGTGCCAGGATGAGGACTGTGGTGCAGCAGTAGGAAGGAGTATGGCGGTCCCAAGACAGAGATGGCAGTGCCAGAATGAGGATGGTGGTGCCAGGACAGAGATGGCAATGGCAGAAGGACGATGGTAGTGCAGGGAGGTGGATCACAGCACTGGTAACGGGGCTGGCAGTGCCAGGACGAACCGGTTGGTGAAGGCAGTGTGGAAGTCACCAGCACGACAGGAGGTGGCAGTGGGTGGGTGCCCCTTGGCAGAGCACATCAGGGCGCAGTCGGTGCCCTCGTAGCGCAGGTGCAGGAAGGCTTCCGTGTGGATCTGCTCCCTGTGCGTGGCCCCGTCAGTGCTGATGGGGAGGGGGGTGCCCAGCCCCGTGCCCATCCCAGTGCCCATTCTGGTGCCCCCTATGCTCACCCAGTGAAGCCCTGTGCCTGCAGTGCCTCCTGGCACTGGCGCTCCAGAGTGGTGATGCGTTCGTCCAGCTGGGCAAAGGCAGCTGGCTCATAGCGGAGGGCACAGGGGGTCTGTGCCTCGTGTACCACATCTGCCAGTGCCAGCCCGTAGGCTGACAGCACCCCACTGTACCTATGCCATGGCCAAGACAGCTAGTGCTAGCACTGCCACTGCACCCTGACCCACCCAGTGCCAGGCTGTAGGCTGACAGCATCCTGCTGTACCTGTGCCATAGCCATGCCAGTGGGTGGCAGCACTACCACTCCAACCCAACCCACCCAGCACCAGCCTGTAGGCCAACAGCACCCTGCTGTACTTGTGCATTGGCCATGCCACCTGCTGCCAGTGCTGCCACTGCACCCCCACCCACCCACAGGGCTGGTGGCAAGAAAGATTCCCAGATTCCACACCCAGGGGCACCCCCAGACCCAGCACCCTGGGGAACCACCAAAACCAGCACTCAGGGGCATCCCCCAACCCTGCGCCTATGGGCATCCCCCAGACTCAATACCCACCCACAACCAGGGGTACCCCCACCCATGAGTGTCCCCAGACCCCATGCCCATGGGCACACTGCTAACCCCACACCCACAGGTACCCCCAGACCCGTCACCCAGGGGCACTTCTAAACCCAGCACACAGGCAACCCCTCTCCGTGGTGCCAGGAGAGGGGCAGCAGAGCAGTGGAACCCCAGGGAGATGGTGAAGACCCTCCATGTACTTCCAGCCCAGTGTCCCCAGCCCTCTGCCAGTGCCCCCAGCAGCACCCACTTGTGGATGAAGACGCGGGACATGCCAAGGGCACGGGCGATGGCACAGGCGTGCTGCCCACCTGCGCCCCCAAAGCAGGCCAGCACGTGGCGGGCGGTGTCATGGCCTCGAGCCTAGAAGGGGGCACATTGCCAGGTGATGACACTGGCACCCATGGGACTCCCCCCTACCCTAGTCTGAGGTCACTCTTGGGGTCCCCATCAGTTCCCTAGGGTCCTACCAGCAGCTCAGGCACTCCATTACCCTGGAGTCCTGATTGCATCTTGGGGTCCTATTGCCACTTTGGGGGTCCCTGCCAGGTCTTTGGGCTATTCCTCTCAATCTGGGGTCAAGTTGGCCCTTTGGGGGTCCCTGACAGCTTCTTTGGGTCCTGCTGGCACCCTGGGATACCTCTCAGCTTCTTGGGGTCCTGCTGTCATTAGGGGGGTTACCATCATCTCCCTGCAGTCCTGCTGGCATCTTGGAAGGGCCCTGTCAGCTTTTTGAGGTCCTGATGGCACTTGGGGTCCTTCCGTCACCTTGGGAGTCCCTGTTAGCTCCTTAGGGTCCTTCTGCCACCTTGAGGACCCCACCATCTCCCTGTGGTTCCACTGTCACCCTGGGGTCCCTGCCACCTATTTGGGGTCCCATTATCATCCCGTGGTCCCCTCCACCCCCACAGTGCCACCCCACCTGCGTAAGGGCGCGAATGGGCCGGCACATGGCCTCGTTGGCCACCCGCACAAAGCCCATGGCCACCTCCTCCACCGAGAGCGGCTGGTGCGTGGCAGTGGCAGCAGCACTGGCACTGGCGTGGAAGGCGTCGATGGTGGCAGCCAGCTCGCGGAAGGCTCGCGCCGCTGTCTCGCGGCACAGGGGCTGGTCTTCGCCCGGCCCAAAGATGCGCGGGAAGAACTCGGGCAGCAGGCGGCCCAGGCACAGGTTGGCATCAGTGACGGTCAGCGGGCCCCCTGCGCCCGCATGGGCATGGTGAGGGTGCCAGCACCTGCTGGTGGCACGCTGGCACCACACTGGGAGCACACTGGCACCCACTGGCACAATGCTGGCACTCACCTTTGCGGTAGCAGGCTGGGCCGGGGTGCGCACCCGCTGACTCAGGGCCAACCACGTAGAGCCCGGACCTGGAGGAGAGAAGCTGGTGGGAGCAGGAGGAACCCAACTGTGCCATGGCTCAAGCTGGACCTAGGCTCTACCAAGCCCCACTGTGTCCTGCTGGGGCACCCACGAGTGCTCAGGGCATCCTCATCCATCAGAGAGTCTGAGTTTGGAAGAGAGATGCCAGTGGGAGCAGCAGAGTTTTGGCTGTGCCATGACCAGGTCCCACCAAGTTCCCTTGTCACACACCCATCATAGCTAAGCCAAGCTCAGACTGTGCCAAGCCCCATCATGTTCTGCTGGTGTACCCATGGGTGCTGTGTACTCCCTACTCACCATAAAAGCCCAGATCTGGGGGTAAGATGCCAGCAGAAGCAGCAGTCTCGGTTGTGCCATGCCACCCATGATGTTCAAGCCAGCCATGGGCTCTGCCAAGTTCCACCATGCCTTTTTTGGACACCCATGGGTGCCAGATGCCCTCCACCCACCTGAAGAAGAGGCGGGAGCCCCCCCCAGCCGCCACGGTGTTGATGTCGAGCTGCGGTGCTTGGATGCTGATGCCAGCGGTGGTGGCCTCGAAGACGTGCTCGTAGGCGCCCGCGAAGCGGCTGACGTCGGTCGAGGTCCCTGGGGAGGGGGCAGCTGAGCCCTGTTGGCACCTCTGCCCACCCTGGCCCCCACCCTGCCCCCACCCCCGCTCACCTCCCATGTCGAAGCCGATGACGGGCTGGGCGTGGGCACGCGGGGTGGTGACAGCGTAGCCAACCACGCCGCCCGCCGGGCCGGACAGGATGGCACGGGCACCGCTGAAGTGCTGCATGGGCGTCAGGCCCCCGTCCGAGCGCATGAACAGCACCGGCACTTCCTGTGGGCACGGGGGTGGCACCCAGGGGCGGACACGTGGGGTGGGTGTACATGGGCGTTTCAATGGGATGGGGTTCCATTAGGGGCTCCAGTAAGATGGGTGCCCGAGGGTGGTCGCAATAGGATGGGTCACCCACGGTGGATCCTGACAGGGTGGGTGCCCAGGGGATTCCAATGGGATGGGTGCCCGTGGTGGGTCCCAGTAGGGTGGATGTTCATGGGCATCACAATGCGATGGGTTCCCATCAGGGGTCTCAATGGGATGGCTGCCAATGGGAATGGGGTCGCAGCAGCATGGGCACCCACAGGAGGGATTCCTGGTGGGCTGGGCACCATAGGGGTGCCACTAGGCACACTGACCTGCAGCTGGCGAGCGAAGCCGGCGCGGAAGCTGCGCAGGTAGCGGTGGATGCAAGGGGTGAGGTAGGCATCTGCACAGGCTGTGTACCCGCGTGGCACTGCCCGCACCATGCCCGCCACCGCCGATGACAGTGACACGTGCTGAAAGCCCAGCTCCCGTGCCAGCGCCCCGACTTGCTCCTCATGCCCAGGCCAGCTGCCGTCAGGAACACACACGTGTGGTGTGGGTCTGGCCGTGTCCCCACCATCCCACTGTGCCCCCGTGCCCCGTGGCACTCACGCGTAGGAGTGCAGCAGCAGCACGGCCAGGCTGGTGATGCCCCGTGCCAGCACCCGCTCCAGCTCCCGCCGCAGCGCCGTCAGGTCCAGTGGGCGTTGCACCTGCAGGGCACTGCCTGTCGAGCCTAGGGACAAGCCAGAGGTTGACAGCGAGTGGATCGCCAGCGTCACCTGTGTGTCCCCCCACCATGCCACGGCAGTAGCAGTGCCCACCTTGTAGCAGCGGCATGGCTTCGGTGCCCGGGAGCTGGCAGCCGGGCTGGTGCGGAATGAGCCGCTCGTCCACCTCGATCACTTCCTCGTACAGCACCTCTGGCACTGCCACCTCCTGCAGAGGCACGAGAATGTCACTCGGGGGGGCAGCAGGCAGCCCCTGCCATGCCATCCGCCCGGGGACGCGGTGGCCCGGCTGCTGCTGGCTCCCAGCCGTCCACGGGCACTGGCACATGGCCGGGGTTGGCACCATGCCGTGGCCAGGACCCAGCGGCACTCACGGGACACAGCGCCTGGGATCTGGTGACTTCCCGCTGCCACCCGCGCCAAGGACATTGGTGGCGGGCAGAGGACACAGAGCTGGGCCCCTCCGGGCCCGGCGGGTGCAGGGCACATGGGGATGCAAATCCCCCCCTGCCCCTTGTTGGGCACATGGGAACATGCCAGCCTTAGCTGGCACTGTGTGGGTCATGTGGGGATGCAATGATCCCAGCCTGGGCAGTCACAGGAACATGGTGCCAGCCTGGGCCCAGGCAGTGTGGGTCACGAGGACATGCCACCACAGCACATGTGGGGCAGGCGTATGTTCCACTCTGAGCCTGGGTGGTGTGGGTCACAGGGACGAACCACCACAACATGGCACAGTGTGGGTCACAGGGACATGCCACTCCAATCCCAGACAGAGTGACTCACAAGGATATGCCACCATACCATGGCACAGTGTGGTCAAAGGGATATGCCACCACAGCACAGCATGGCACAGTGTGGGTCACAGGGACATGCCACCACAATATGGTACAGTGTGGGTCACAGGAATGTGCCATCTTTATCCTGGACACTGTGGGGCACTGGGATGTGTCACCTTGATCTCAGATGTTGCAAGTCACAGGGCTGTGCCACCCTGACCTCATATGGCATGGGCCATATGGAGCTGCCGTCTCAACCCCAGGCCATGGTGCCATGGTTGTGCCAGTGTTGATGCCAGGCCTCACCAGGTCAAAGATGTGGGGCCTGGCCTGGCTGCCAATGTGCAGGAGGTCGCGGAAGCCACGGGTCACCAGCAGTGCCAGGCGCTCGCCCTGGCGCTCCAGCAGTGCGTTGGTGGCCACCGTGGTGCCCATGCGGATCCATTCGATGCCAGATGTGTCAAGGGGTTGGTCCCGTGGCACCGACACCCCTGTCTCCTGCCAGCACCACAGGCATCAGCCCCTGGGCCCACCGTGGACCTGCAGACCCACCCCAGACCTCCAGCTCCATCACGGACCCTCTGCCCACGGCTCCACCATGGGACCCCAGCCCCATGACCCCATTACAGTCTCTCAGCCCCATGGCTTCATTACAGACCCCCAACCCTACCAGAGACCCTCAGCCCAACCATGGACCCTCAACCCCACAGGGCTACTGTGGTCCCCTATCCCCATGGCCTCACCATGGACCCCCAGCCCCACCAGAGACCTTCAGTCCCACGAACCCCACCACAGACCCTCAGCCGCAAGACTCCACCATGATCTCTGGCCCCATAGCTACACTGTGGACTCCCAGCCCCACTAGGCTCCGCAGCCCCACCACAGACCCCCAGCCCCATGGTGACCCTGTCTCAGGGTCAGCACTGGGGATAGGGTGCTGGGGTATGTCAGACATTGGGGGGATCCTGGCATGGGGGACGTCTCAGTGGAAGGGTCCTAGAGACGTCCTGAGGGTGCCCAGGGTCGGGGATTTCAGGAGGAGATCCTGGGGGAGGATCCTTGGGAGGGTCCCGGGTCAGAGTCCCTGGGAGAGTGGGCGGGAGGGGGGGAGGGAGTGCCCCAGAGGGGAGGGTCCCAGAGCTGGGAATCAGCAGCGTTTGCGTGTCCCAGGGGAGGGTTCCCACGGGCTCCCGGGAGGGGTCCTGGGGCTGCTCCGGGGGAGACTCAGTAGGGTCCAAGCAGTCCCGAGAGTGTCCCGGGAGTTCTGGAGGGGGGAGGGTGTCACAGCGGTCCTGGGGTGTCCCGGGGAGGTCCCAGGGGGAGTCTCAGCGATGTCCTGGGGAGGTCTCGGGGGTCCCGGAAGGGTCCCGGAGGCGTCCCGGGGGTGTCCGGNAAGCGGGGTCCTCCGAAAGCAGCTTGAGGACGCGGACGCGGCCGCCGGGGCACCGAGCGAAGACGTCGGTGAAGGTCCCGCCACGATCGATGGCGAACTGGAAACCGCTGGGAACCGGCGCTGCCGCCGCCGCCGCCATAGCGGGACCGGACGAGACCGGACGGTGCGGTCCGGTCCGGTACCGCTCGGTGTGGTACCGTATGACCCGGTACGCCACCGAACGGCTCGGAATGACCCGGTACGGTACCGTAGGTCTCGTTCAGCTCAGTTGGGCTCTGTTCTGTCCCGACAGGCCCCCCGCCGCTCCCGCTTCCTCCGCCGCTCCTGCCGGGACAGCGCCGAGCAGCAGCCCCCCAAGGGGCGGGGCCTGAGTGGGGGGCGTTGTCGGACGGGGCGGTGCCATCACGCTGTGGGGCGGGACCTCGGGACGCGATTTGCGGCAGGGGCCGGGGCTGTGGGACAACCTGGTGGGTAGTGGGAAGCTACGAGTTGTTACTGGGGGACGCTGTGGCGTACTGGAAGGCACTTTGGAGGCAATGTGGAGGACTGGGGAGGCACTAGAGAGGCACTGGGGTATGCTGGGAGGGAGCGAGGGGCCAGTGCGAGGCACTGGTGCCTTACTGTTGGGTTACTGGGAGGCACTGGAAAGACGACTCCGCGCAGAGTTCGTAACACCAAGGCAGGGCGTGGCCTCGGTCAGGGAGGTTAGGGCGTGGCCTGAACGTGCCCCCTCATTGGCTCGCAGCTGGTGGGGGCGTGCTGTGCGTCACCATGGTTCCGCCTCCGCGCGGTGCATGCCGGGAGCCTACCGCGGCGGGAAGGCAATATGGCTGCGGCCGAGCTGCTGTCTGATGAGGGCTACCGGCTGGACGGGAGGCGGCCCAACGAACTGCGGAAGGTGCGGGCCCGCATGGGCGTGTTCGAACAAGCCGACGGGTCGGCCTACATCGAGCAAGGGAACACGAAAGCGCTGGCCGTTGTCTATGGGCCCCATGAGGTGAGCGGCACCGGGCCTGAGCTACCTGCGACCCTCCGTTACCCCTCGGTCTGCCCACCGGTCCCCGGGTCTCCCAGCTTCTCTGGGCCTGATTCCTCTCGGCTTGACCAGAGGCCTGACCTGGGTCCCTCCGCTCCTCTCCGGATCTAAACCCTCTGAGTCCCTCCATTTCTCCCGGACTTGAGCGCCCTGGGCCTAACTCCCTTGGTTCCTTTCCCCTCTGCATTTGACCCCACATCCCCGGGGCCCCTGAGTTCCAGTCCCTTTTAGGGCCCCTCTATTCTTACTGGGTGTCGGTGTCCCTCCAGCTGCGGGGCTCCCGGAGCCGGGCGCTGCCGGACCGGGCGCTGGTGCACTGCCAGTACAGCCTGGCCGCCTTCAGCACTAGCGAGCGGCGGCGGCGACCCCCACACGGAGACCGGCAGACAGCGGAGCTAGCGCTGCACCTCCGACAGACCTTTGAAGCCGCCATCCTGACCCAGCTGTACCCCCGCTCCCAAATAGACATCTACGTGCAGGTGACTGAGGGTGCTGGGAGGGGCTGAGCTGGTACTAGGAGGCACTAAAAGTTTACTGGAAGGGACTGGGTGACACTGGGAGAGCAGTGGGAGGTGACTGGGGGGCACTAAGGAGTACTGGGAGGGACTGAGGAGCCACTGAGATGGGACTGGGGGGCACGGGAAGGGCACTGGGTGATGCTGGTGGAGCCGATAAGAACACATGGGTTCACTAGAGTTGCGGGGGTGCGCTGGTGGTGGACACGTGGGGATGCCAGGGAGGGGGCACCAGGAGTGGACCCTTGTGATAACACCTGGGGATGCTGGGGAAGTGTTGGAGTGGCCCACTTTGGGCTGTGGGGAGTGTTCCCAGGGACACCTGAGCATGCCAGAGAGTGGACACCAGTGGGGGACCCCTGGGTGCCACCCTCTACCCATGTACACGCAGATCCTCCAAGCAGACGGTGGCAATTACTGCGCAGGGGTGAACGCGGCCACGCTGGCACTGATGGATGCTGGCATCCCCATGAAGGACTTCGTCTGTGCCAGCTCAGCTGGGCTGGCAGCAGACACGGCACTGGCAGACCTGAGTTGGCCCGAGGAGGCAGCTGGGGGCCCACAACTGGCACTGGCACTGCTACCAGCCTCAGGGCAGATTGCCCTGCTGCAGCTCAGTGCCCGCCTGCACCAGCAGCGCCTGGAGCTGGCACTGGAGGCAGCGCTGGCAGCCTGCCGGTCACTACATGCTGTGCTGGATGCTGTGGTGAGGGAGCGGCTGCGCCAGGCCAGCCAAGCTCTCGGGGACTGATGCTGGCACTGGGGGGCATGGGGGGTGGCATTGGTGGTGTGGTAATAAAGGGCTATTGCTGGGTGCCACGGTGTGCTGTGTGGTCCATGCCATGTGTTAAGTAGCAGAGCTGTCAGCCTGATTTCAGTACCAGGGCAGTTCATGGAGCAGATCACCTTGAGGGCCACCACAAGGCACATGCAGGATAACCAGGGCAGCCATGGGTGAGGCCAATGGGATGGAGTCGACCAAGGTCAAGTGCTGGGTCCCACCAAGGCCAGTAAGGCTCCAGGCTGGGTGCACAGGGGCTGGCAAGGCCTGTTGGGAAAGACACTGGGAGTTCGGTGGCAGCGGCTGGAGAGGAGCCAGTGTGTGCCCAGGTGGCCAAGAAGGCCACCAACAGCCTGACCTGGAGCAGCCCCAGGCTGGGCAGCAAGAGCAGGGCAGTGATGGTCCTCCTGGCCTGTGAACACTGGGGAGGCCACCCCTGGAGTACTGGGCTCAGCTTTGGGCCCCAGACTCCAAGGGCTGGAAGTGTCTGTAGAAGAGTAATGGAGCTGGGGAAGAATCTGGAGAAGCAGGGGAAGAGTGTGAAGAAGTTGTGAGGAGTATTTGAGGGCCCTGGGGGTATGGAACCTGGAGCAAAAGAGGCTAAGGGGACACCCGGATGTCTTGCAAGTGCCTGAAGGGAGGGTGGAGTGAAGTGGGGCTGAGATCTCTTGTGCCAAGGGCTGGGTCAAGAGGAAGCAGCCTCAAGTTGCCCCAGGGGAGGCTGAGGTTGTCCCTGAGGAACAATTTCTGCCTCTTGAGGCTTGTGCAGGCCTGGCCCAGGCTGCCCAGGGCCGTGGTGGAGTCCTCATCCCAGGAGGGATTTGCAAGCCTTGGAGCTATGATGCTGAGGGCCATGGTTTGGTAGTGCCCTGGCAATGCTGGAACACTGCTTGGACTCCAAGAACTCAAAGATATTTTCCAACCCAACCCATCCCATGACTCTAGGTGGTGGTTTCTGCTCTGTCAGTGCACAGCAGAAGGCCATGGTCCCAAGCCCTCCTGGACTCCCCAGGAGAAGTCGGTTGGACAAAAGAAGCCCCACTCAAAGCAGTAAGTGAAACACCAGAGGTTTAAGCAGGTGCCCACCCCATCCCCAGCCAGAGGACAGCAGATTGTCCCCAGTGCCCAGCCCTAGTGGTCGTGGCAGGACCTCTTCTCCTGGCGCTGTGGGCGGGTGACGACGGTGGTGGTGACGGTGATCTTGTTGACCATCAGCCCCCCGCTGCCGTACGTGTCCAGCTGGGCCTCTCGTTGGTACTTGGAGATCTGCTTGGAGGAGAGGAGCTCCCAGACAGACACCTTCTGCTCCTGGAACTGGCCAAAGGTGATGTAGGAGCCCTCAGACTGCAGGAGATCCACTGTCTGCTGGGGAAGGTGCCTTTGGCTGCCCATCACGATGCTGACCAGTTCCTGTATGGGCAGTGTTCCTGCACGGTAGAGCTGCAGGAGCTCCTGCCTCTTCTCCTCAGGGATGTACCTGGAGAAGAGGAGGTCCCACACAGAAATCTGCCTGTCCTGGGACTCATCTGTTGACATCTTCACTGTGGTGGACTTGAGTGCCTCCTCCCAGGTCCTATCCTTCTGCAGGTGCTTGCCCTTAGCTTCTACCACCATTGACTCCTCTCTTGGACCTCTCTCACTTGCAGGCTGCTCAGCTCTTGCTGCCTCTGCCTTGGTCACAATGGTGCTGACCACTGTCTTCACCTGCTCCAGGGTCAGCTCTCCTGCTTGGTAGAGCTCCAGCAGTTCCTTCCTGTTCTCCTCGGGGATGTACTTTGAGTGGAGCAGGTCCCACACAGAGACCTTGTGGCCTTGGAACTCGCCAACTTCCATGTCAACCACTGTGGTCTTCAAGGCTGTTTCCCAGGGTTCTTCTTTGGAGTCCTCCTCACCATCCTGCTGTCCTGGTGGTGTGGTGTCCTTGTTGGAGGTCTTGGCTGAAACCTGGAATTTCCTCCTTGTAGATGCTTTTTTCTTGACCAGTGTGGTGACCACAGTTGTCATCTGCTCCAGGGTCAATAGCCTTTCGTGGTAGAGCTGCAGGAGCTCCTGCCTCTTTTCCTCAGGGATGTACCTAGAGAAGAGCAGGTCCCACACAGAGACCTGCCTGCCCTGAAACTCCCCAGCTGGTACGTCAGTGGTGGTGGACTTCAAGATGTTCTCTTGCGTTGAGAACTCTCCACTGTCCCCTGCCTTTGGCACCACCTTGTGGTGACTTCTGGCATTGGCCAGGAGCGCGGCGTTTGCAGCTTCTGTCCTGTTGACGATGGTGGTGACCACGGTGGCCACCTGCTCTGTGGTCAGGATGCCTGCTCTGTACAGCTCCAGCAGCTCCTGCCGCTTCTCTTGAGGGACGTAGCTGGAGAAGAGCAGGTCCAACAGGGAGATGTTCTGCCCCTGGAGCTCCCCAGCAGTGACTGAGATGGTTGCAGACTTTAAAGACTTTCTCAGCTGTTGCTCCTGGGACTGCATTTCCTGGACTGGTTGTGAAGGTCCCATCTCGATGGTGGGTCCGGGTGTGGGTGAGCCTTGGTCTTCAGCCGCGGTGACGGTGGTGGTAAGGATGGTGACCATCTCCGGGATGGTGACTGTCCCTGCCTTGTATCTCCTCAGTAGCTCCTCCCGCTGTGGCTCAGGGATGTAGCGGGAGAAGAGGAGCTCCCAGAGGGTAACGCTCTGGCCCTGGAAGAGCCCCAGGCCGAGGGTGGTGCGGGTGCTCTGCAGGGCTCTGCGGGCATCCTCAGGTAGCTGGTAGAGCACCGAGCCCTTGTCCATCAGCTGCAGCATCAGCAGCCCTGTGGCCGGGTCGGGCACGCAGCGGCGCAGCAGCTGCAGGTAGGTGAGGTTCTCCTGGGTGTTGGGATCGAAGCAGCTCCTGGCTTGGTTCTTGGGGTCACGCAGACGCTGGCACAGCTCCTGGTCAAAGTAGCCATGCTGGCAGGCCACCTCCACGGGCAGGCGGTGGCCGTGGACAGGGTCGATGATGCCACCGGTGGCGATCTGTGCCTCGAGCAGGCGGAGGCCGTGCTCCTTGACGATGAGTCCTTGCTGCATGGCCTGGAACAGGGACATCTTCTGCCCCGTGCAGGGCTCTGGGTACCCTGCCACTGCCCCCTCGGCAGACAACAGCTTCTGATAGAAGTCCCTGCCAATCAGGCCTTCAGACAGCGCCTCAGCCACCGACAGCTGCCGGTTCCTCACCGGGTCCACCAGGAACCCTGAGGCCGCCTGTGCCTCCAGAAGCACTAGTGCCGTGCCCGGTGTCAAGAGCCCCCTCACCATGGCCTCGTAGATGCTCAGCTGCTTCTTTGTGGCCTGGAGGAAGACTCCAGCTATGAAGTTGCCTTCACCCATCTCTTTGTGCCCACCTGCAGCCAGGTTCATTCCCACATTGTTATTCTGAGGGGCTCCACTCCGTTTCTGCATTGTCCCTGCAGCCACCGTGTTCAGCTAGGAAGAGAGGAGATGACTTGGTGAGACTTAAGTTCTCCTGGGCTTTCTATGTCCTCTGGTGTCACAGTCGCTACTTTCAGGCTGCTGTCACAAGGTGCCAGCAGGAAGCATGGACACTGCTCCAGTCCCTGTACCCTCATAACTCCTGTGCTGGCAGACTTGGCTGGTGGTCAAGAGACATTGGAGACTTCCTGATACCACTGCCACCAGTGACTGGCTGACTCTGCTATCACCTTCTACTTTGGTCCACTGCAACCATCACACTGCTGGTCATGGGTGGGCAATGAGCATGGTGGGATCCTGACTGTCCATGGAGATCTTTGTTCTTGCTGTGGAACCCCATACCTCCAGGCATGAGCTAGGATATGGGAATGGTGATAGTGATGGATGAGTGCCTGATGAGACCTGTGTGGATGTTCCTGGGGCTCTGCTTGTCTGAAGACCACTTGTCTCAAGTTCCATCCTGCCCCTCTCCTGTCCTCCAGAACCAGGGTCTGATGCCACAGGTGTGCTGGCAGCAGTCCTGGTCCATGCTCACCATGTAATCATGGTGGTGTTAGGTCCATGGGTGGACTCAATGAACTTGGATTCTATGACCTCTGACCTGCAGCAAGGGCTGCTCAGCTGGTGCCAGCACCATCCCTGGGCCCATTCCGACCAGTTCCAGCAGCTGAGGACATGGCAGAGCCAATGGGAGGGTCTGCCTACTCTCCCTGCAGCAGGGCAGCTGCTCCTTAGAGCAACAGAATGGTTGACAGATGGTCTGGCCAAACCCTCCACTTGTCCTGGTCTGGGCTTCATGGATCACGGAATCCCAAACTGGGTTGGGTTGGAATGGGCTTTCAAAGGTCACCAAGTCCAAACCCCTGGAGCCATAAGAGGCATCTCCAACCAGAGCAGGTTGCTCAGAGCCCTGACCAACCTGTCTTGGGATGGTTGCAGGGATGGGGCATCTCCTACCTCTCTGGGCAGCTTGGGCCAGGCTCTCACCAGCGCAGGATTTGTTCCTCGTTTCAAGTCTAGTTCTTCCTCTTCCAATCTAAACCCATCATCCCTGGTCCCTTCTCTGCATCCCTGGTGAAGGTCCCTCCTTACCTTGCCTGGAGCCCTTTTTTCCCCAGTTTGTGTTCCCCAGTTTGTGCCTGTCTCCGTCTCCGTGGATGGCAGGAGCTGGACCTCTCTTGGGTCTATGCAGTGATCCTTGAGGGATCTCTTGTGCCATCTCCTGGGCTCTTCTGGAACCCTGCAAACCTTCAGCAGCTGGTGCTGGGAATGAGGCCATGACCTCCTTGAAGCAGCAGAAGGAAGCCCAAAGCCCGTCCCTGGTCACACCCACCTCCTGTAACATGCCATGAAGGGCACTAATGACATCTCCAGCTCCTTATCAGGGTTAATGGTTCCAGTCTTCACCAAACTGGTCCTGGAGTCCTTGACTCATGGTTTTTGATGGCCTCAATACTGGGCTGATGCTGGTGGGGATGGGGACTGGAGAGAGGTTCACCTACCAGTCACAGACCAGCCCTTGCTCTGCTGGGGCCCCTGCCCATGGCTTCAGGCTCTTCTCCAACCAGATCTTACTCCATGGACTAGCTCTTGAGCCCTCCCTGCCCTTGGTCCTGGACCTGGCCAGGTGCTGCGTCATGCCCTGGAGCTGGTGAGACTTTTGTGGGACACAGCTGATGCCAGGTGCCACCCTGTGCTGGGAGGATGTTGCCCAAGCACCAGCTGGCATCAGCTGGGCTCTAATCAGGCTCTTGGTGCTGGACTCGGCTGCAGCTCCTGGGGCATGGGCTGGGCTTCCTCCAGAGCTGCCACCACAGCCCAGACCAGGAGGTACCCCTATGAGCAGTTTTACAGCCGGAGTGGGCACAAAGTGGCCTGGTGCTGCTGTGGTCCTGAGCCCTGTCCATGCCCCAAGGACTGGCATCGTGTCAGCTCTCAGCCTGGACTTTGTCCTGAACCATTCTACCACCCAGACACGACATACCATGCCAACCTCCTGCTCTGGTGCCCAGCCAGGACCCACCAAACCAATCTCCTTCCCTGGTGCCAATGGGCACAGGCAGGCCCCGCCATGCTGGTTCCTCTCTTCCTGTATCCTGATGCCCAGCTCTGCTCAGCTGAAGCACTGGACACATAAAGCACATCGTATGGTGCAGCAACTCTAGCCCACCCTGGTGCCACCGTCACTATGTCCCTTCTCGGCAAGGACCAAGTTCTGCCTGGAGACCTCTTGCTCACCACCCCTTGGACCTCAGCAGCTTCCCTCCAACACCAGGAGCTGGAGTACAGATGAGGTCTCACAGACCCCTGGCATAGCATGGAGGTGCTACACCAAAGTGGGGCTGTGTGGTGGCCCTGATGTCCCTGACAGATGGGCTTTGTCCTACCTACTGGTCGTGTATGCAGAGCTCCTCAGCAGATTCTGGTCCTTCTCCTCCTCCTCCTCCTCTCCTCCTCCTCTCCTCCAGGAGGAGCAGCCAGAACCAGCTCCTGATTTAAGTCCTCCCTCCCTTGCCCCAGGGAGGACATCATGGCCCTGCCCTCTGCTGAAATGCTGGAGCTGAACCAGAATACAGAGGTCCAATCACCACCCACAGGAGCAGAACCAAAATACAGAGATCAAATCACCACCCACAGGGTCATGGCAGCACCAGGAGCCCATCTGGAGTGGCAGTAGCTGAGGCACAGTGACCAGAGCAAGGTATGGGACATCTCTCACTGGAACTGTAATGGGTTTAGAGGGTGCAAAGGTATTGTGGGGCTTCTGGAGTCTGCCACCACCTTTGTCTGCAGGTGCCCAGCATGACTGCTAGTGGTCTGCTCTGCTCAGGGTCCCTCTGCCCAGGAGGCTTCCATGGATCATGGGTTGGTGTAGAAGTGACCTTTTAAAGGTGGTCATTGGTGGACAATGCCTCTGGCTGAAACAACCCTGATGCGGAACCTGTCGTTGCGTGTGCCTGTCCTTGTGCCACTTGTGGTTCGGGTGGCTCTGCATCCCTGCCCATCCTTCTCACATGGTCTGCTGTGGTGGCACATTCCTGGCTGCGTGGGTGCCACCAGACTGGATCATCTGCACATGTGAGTCACCATGGTTGGGCTGGCAATGGGGAGAGCACCGGGGTAGGAGCTCCATCTCTTCTCAGGGAAAGGTGAGCGCAAGACCTGTCCCCATGGTCTTTGCTCCCTACACAGGAGACCTTCCTCAGCAGACCTTGGTTTTCAGCCTGAGCTTTGTGCTACCTGGAGACAGGGAACCATGGATAGGTTGGGTTGGAAGAGGCCTCCAAGCTCACGGAGTCCAACCAGCTCTGCCAGGGCACCACTGAACCATGTCCCTTTGCACCACAGCTCCACGGCTTGGAAGCTCCTCCAGGGATGGGCACTCCACTACTGTCCTGGACTGCCTGGGCCAGGCTGTGCAAACCTCAAGGGGCACAAATTGTTTTTCATGGCCAACCTCATCCTCCTCTGGTGTAACTTGAGGCTGCTTCCTCTTGGCCCAGCCCTTGGCACAATAGATCTCAACCCCACCTGGCTCCAACCTCCTCTCAGGCACATACAGACAGCCAGAAGTTATCCCCTCAGCCTCCTTTTTTCCAGGCTCCTTCAACTACTTCAGCTTCTTCTCACTTTTCCACACTCTTCTCCACACCCTTCCCCAGCTCCCTTGCCCTTCTCTGGACGCTTTGTAATTGACCTTCACTAACTGCAGGCTCTTCCCTGTAGCTGCTCTTTGTGGTCCTCCACCCCATGTTCCTCTGGCTGTGGTTAGAAGGAGGCTCCTCTGAGCCACACTAGTGACCCTGGGCCATGACCTGGAGCTGGTCCAGCTCCTTTAGACATCTCTGTGGTGCTGGTGGTTGGTGGCTTCCCTTGGAAAATGTTACTTTGGCTTTGTTCCAGAAGGGCTGTGGTTCATGTCTCCACAGGGGATGCCCCGTGGGGCTGGAGCCCAAGTCCATTATGGAGGACTCCTTTGTCCTGGAGGTGTCCAGCCAGCAGCCACAGGGAACTGCAGCTCCTGGGGCAGCTGAGGTGACCTGAGCTGCTCACAAACATCCCCTGACTCAGCTCTGACCATCACCAGCTCTGTGTGGATATCCCCAGGCAGTTCCACCTCACCACCTTGGGTGATGTGAAGGTCTCAGGCTGTGTGAACCATCAGCATGTGCTGCCTCCACCTCTGAGCACCCCACAGGGAGCAGAGCCAGGACACAAAACCATGGGATGTCACTTGTCCTCTGTGACTCACCAGCTGGTCCTGCAGCTTCCCAGGAGTTCTGGGACTTGGCTGTCTGCAGGTGGTGGCACCATCTCAGCTGCCGGAAGGTGTGGGTGGCCTTGGCTGAGGCAACTGTGGGCCATATGAGAGCTGGGAGATGCCTTCCCAAGGCTGCTTCAGCAGCAACAGGTTGAGAAGGACTGATCCTGCAGCTGGGTGCTGACACCATGTCCTTTTGGCCACAATCCAGCCATGCACTCAGCTATGATCCAGCCACAACAGTCCAGCCATGGTCTAGTCAGGATCCAGCATCGAATCAACCTAATTCTACAATGGTTTAGCCATGATCCAGCTATGGTCTAGTCCTGATCTAGCTATTGACCCAGTCATGAACCAGCAGTGATCCAGCTGTGGTCCAGCCGTTGTCCAACCATGATCCAGACATGGATGAAGAAGTGAGTGAGATCCCTGGATCTGCCCTGGCCAAGAAGAGGACAGCTCTGAGAGGCACAGAGCTCCACAGCAAATGTTCCCCAACACTGAATGCTTGTCCAGGCCAGGCTTTTTCCTGGAGAGGCCGGACCAGATGACCCTTGAGGTCCCTCTCAGCACAGGATTCCATGACTCTATGACAGGTGCAAGCCTGGGCTGGGGCCAGAAGCCCCATGGTGGTGGGCAGTAGGTCAGTGTGTGGGAGATGCTGCTGGTGTACAGGGAACTGCACGCTGTTGGGTTGGGGATAATGTGGTGGCTTTGGATGGACACCAGTGGTGTGTGTTCTCTGCTCATAGGTGTTGTCTCTCCTGTTTCTGGCCTTGGGTTTCTCCTGACCTCTGCTGGTCGATACCCAAATGACCTGTCCCAGCTCCTGCTGTTGGGCTGGAGTCGCTCAGGGCTGGTGGTGCGGACACTAAGATAGCTTCTCTCTGGGGCTTTCTCCCTGCCTAGGCCATCATCTGCTGGCTCTGCTCCAGCCGCTCTTCTGCTGGATCCTGCTGCAGCTCCTGCAGCTGGTGCATGCTCCACCAGGATGAATAATTCAGCACCAGCTACTCTTGGTGTTGCCTAGATATGGTCACCTGCCAGCTTCCACCATGGGCCCCTCTGGTGGCCCCATCACTGAGCAGAGGGTTCTTGTTGCCTTTCCTTCCCTCAGAGCATCTGCAGCTCCTGCCTCTGTGATGTCTCCATAGTTTAGTGTCCACCCTCTGCAGACCCCCTCCCTGCTGTTCTTCCATGAGCTACTTCTGGTGGCAAACAGCAAATACTCATTCTCTACCCACTGTGTCCATGGCATTTTTAGGTTTGTATCCCTTCTGCATGCCAGCTCAGGACCGGCTGTGGCTCCTGGCTGCAGGGGACATAATTGTCCACCTCGTGTGGGCTCCCTGTAGGCTACCTGTGTGGGGAAACATTCTGTATCAACTGGACATGTGAGCAATACAAGCTGTGCTAGCCACTAATTGTAAGCTGGGGAGTTTAACAGTCTCTATGAGAGGTCACACTGAGAGCAAGGATGCCATCTGCAAGCTGCCTCCAGAGGAATGAATAACAACTGGGTTCAAACCAAAACAAGGGGAGTCTGAACAGATAGTGATGAGCCAACCAGCTTGGTGCCCTCACAGCTCACCCCTTAAAGACTCAAACCAATCGGTTAATGCAAATAGCTTGTCCCTTAAAGATTTGGACCAATTGCTTTGCAATGGACTGGCCTGAACAGTCTGTTAGAAGGGTATATAAATGCATGTTCATATTCAATAAATGAGCAACGACCTAAACCATATTGGTATCGTTTCTTGACTCCAGGGTGATCCTGGCTATTGATATCAGCTGGTCATCTCATCTCGCATCATCCTTCCCCCATCCCTAGTGGTCGTCATGCAGCTCTGCCACGTCTGATAACTCTGCAACATTCTGGCTGACCCCAACGTTCTGGTGACCCCAACATAATGGACGTGCAACAAACCTGGACCCTTATGGGTCATCATTGCCACAGAAATGATAGGGACTTTGACACAACTTGCAGATCAGGCCCAGGGGTGCTGGATTTGAGCTGGAAGAGGGAGATGGAACTTGGAGCTGAGGGAGAAATTCTGCTCTGGGAGGGTGAGGAGAGCCTGGCCCAGGCTGCCCAGAGAGGTGGGAGATGTCCCATGCCTGGAACCATCACAGGCCAGCTTGGTTGGGGCTGTGAGCAACCTGCTGTGGTTGGAGATGTCCCTGCTCAGTGCCACTTTCACCACATTGGGATGCTTTGGTGTGTACCAGGGAGAGACCAAACCATGGCACACTCTGGTTGAATGTGCTCCAGAGACCCCTAGAATAAATAGACAGGCTGAGGTGTTCAATGCAAAGAGAGATGATGTCTCCTGCTCCAGTGACACCAAACAACAGCCTGAGCCAACACCTCCAGGCAAATCTGCTCTCCAGGAGCACTTCAGGCTGGAAAAGCTGGGGCACCAGTAGCAGCCTGGAAGAAGCATCCTTCATGTACAGAAATGTGGTTGGAAGAAGAATCAAGCCACCCTTGGCACTGCACCTTCAACACCATGAAAGCCAATATGGAGGAGAACATGAGAACAACCTGCTGCACCAAAGTGACCTGAGACAACCGAGCTTCCTTAGAGAGGATGGGGCACAAAGGCAGGCCAAATGACACTGAAACACTCCGGGCAATCACAGAGAAGCTGAACCTGAGGTGGGTATGGAGATGCAGAGAGAAAGACAAGAGAAGATTTGAATTGGGCTCAGAATTGTAAAAAAAAGAATTTAATAAATGACAGACACAAGCCAAGGAAAACAACTCAGAGGTTCCGCAGCAGAGCAGGGATTGGGAAAAGAAGAATATTCCACAACTATTTCCTCTGCACTTCAAGGAGATAAAGCCCTGTGGCCGGGTCGGGCACGCAGCGGCGCAGCAGCTGCAGGTAGGTGAGGTTCTCCTGGGTGTTGGGGTCGAAGAAGCCCTTGGTGTCATCGCCAGGGTTGGACAGGACCTGGTTCATCTCCTGGTCAAAGTAGCCGCGCTGGTAGGCAGCTTCCACGGGCAGGCGGTGGCTGTGGACGGGGTCGATGATGCCGCCGGTGGCGATCTGTGCCTCGAGCAGGCGGATGCCGTGCTCCTTGACAATCAGCTCCTTCTGCATGGCCTGGAAGAGGGAGATCTTGTCCCCGGTGTAGGGGTCCTTGTAGCCGGTGACAGCCCGCTCGGCCGACAGCAGCTTCTCATGCAGCTCGCTGCCCACCAGCCCGGCCGCCACCGCCTCGTCCACCGACAGCTTCTGGTTGCTGTGGGGGTCGACCAGGAAGCCGGTGGCCGCCTGCGCCTCCAGCAGCACCAGCGCCGTGCCCTGCCTCAGGATGCCCTTCCACATGGCCTGGTAGATGCTCATCTTCTCCAGCTTGGTGGGGTCGGCCTTGGAGGGCACCAGCACACCGGCAATGCAGCCGGTGCCATCCAGGTAGCGCTTGACGGAGGCCATCTGCGTCACCTCCTGCACTGTCTTGGAGCCCTGCACCAGCTGGGTCAGAGTGTCCTTGTCGATGATGCCCGATTCCAGCAGGTCAGAGGCAGTCACCTGCCTGCGGAGACCTTTGAACTTGACCTGGCTGCTGCGCTCCAGGGCCTCCCGTACCAGCAGAGTGAGGAGCCTGCCCAGCTCGTCCAGTGCCAGGCTGCCAGCCCGCACCTGTCCCAGCAGCTCCTGCCTCTTGGTATGGGTGACGTAGGTGGAGAAGAGAATCTCCCAGAGGGAGACCATCCTGGCCTTGAAGGCTCCTTCTGGGACCTCGGTAGTGTAGGACTTGAGAGACCGCTCAAGCTGCATCTCCGGCTCCTGTTCATGTTCTAGATCTTCTCTGGAGCTCACAGCCTCACTGGTCTTGTCCAGGCCATTGGCATGTCCCTGACCCTCAGCCTCCATGACAATGGTGGTGAGCAGGGTGAGCAGCTCAGAGATGGTGACTGTCCCTGCCTTGTACTGGCGAAGAAGGTCCTGCCGCCGGTGCTCAGGGATGTAGCGGGAGAAGAGGAGCTCCCAGAGCGTAACGCTCTGGCCCTGGAAGAGCCCCAGGCCGAGGGTGGTGCGGGTACTCTGCAGGGCTTTGCGGGCATCTTCAGGTAGCTGGTAGAGCACCGAGCCCTTGTCCATCAGCTGCAGCATCAGCAGCCCTGTGGCCGGGTCGGGCACACAGCGGCGCAGCAGCTGCAGGTAGGTGAGGTTCTCCTGGGTGTTGGGGTCGAAGAAGCCCTTGGTGTCATCGCCAGGGTTGGACAGGACCTGGTTCATCTCCTGGTCAAAGTAGCCGCGCTGGTAGGCAGCTTCCACGGGCAGGCGGTGGCTGTGGACGGGGTCGATGATGCCGCCGGTGGCGATCTGTGCCTCGAGCAGGCGGATGCCGTGCTCCTTGACGATCAGCTCCTTCTGCATGGCCTGGAAGAGGGACATCTTCTGCCCTGTGCAGGGGTGGCTGTAGCCTGTCACAGCTCTCTCAGCAGAGAGAAGCTTTTTCTGCAGCTCGCTGCCCACCAGCCCGGCCGCTACCGCTTCATCCACCGACAGCTTCTTGTTATTGACTGGGTCTATAATGTAACCAGTCGCCGCCTGCGCCTCCAGCAACACCAGCGCCGTGCCCTGCCTCAGGATGCCCTTCCACATGGCCTGGTAGATGCTCATCTTCTTCAGTTTGGTGGGGTTGGCCTTGGAAGGCACCAGCACACCAGCGATACTTCCAGTTCCCTCAAGGTACCTTCTGACATTCTCCATCTGTGCGATATCTTGTGCTGTCTCCTTTCCCTCCTGCAGCTTCTCCATGGTCTCCTCTGTGATGATCTGTGCACTGAGAAGTTCTGACGCTGTTATCTGCTGTCTGAGCCCCTGGAACCAGATGTCACTTCTGTCCTCCTCTCTTTCCTTGATAATGTTCAGGATTTTCTCAATGATGCCCTGGAGAATATGGTTGGATTCCTCTTTGTATCTCTTCACCAGCTCCTTCCGTTTCTCTTCGTTGATATACTCGGAGCACAGCAGCTCCCACAGGGACAAAACCTCTCCTCTGTATTTTCCCACTGGCACCTGTACCTTGGTGGCCAGCAGGGCCCTTCTTGTCTGCTCATCAATGTAGAAGTAGTCCTCTTCCTGCTCCATCACCTGCAGCAGGTAGAAGCCAGTGTCTGTGTCTTTCACACATCTCTGCAGGAGCTGCCTGTAGCTGATCTTCTCCTGGGTGTTTGGGTCTATGAACCCTTTACTGCCATGGTCTGGATCAGAGAGCAGGAGGAACATGTCATCATCCAAGCAGCCGCGCTTGTAGGCCACCTCCACAGGCAGACGATGGCTGTGAACAGGGTCTATGACACCGCCGGTGGCCAGCTGGGCCTCCAGCAGGCGGATGCCGTGCTCCTTGACCACCATCTTCTGCCGTATGGCCTGGAAGAGGCAGATTTTTTCTCCTGTCTGCGGCTCTGTGTAGCCTGTCACAGCCTTCTCTGCCAGTAGTAGCTTCTCCTGCAGCTCTCTGCCTACCAGCCTGGCAGCCACCGCCTCAGCCACTGACAGCTTCTGGTTTCTCAGTGGATCAGTGAGAAACCCAGTGGCCACCTGTGCCTCCAGCAGCCCCTCTGCACACTGCTCTGTCAGGAGGCCCTTCTGCAGGGCCTGATAGATGCTCATCTTCTCCTTCCTTTTTGGCAGCAGCACCCCAGCAATACATCCAGTGCCATCCAAATAACTCTTGATGATGTCCCTCTGGGTGAGGCTGGCAAGCGTGAGGCTTCCATCCTGCAACTGATCCAGAGTTTTCTTGTCGATGATCTCGGAGCTGAACAGCTCTGACACAGACACATCCCCGCGGAGCCCTCTGACCTTCAGGGCTTCTGCTCTTTGCTCTGTGTCCTCAATGATCTTGCAGACGAGGGTTATGAGGTCTCCCAGGGTCAGGGCCTTGCACTTGTACTGCATCACCAGCTCCTTCCGCTTTTGCTCAGAGACGTAATGGGAGCAGAGAACCTCCCAGACAGAAACTGTTTGGTCCTTGAACTTTCCAACTTTCACTTTGAGGGTCTTTGAGTGCAAAACCTGCTTGGTGACCTCATCAATGTAGAAGTACTTTCCTCCTTCCTTCACCACCTGTAGCATGTACAACCCAGTCTCAGAGTCTTGGACACATCTCTCCAGGAGCTGCATGTAGGTGAGGTTCTCATGGGTGTTGGGATCAAAGAAGCCCTTGGTGTCATCGCTGGGGTCAGAGAGGATCTGGTTCAACTCCTGGTTGAAGTAACCACGCTGGTAGGCCACCTCCACGGGGATGCGATGGCTGTGGATGGGGTCGATGATGCCACCAGTGGCAATCTGTGCCTCAAGGAGGCGGATGCCATGGCTCTTCACAATCAGCCCTTGGTTCATGGCTTCAAAGAGGGACATGGGGGCCTTGGTGTAGGGGTCAGTGTAGCCAGTCACAGCCCTCTCGGCACACAGCAGCTTCTCAAAGACCTCCCCTCCAATCAGGCCTGCCTCCAACGCGTCCTCCACTGACAGCTTCTGGTTCTTCTCTGGGTCAATGATGTAGCCGGTGGCTGCCTGCGCTTCCAGCAGCACCAGAGCTGTCCCTGGCCTCAGGATGCCCCTCCTCATGGCCTGGTAGATGCTCATCTTCTCCTTGCTTGGCTGGATGAGCACCCCTGCTATGAAATTGCTGCCCTCCAGGTACCTGCGAACAGAGTCCATCTCGGTGACCTCTTTGACCGTTTTCTTCCCCTGGTTGAGCTCATCGAGGGTTTTCTTGTCTATCAGCTGGGACTGGAAGAGGTCGCTGGCAGACACTCGCTTCCGCAGGCCCTGGAAGGCAAACTTCCTGCCCTGTGCCTCGGTCTCTTCGATGATGGTGGTGACAATGGCTATGATCTCATGCAGCACCTCAGTGTTCTCATCCTTGAACTTGTGCACCAGTTCTCTTCTCTTGCTGTCTGAGAAGTACTCTGAGTTGAGAAGGTCCCAGACAGACGCTGTCTGGCCTTTGAACCGCCCAATGTTGACACAAACGGTCACAGACTTCAGCACCTCCATGGTTTGCTCATCCACACAGAACATGGCATCCTCTGACAGGGGAAGGAGCCACAGCCCCGATTCGGCATCATGGATGCACCTGTCCTTCAGCTGCTTGTAGGTCACCTTCTCCTTCATGTTAGGGTCAAAGAAGACTCTGGTGGTGTCATCCACCCGCGAGAGCGTTTGGTTTAGGTCCTCATCGTAAAAACCATATCTGCAGGCAGCACGAAGTGGCAGATGATGGTGGTGGATCGGGTCAATGATCCCTCCTGTGGCCAGCTGGGCCTCCAGCAAAGGCACAGCATCTGCCAGTGGAACCAGATCCTTCCGGAGTGCCTGGCACAGTGAGATGGAGCTGCCTGTGTAGGGGTCCATGTAGCCAGTCACTGCCCGCTCGGCCAGGAGGAGCTTCTCAGAGAACTCCTCACCAACCACAGCTGCTTTCACAGCATCCCTCACGCTCAGTCTCTGGTTGGTGGCAGGATCTGTAAGGTGTCCTGTGGCCACCTGAGCTTCCAGCAGTCTCAGAGCAGCCCCAGGGAGGAGGAGACTGCTTTTCATGGCTTCATAGAAGCTCATCTTCTTCTTGGATGCCTCTAAGAGTACCCCAGCAATGCTGCCTGTGCCCTGCAGATACCTTCTCACACTCTCCATTGCAGCCACCTCCTCAGGAGTCCTTGTGCCCTGAGCCAATTCTTCAAAGGTCTTCTGGGTGATGATGCCAGTATCCAGGAGCCAGACTGCAGGGACACCTCCCCTCAAGCCTTCCAAGAAGATCTTGGAACCAGCTTTCATCTCCATCTCCCCAACCAGCCTGAGTATGAGAGCCACCAGCTGCTGCAGTGATGTGTCCTGGGAGCGGAACCTCTCCATGAAGTCCCTCCTCTGCTCCTCGGTGAAATATCCAGAGTGGAGCAGCCCCCAGAGGGACACCCCCTTCTCCTTCACCATTGTTTCCTTGAAGATCTGCTGGATCTGCTGGTCAGTGTAGCTGGGAGCTGCTGGCTGGGCCAGAGGCAACAGGTGGAAGCCAGAGACCTCATCCTTCTGGCAGCGCTCGATCAGCTCGGCGTAGGTCAGGTGCTCCTTGCTGTCCGGGACGCAGAAGGCTCGTGTGCAGTCACTGGGCATGGAAAGGGCCTTGCTGGTGTCCTCATCCACGCACCCTCGCTTCTGGGCAGATTTGGTGGGGAGGTGGTGGCCACATGTTGGGTCAATGATGCCTCCTGTAGCCATCTGCACCTCCAACAGCTGCATGGCCTGCTTGTCGGCCACCAGGCCCTTCTTCATCGCCTGGAAGAGGGGGATCTTCTTGCCCGTGAAAGGGTCTTTGTAGCCTGTCACAGCCCCTTCTGCGTGCTGCAGCTTCTCGTGAACTTCTGGCCCAATGACACCCTCCTTGATGGCATCATCCACACACAGCTTCTGGTTGGTCACTGGGTCAATGATGAAGCCGGTGGCAGCCTGGGCCTCCAGCAGGGGCAGGGCAACTCCTGGGACCATGATGTTGTGCTTCATGGCCTCATAGATGCTCATTCTCTGGTTTGATGGCTGGAGGACAATGCCCCCAATGCTGCCCGAGCCATAGAGGTACTTTCTGACAGAGTCCATGTGCAGCACCTCCTCTGGTGTGATGGAGCCCTCCAGCACCTTCTCGAACAGGACTTTGTCAATGACACCGGTCTCCATCAGGTGGTAGGCACTGACGCTGCCTCTCATGGCTGAGAACTTGATGGGAGCCCATTTCTTCATTTCCTCCTCCAACATGGCCCGAATCTGCTCCAGGGTGACCTTCCTCAGCTGGTAGTGGTTGAAAATCTCTCGACGCCTCCCCTCACTGAAGTACTCAGAGTTCAGCAGGTCCCACACAGAGACCTTTTCCCCACGAAGCCGCCCAAACCTGACAGATAACCAGGAGCTCCTGAAGACCTTTCTGGTGGCTTCATCGACAAATTGGCGCTTCCTGCTGTTCAGGGGCAGGAGGCAGAGCCCAGTGGATGCTTCAGTGATGCACTTCTCTTTCAGCTGCAGGTAGGTGAGGTTCTCATGGGTGTTGGGGTCAAAGAAGCCCTTGGTGTCATCACTGGGGTCAGACAGGATCAAGTTCATCTTCTTGTCAAAGTAGCCGCGCTTATAGGCCACCTCCACAGGGATGCGGTGGCTGTGGACGGGGTCAATGATGCCACCGGTGGCAATCTGTGCCTCAAGCAGACGGATACCATGCTCCTTGACGATCAACTCCTTCTGCATGGCCTGGAAGAGGGAGATGGTGTCTCCTGAGTAGGGGTCTCTGTAGCCTGTAACAGCCTTCTCGGCTGACAGCAGCTTCTCATAGACGTCTGGGCCGATGACGTTGGCTCTCAGAGCCTCATCCACTGAGTACCTTCTGTTCACAGTGGGGTCGATGATGAAGCCAGTGGCAGCCTGGGCCTCCAGCAGGATCAGCGAGGTTCCTGGCCGCAGGAGGCCCTTCCTCTTGGCCTGGTAGATGCTGATCTTCTCCTGGGAGTCAGGAAGCAGCAGCCCTCCAATGCTCCCTGTCCCTTGCAGGTACTTTTTGACAGTATCCATGCTGACAACTTCCTTGGCTGAGGTTTCTCCCTCCTTCAGCTTCTTAAACAAGTCCTTGTTGATGATCTCGGAGCTCAGGAGCTGGTCAGCTGTCACCCGCTCCCTCAGCCCTTCAAAAGTGGCATTAGCAGTAGAAGCCATCTCCTCGATGGTGTCACTGACCTCCTTCCCCAGCTCCTGTGCAGAAAGTGTCCCCACAAGGTACCGCTGGGCCAGGGTGGCTCTCGGCTCACTGGGAATGAGGTCAGAGAAGAGAAGCTTCCAGAGGGACACTGGCTTACCCTTGAACCTGCCCAGAGCAATGGGCACCCACGTGTCCTCCAGAACTGCTTGGCTCCTGTGGTCAAAGAAAAGCTGGGTCCCTTCAGACCTTCCAAGAGGCAGCAGCAGGAGCCCTGTGCTGGGGTCAGTGACACAACGCTTGAGCAGTTCTGCATAGCTCAGCTTCTCCCTGGAGCTGGGGTCAAAGAACCCCTTGGTATCCTCAGTAGGTCTGGAGAGGAGCTGCCTGGTGGCCTCGTCCAGGTGTCCCCATCTGCAGGCTGTCTCTGGAGGCACACGGAGGTGCCTGCCTGGGGCAATTATGCCCCCCGTGGCCAGCTGGGCCTCCAGGAGGCAGAAGCCAAGATTCTGGGGGATGAAGCCCTTCTTGATGGCTTGGAAGAGAGAGAGCATCTCCCCAGTGCAGGGGTCCCAGTATCCAGTGAGGGTCCTCTCCACTGAGGACAGTTTCTCATGAAGCTCTGGGCCGATGAGACCCACCCTGACGGCCTCATCCACGGTGAAGCTTTTGTTCTTTATGGGGTCCATCAGGCTGCCCATGGAGGCCTGGACCTGCAGGAGCATCAGAGCAGCTCCAGGCACCAGGAGATGTTCTTGCAGTGCCTGGTAGAGGCTCCTCCGCTCACCGGAGGCCAGGACAACCCCAGCCACGCTCCTCATACCGTGCAGGAACTGCTGAACTGAGTCGTCCTCTGCCACCTCCTGGGCGGAAACTCTTCCCTCCTCCAGAGCCCTGAAGGTCTCAGGGCTGATGATGCCAGAGTCTAGCAGGTCCCTGCTGCTCACCCTCCCTCCCAGCCCAGGGAATGTGACCTGCAGGGGCAGCAGGAGGAAGCCTGAGACTGGGTCCACCATGCACCTCTTCATGAGCTCCCTATAGGTGACCTTCTCCATAGTGCTGGGGTCGAGGAACCCCTTGGTGTTGTGACTGCTGGAGTCAGCCAGAAGCTGGCTCAGCTCTTCACCCAGACACCCCCTCTGATGGGCAGCATCTGCTGGCAGCCGGCAGCCAGTCGTGGGGTCAATGATGCCACCGGTGGCCACCTGGGCCTCCAGCAGTCGAGTGCCTTGTTCCTGCCCAATCAGGTCCTTCTGCATGGCTTGGTAGAGGCAAATCTTCTCCTCGGTGTAGGGGTCCATGAAGCCGGTGGCAGCTCTCTCTGCAGCCAGTAGCTTCTCCTTCAGCTCCAGCCCCACCAGCCCCAGCTGCACAGCTTCTGCCACTGAGACCTGCCTGATCCTTACTGGGTCCACCATGGAGCCTGTGGCAGCCTGGGCCTCCAGCAGGCAGAGTGCTGAGTCCAGGCTCAGGAGGTGCTCTCTGGTGGCATCATAAAAGCTCATAGTTTTCTTAGAGGCCTCCACATACACCCCAGCAATGCTCCTGGCCACCTTTGAGGGCTCCTGAGGAGCATCCATGGTGGTCACACCTCCACCAGTGGCTTTCTTCTCTTTGCAGGGGAATGTGTCCTGGGACAGGTGGTTTGCTGCTGGCAGGTCCTTCAAGTGGGACACGGACTCAGCATGGCCATTCAGGGCTGGCTTCCTCTCCATGCTTCTGCTGCTCTCCACCCTCTTGATGAACTCCCCTCAAAGCTGTGGAGACTCTGAAAAGAGAAAGGAAAAGCTGGGTGAGAAAACAGCTCTTTGGTCTCATGCTCCATGTGGGGAAAAACAAAGAAACGTCTCATGGCCAGGAGGAAGGAACAGCTGGTGTAGTCCAACCACTGACCCACCACTGCCAGGCCACCACCCATGGCCCTCAGCACCACGTTTCCACAGCTTTGAGATGCCTCCAGGGATGGGCACTCCACCACTGCCCTGGGCAGCCTGGGCCAGACCTGCACAAGGCTCAAAGGCCACAAATTGTTCCTCATGTCCAACCTCAACCTTCCCTGGGGCAGCTTGAGGCTGTTTACTCTTGGTCCAATGCTTGGCACAGGAGATCTCACTCCCACCTGGCTCCAGCCTTCTCTCAGGCACTTGCAGACAGCCAGAAGCTCTCCCCTCAGCCTCCTTTGCTCCAGGCTCCACACCCCCAGGGCCCTCATCTGCTCCTCCCAACTTATCCACACCCTTCTCCTTCTTCTCTAGACCCTTCCCCAGATCCCTTGCCCTTCTCTAGACACCTCCAGCCCCTCAAGCTCCTTCTTGGAGCTGAAAGTCAAAGCTGAGCCCAGCACTCCAGGGGCGGCCTCCCCAGTGCCCCCACTCCAGGGGGACCATCCCTGTCCTACTCCTGCTACCCACCCTGGGGCTGATCAAGACCAGGTTGCTGGGAGTGCTGCTCAGTGGGCTGCCCCATGCTGTGCCCTGCTGTATATGGAAGGTCCAGAACTGGCACAGCATCCCTAGAGAGAGCTGGTGCCACTCTGACTATGCCACGGTGATGAGGACCTGCCATGTCTCACTGTCTGAACCTTGCAGACTGAGGTCCCTCCCCGTGTAATCTCACCAGGGAGCAAAGAGCATGGGGCCAGTGGTGGCAGGCACCGTGCCCAGTGCCCTGCTCCTTGCTCTTCCAGTTCTGTTCGCTTAGCTCCACGCCACTGTGCCCACCCCTTGCTGTGCCAACCTTCTCCTCACCAAGTCCCCCGGTCTGTCGCTGCCTGTCCTGGGGGCCAGGTCCCGACAGGCACTGGCTCCTGTGCCGGTTGATGTCAGCGGGGAGGGATCTGCCCGGGCAGTGTTTCTGTGTTTGCAGGGTGAGCACTGCCAAGGGGTGGGGACGGCAGGTGGGATGGGCACTGAGACTGCTCCTGCCGCTGGGAAGGGCCCTCCGGAGCCACAGGCGTGGGGAAAGACAACATCGTTCCAGTGGGAAGAGACCTCCCAGCCCATGGAGCCCAATCACTGACCAACCACTGCCAGGGCACCACCATCCGGGTCCATCGGCACCACATCTTTGAGATCCCTCCAGGGATGCGGACTCCACCACTGCCCTGGGCACATGCTGGGAATGAGGAGGTCCCCTCTTGCAGGGCACCCACATGTGTCAGTGCTGGGCACCCTCATGCCTAGCACCACATAGAACACATGATGGGGCTCACAGTACTTCACCACCAGCTCTGCTCACCCTGGTCTTGGTGCTGTGCCACCCTGTAAAGCTGGTCCTGGCCCCATGGCCACTTCCTGACAGAGGGGCCACGTTAGTTGGCACAGGTTGTGCCATGCTTGGCACAACCTCCTCCTGATGGTGAAGGTTGTGCCACACTGGGCAGGAGCTGGGCACAGCCTGGCTGTGCCATGGGCACAGGGGTGGAAAGCACTGGTGGGGCTGTGGTATCCAGAGAGCCCTGAGCAGATCCTGACACATCCCAAACCCCAGCAAGATGGTGGCACTACCAGTTGTAACACGCTGGCAGCCTGAATGCCCAAGGGTGGGGGTCTGGGGCAGGCCTCGCCCCAGGCTGGGGTGGAGGCTGCAGGTGGAGGCATCTCAAGGACTCTTCTGCCTTTCATCAGAAGACGTCAGCCCCATGGAAACTCTTTGTAACCACACTGCCAGCATGCCAGCTGTGTTCCTGGCACAGACTCACACCTCAGTACCTGGGGCCATGCTCTCACCCTGGCACCACTGCCCCACGCCTTTTGGTGCTGACTGCACCAGGAAAGGTGCTGACGTGAGCTGTGTCTCTGGTGGGCACCACATGGAACCATATTGGGCATCATGTGGCCACCACAGGCACAGTATGGCCTGTTGGCACCCTCAAGTGGCACCAGTCCATGTGCAGCTCCCTGCCTGTGTGAGTCACTGCCCAGGCTCTTTGTCCTGTATCCAGCAAATGGAGAGCAGTGGGGGCACCCCTGCCCCATGGACATGGGGTGAGACCCCACAGCTGCCCCACATCCCCTGGGACAAGCTCCCACATCTAGCCCACATCCCACAAGAAAAGCCCCTTGTGGCTGTTGCACATCCTATGGGATGAGCCCCACATCTGCCCCACATTCCACATCACACTCCCCCCATGAATGCCCAAATCCCATAGGACAAGGTCCCACAGCTGCCCCAAATTCCACAGGACAACCCTCATGATGAACACACACAGCTGCCCCACATCCCACAAGATGTGCCCCACAGCTCCTGGGGGAAACTCCCACGAGTGCCTCACATGCCGTGGGATGAGCCCCCACAACTGCTGCACATCCCACAATTACAGCTCCCACAGCCACACCGTGACCCATGGGATGAGCTCCCACAGCTGCCCCACATGCCATGGGATGAGCCCCTGCAGCTGCTCCACATCCCACAGGACAAGATCCAACAACCACCCCATGTCCCATGGGATAAGCTCCCACAGTTGCCCCATGTCCCACAGGATGAGCCCCATGGCACCCCCTGAGTTGTCCCCTCTAGAGTCACCAACCTGCTGGTGCCAGCTGATCAGTGGAAGGCTGCTGGGGGCCGTGGGTGGGACTGGGAGTGGGGACTGGTTTGACTGGAAGAGCTGTGACCAGGTGGAGGCGTCTGCTGGGGTGGGGGAAGTGAGCTGGGGGGGGTCCCTAGTGGGACAGGCTGGGGCAGGGGGTACAAAACGCAGCCATGGGCTGGGCAGTGACCAGGGGCACAGGGGAAAGGGGGGCACCTAGGGCATTCTGGGGGCATCAGCTCTGAGGAAAGCTGCTCCCAGCTGCCCTGTCTCCAAGCTCGCCCTATCTCTCAGCCCATCCCCTCTGGTCCCTGCCCAGCTGGCACAGAGCAGGGGGCACAGCACCCAGGTCCCACTGCTGGCCACTAGCAGAAGGGCTCCTGCTGCCAACCTACCTCACTAAGCACCTGGTGTGGGGCAGAGAACCGAGGGAGGGGACCACACCCTGTCCATGGTGGGGGCAATCTTATGTCACCATGTCCCATCTCCCTGGGTACTGCAGAATGGCGCTGCCAGAGTCCCGTATGCCCTGTCCCACTGCCTACCTCCTTCTTGGCACCCCCTGCCTGCCGAACTCCACTGTGCCTATCAGAGCCCCGAGGTGGCATTGGTTTCTTTCTGGCAGCCATCCTCCCCTCACCATGCCCATCCTGCTCCTGAGGCATGTCAAGCCCAGCCGTGCCCGTTAGAGTCACGATGTGGCACCAGCTTCTCCCTGGCAGCCACCTCACCTGCCCTCATTCTCGTTGTCCCCATCCCGCTGCTGGGACATGCCAAGCCCAGTTGTGCCCGTTAGAGCCGCGATGTTGCACCATCTTCTCCCTGGCTGCCACCCCACTTGCCCACCCGTGATGTCCGTCGCATTCCTGGCACACACGGGGTTCAGGAGGTCACCGTCTTCCCGCTGTGCTCGCTGACAGTGCCCGGTGGTGCCCACCGTGCCGTGGCACCCTTGCGGCTGCTGCCCTACGCGCACTGTCCCACCTCCGCCCTTGGCCGGGCTCCAGCCGGGTTGCGGGTGCGGTGATGCCGCCGCATTCCTGGCATAGCCGAGACCTGCCCGAGCGCCTCCGCCCGCCCAGGCCCCTACCGGGGCCCCTCGACGCCCACCCGTGCCCTGCTTACCCTGACGTCCCCTACCTGCCGGCGGTGCTGGCACAAGGGGCAGCCTGTCGGGTTCCCGCGGTGCGGTTGTTGGCGCTGCGTGCTGCCCGCCAGCTGGGTACCTTTAAAGCCTCGTCCTCCCCCGCCCCATGACACACGGGCCCTACCCTGCCAGGAACCGTCCCAATGCCCCCCCGCTGCCTGCCTGCGCTGGCAGGGGGCTGGAACCACCCAATCCCTTGGCCCCGCCGCTGCCCTGTCTGCTCCGTGCCCCTGTGGGATGGTGAGGGGCTTACGGGTCCCATAAGTGCTGCGGTGTGGGCAGGTGGTCCATGCCCATTTTCAGCCGTTTGTTTGGGCAGCGCCCACCGCAGCAAAGGTGAGACCTCCACAGTGCCAACACACCTGTGCCACTCATCCCCAGCAGCCTTTTGTCCTTTTCCCATCACCCCACAACCCGCTCTTCAGCCACGGTCAGGGCAGTGCCTCTGTGCTTCGTCCCCACGGCATTTCCCACCCAGTTCCTCTTCCCTGGCACACCCTCCTTGCCTGCCCCTGGTCTGGCAGACCCCAGAATTTCAACTGCCAGCCTGACGCTGGCACCACGGCAGCTGGTATGGAGAGGAGGGAACCTTTCCTGCTACTTTCAGCTCTGCCCATGACTTTGCCCATGCACACGGAGACCCAATTGCCCAAAACATGCCTGAGACACCCTGGTGCCACTTGAGTCACCCAAACCCCTCTGCCCATCCTGTCACCAACCCCATGCCCTCTCCCTGGACCCTGTGCCCATGGCCAGCACTCTACTTCACCCCAAGCACTGCCTCTGCTCACCCCAGTGCCATGGATGTTTGATTTGAGGGAACAATGGGCACAGCACATGGTAAAAGGGACTTTTGGGGTGCTGTGGGTGTCATGCCACAGTCCCCACTGGTGCCAGCCTGACAGGGCAGGGTGCCCAGACAGGGATGCTCAGGGCTTGGGCAAGATGTTTATGGGGTGTGCGATTTGTGTTGTTGGAGACCTGCCTGTATCCAGGCGCAGAGCAAGCCCACAGCATGGCACTGCATGGCACAGCAGGGTCCAGTGGGTACACAGCCCTGGTACTGCCTGTGGCCAACCTTGGCAGTGATGGTGGCACCCACAGAAAGAGGGATTACCCCAGGGTGGCATGGCTGAGCTCCCAGATAGGAGCCCCCACTGTACTTGCAGCTTGGGCAGTGCCAGGCTGATGACCCCAGGAGGGCAGAGGGACCCCCTGGTGACCCCAGACTGGCCAGAGCTGGAGTTTGGCTGAGGTGATGCCCAAATGCCACAGAGCGATGCCCAAACAGCATCAGTGGGTCAGTGAGAGAGGCAGGGGCTGCAGCCACCCTGGCAGGCCTGGCAGCTGCCACTGTAACCAGTCACTGTCTGCATGCCACACAGGCAGCAGGCCAGTGTGGTGCCGGTGGCTGGCACTGAGGTGCAGCTGCAGGGAGGTGCTGAGGAGCCACAAGCCATGGGCAAACAGGGCTGGAAGGTCACCGTGCCACAGGGACCTTGGCACCGGTCACCACAGAGGGCTTGGCACCACTGTGTGGGAGCAGTGCCAATACCACAGAGCCTTCTGCTGGGAAGGCTGCAGGTACCAGTCTGGTCGTTAGGGTCTGGTTCCACCTGCACCCACCCCAGGGCTCTGCCAGCCCACACTGGAAGAGAGGATGGGCAGGGGACCACAATGGGCACAATGAGCTGGGGACCAAAGAGCCTGGCACAAGGGGCAAACGGCACCATCTCTCTGTGTGGCTGCAGGGATAGCAGGAGAGGGACGCGGTACCCCTGCCCTGGGGCGGCGTGGCTGGGCCATACTGGGCGATACTGGGCCGTGCTGGGCCGTTCTGTGCTACGCCTGGCGACACTGTTTTGCTTTTGCTTTCTTGGGCACGGGCCCAAGGGCGCAGGAAAGAGTCTGGTTATGGTAATGAGCAGTGATGGGCAGGCATGGTGCCAGCACCAACTGTGCACAGCTGAGTCAAAACAGTTCAGATGCTTCTGAGACAAGGAGGAGATGGGCATGGCCACCTCTGCCCTGCCCATGGGCGGTTTCTCTGCAGCTAGAGGTGGCTTCTGGCCCCAGCAGCCTCAGTGCCACCCGTCTGTGCCAGCCACAGAGCCATTTGGTGGAGGCATGGGGATGACCCAGCAGGGTGGGCATGGAGACAGCCCAGCCGGACAGACACAGGGGCAGTTCAGTGTGGTGGGCATAGGGACAGCACGGCAGGGGTGGCATTAGGATACAGCTGTTTGGTGGAGCAGGAGTTGGTGCCATGTTGGTGGGATCATTGCACAGTGGTGAGTGGGGCAGTTGATGGACCCAGGTGTCACAGTGTTATACCAGTGCCAACTGTGCCAGAACATGCCATCCAACACCTCTGAAGTGGCCTATGGCATGGGGTTTGCGCATACTGCTGAGCATCACCAGGCTGCACAACTCTTCTGTCCTAGCTGCCAGGGCTTGGATGTACCAAGGTCCAGCAGCAAAGGGGACAGCCCATGGCTTCAGGGGCTCTGGTGCCACTGGGGACTCTGGGAGTGCCACTGGTGGCACCAGTAGGATGACAGCAGCAGCAGTACAAGGGGCGAGGTGGCGCAGGACAAACCACACCAGTGCCCAGGCCAGATGAGAAGCTCAGCACCAGGAAGTGCCTGCTGGGGCTTTGCTGCCCAATACTTGTGCTCACACCCACAGGTGAAGGTGGGCATTCACAGACGGGAGCAGTTGAGCATGGGTGCCTACGCCTACATGTGCTGGCATCTGGGACCTGAGCACCGGGACCAACCCGTACGGCACCAAAACCTCTTGCCCTGCCAGCCTCCAGCGGTGCTGTGCCACTGTCTCCAGCCCTGCAGGCATCCCAATTCTGTGCCCAGCTTCACATAGGGCAGGACTGGGGGTCTGGGGAGTCTTGGAGCTGTGGGGTCTTGCCCCATGCCTAGTAGCAGGCACTGGGAAAGGGCTTAGGGATGTGGATGCAGTGTGGGCTGGAGGAGCTGCCCTGGCACGGGTTGAGGTTGTTCAGAGAGCTGTGAGCCTCAGGGAAGACTGGCACCCATAGGGATCATGTCACAGACTGACCCCCTTGGGGGTTACACCAGGGATTTGTACCCTCAGGGGTTGCACCAGAGATTGGGACCCTCAGGGGTCATCCTGCCCTGCCTTGCAGAGGGGACAGGAGGTATGGGGACACACACATGGCAGCAGTACCCTTTGCCAGGCCCTGGGTGGCATGAAGCAATCACTGTCAATGTGACTGCAGCACGGGGTGGCTGTGTGGGGCCCCTCAGGTTGGGCAGGGCCCACTCCCGGGTTTCCCACAGCTGGGGCAGGGGCGGTTGGGCAAAAGGGTGACACCCGTCTGCCACTCCCAGCTCCATGGGGAGCTCACCAGCTCTGTGGGCTGTTCAAAGGCTCCATGGGGAGCTGACTGGATCCATGGGGTGCCCACTGCCTCCATGGGGTGCCCACTGCCTCCATGGGGTGCCCACCAGCTCTGTGGGTGACTCACAGGCTGTCGGGAGCTAACTGGCTCCATGGGGACCTCACCAGCTCTGTGGGATGCTCAATGCCTCCATGGGGAGCTCACAAGCTCTATGGGTAGCTGACTGGATCTGTGTGGTGCCCACCGGTTCCACAGGGTGTCCATCAGCTACATGGGGGACTCACAGGTTCTGTGGGGAGTTGACTGGTCCCATGGGGACCTCACCACCTCCACAGGGGCTCTTGGGTGCTGTGAGGAGCTTTGTGGTGGTACAGCTGCTCCACCTCGTTACCACAGTATAGAATCATAGAATCATAGAATGGTAAGGTTGGAAGGGACCTCAAGGATCATCTAGTTCCAACCCCCTGCCATAGGCAGGGACACCTCCCACTAGTACAGGTTACTCAAGGCCTCATCCAATCTGGCCTTGAACACATCCAGGGAGGGAGCATCCACAACCTCCCTGGGCAACCTGTTCCAGTGCCTCACCACCCTCACTGTAAAGAACTTCCTCCTAACATCCAGTCTAAATCTCCCCTCTGCCAGTTTAAGCCCATTGCCCCTTGTCCTGTCGTTGCAGGACCTTGTAAATAATCCTTCCCCAGCCTTCCTGTAGGCCCCCTTCAGATACTGGAAGGCTACTATCAGGTCCCCTCGAAGCCTTCTCTTCTCCAGGCTGAAGAGCCCCAACTCTCTCAGCCTGTCCTCATAGGAGAGCTGCTCCAGCCCTCTGATCATCTTTGTGGCCCTCCTCTGGACCCGCTCCAACACTTCCATGTCCTTCCTGTGCTGAGGGTTCCAGAACTGCACACAGTACTCCAGGTGGGGTCTGACGAGAGCAGAGTAAAGGGGCAGAATCACCTCCCTTGCTCTGCTGGCCACGCTTCTCTTGATGCAGCCTAGGACTCGGTTGGCTGTCTGGGCTGCATGTGCACACTGCAGGCTCATGTTGAGCTTTTCATCAACCCAGACTCCAAGGTCCTTTTCCTCAGGGCTGCTCTCCAGCCATTCACCACCCAGCCTGTATTTGTGCTTGGGATTGTGCCTACCCAGGTGCAGGACCTTACACTTGGCCTTATTGAATTTCATGAGGTTGGCCTGGGCCCACCTCTCCAGCCTGTCCAGGTCCCTCTGGATGGCATCCCTGCCCTCTAGCAAGTCGACTGTGCCACACAGCTTGGTGTCATCTGCAAACTTGCTGAGGGTGCACTCCATTCCTCTGTCCATGTCACTGACAAAGATGTTAAAGATGTACCCAAGCACCAGTTTCAACAGGACAGTTCAGGGGCACTAGGACCCAAGCATCCACCCATGATGGTGCCCTTTGGAGCCCAACCTCCTGCCCACTGTGCAAGGAGCCACCTGTGTGGCAAAGCCATGGTGATGGGCACCTCAAGCAGCCCTGGACCAGTTGCCCCCCATGAAGGTTTCCCAGGGCATCCCTGCCATGTGCCATATCTACCCCAGGGTTTCCAGCCTCAATGGGCCCTTTGTGCTTGGAATCATACCTTGGGGCTCTGGCATGGTGGTGCCAGGTGTGCATCCAGGCTGGTAGTGGAGGCCCAAGGTTTCCACAGGCAGAGGACATGTGCCAGCACAGGCAACATGTGCTGTCAGCACCAGTTCCACACCGGTGCCACCAGCCCCATGACCCACAGTGCCACTCTGACCTGCAGCTGTGCCCCAGCCCAGTCATCCTGAAACTGTCCCGGCATGGAACTGTTGCAAGCATCAATCTAGGTGGGCACCACATGGTCCAAATGCCTTTGTGGTTGCAGAGTGGCAGAACTGGATGGGGACAGGGCCTCACCCAGTGCTGCCCACCATGGGCATCAGCTCAGGGCCGTGGGCAAAGGCACTGGGCACAGTAGGAATGCCAGCAACACTTCCTCAGACAGAAGGGACACGGTACAGTGCCTACTGGCACCTGCTGCAATGCCCTAGGCTTGCCAGTTGCAGCTCTGGCGCCACACGGTTCTGCTGGCTGCACTCAGACAGGCACACCCAGCCATGCCCAGCCACTGCATGCCACGTTGATGCCCAGGCGTGCCCAGTAACCATGTGTGCAGCAGCTTTGGTGATGCCAAGGAAGGATGGCACCCACCTGAGGCACCTGGCCCTGACAGCACAGTAAGCAGAGGGACAGAGAGGCAGGAGGACAGAGAGGCAGGGGGGCAGAGAGGCAGGGGGACAGAGAGGCAGGGGGACAGAG
>VWZE01017407.1:51294-74393 GCA_013396675.1 Eubucco bourcierii
AGGCAGGGGGACAGAGCACAGAGGTCCTCCAGCTGCTCATAGAAAAAGAAACCTACACTTTATTGTAGCTGGTGGGGCCATGCCAGGCCGTGCCAGCCATGCCAGGGTTACATTCAGCTCTACTGCAGTCCGTTAGCATGCGTCAGCACGGGGGGGTCCAGTCCTGCCACCTGTGGGTGCCACAGGTAGGACGGGGCATGAGCATGAGCCACTCCCTGCCCCTGCCACCCCCAACCCTGATAGGACAAGTTGGGGGCAGCTGTAGCTGGGCACACACTGGGCACCCGAAGTTGGGGAGAGGGTTAGCACCAGAAACTGGGTTTGGTATCCACTGAGGGGCACTGCTGCCCAGTACCAAGCCCATCCGCCTCCCACTGTGGCACAGATTGCAGGATGACGGGACTCCCTCCAAGCAGTGCCAAATGCCAGGGGGCACCACTGGCCAACACGATGGCCCAGGAAAAGAGTTGTGGCCATCACATGGGCATCTGGGTGCCCTGGCTGCCTCTACATCTCTGTAGTGCTCCTAGCAGCTGCGGAGGCACTGGGAGAGGGCATCGAGGCTCAGACGCCCAGAGCTTCCTGGTGGGGTGGGAGGGGGAAAGAGGGGTGGGCAGAGGGTGGTGCCAGTCAGAGCCTTGGGGTGGGTTGGTGCATGTCAGGGAGTGCTTCCATATATGCCAGGGCCAAGTCAGGTGGGATGAGTGAGCCCTGGTGGCTCGGTAGCCTCGACGGGTGGGCGATGAACAGAGAGGTCAGTCCTTGCTGGTGGGTATCCGCTAGGGGGGTTGGCAGTGTCAAGCCGGGGGCACGCAGGTCACACAGTTGTGCCATCCTCCAGCCCTGGGGAGGGTCCTGAGTGGGGCGCTGGGTACGGGGGGGTGTCAGCGGCAGGGGCTGCGGCGCTCCGGGGGGACCTCTTCAGGTGGCTCTGTCAGGGCCGTGGGGGGGTGCTGGGGGGCCTCTGAGACCGGGGGAGTTCCAGGGTTGGGAGTAGCCTCACGGTCCCCACTGCACTGCCCCACATTGTCCCACCACTGTGCCCCACACTGCCCCACGGCCCTGGCCCACGGCTCCCCACGGCCCTCCCACACCAACCACTCCCCACACCAACCCACCACTGTGCCCCACATCACCCCTCCACTCTGCCCAACACCACCCCACCATACTGCCCTAAATGTCCCCCTCACCCTGACCCACATCACCCCATCAGCTCCAGCTCTCCCACGCTCCCCAGACCTCCCAGGGCCATGTTCCATGGCGTGGGCAGGGTGCTGCCCGGGGTGCCAGGGGGGCCCTTACCGGAAGGTGCCAGGGCGGCGGTCTCCTGGGGTGCGGGCCCGGGCAGCTCAGCGCCGTCGGGCATCAGGGACGCCCGGGAGCGCGGGCAGCGGTCTCCGGATCGTGTCCTCCGCAGCACCGACTGGTGGAGGGGACAGGGGGGTCAGTTGGTAACCACGGGGGTGGAGGTGGTGACCTCTGGGAGGGACGTTCGGGGGGTGGTGACCTCGAGGGGGAGGTATGGGCTCTGGGAGTGCCCCCACCCCTCACCTTCCGGGCCAGGGGGCTGCTGGGCGCCGAGGCGCTGCTGTAGAGGGTGAGGCTGGAGCTGGAGCGGCTGGGGGACAGCGCTTTGGGGGAGGGGGACGCGGGGGTCCCTGCGCCCTTGGTGGCCCCGAAGGCGTCGGAAGACAGGTAGCGCTCGTTGATCTTCAGGTTGGTCCTGCCCTTCACTGCGGGGGCACAGCCGGTAAGAGCCTGGCGAGCCCAGTGGGCACCACCGACCTGCATGGCACCGCGGGCAGCGGGACACACAGCCCAGTGGTGCCAGGGCTTGCCTGGCCTCCCACCACCACAGAGCTTGCCGTGGGGGGCCCGTGCCCACCTCTGCAGGGGTCGTTCTTCACCAGGAACTCGTCCAGCGCGATCCAGCCTCCGCCGACCCTCACCATCAGGGTGCTGCGCAGGATCCGCACCATGCGCAGCTGCTGCGACTCCCCGAACTGCGGGCAGCAAGTGGATACGGGGTGAGGCAGGGGAAAGGGGGGGACGGCAGGGACCCCCCACCCAGCTATGTCCATCTGGGACCCATTCATGACCATCTGTCCCATGTGCAGCTGCTGCAGCTGCCTGAAATGCAGGCATGAGACGAGCACAGGGTGAGTCTGGGGAACTGGGGTTACAGCAGGGACCCCCACTCAGCTGTGCCCATCTGGCACCCATCCATGCCCACCACGTGCAGGATCTGCACCATATGCAGCTCATGCAACTCTCTCAACCATGGCATGAGGGTGGGCATGAAGGCCACAGCAGGAACCACCACCCAGGTGTGCCCACTAGAGGTCCGTCTGTGCCCACTGTGTGACGTCTGGGTCCAGTGATCCCATAGGACGTAAGGCCATGGGAAGCCGTGGAAGTGAGCCTGGGGACTGCCAGCTGTGGCAGAGGCAATGTCGGAGTGGGCTGGCACTTACCCGGTACCTGTTGGCACTGATCTGCTCCACCTGGAAGCGCTTGGCGCAGTTGCACTGGGCCACCTGCCTGTTGACCTAGGGAGGGCACACTGGGCTCAGAGGCATGTCAGGACCCCCCGGCCCTGGCTCTGTAGGCAGCAGGACTGCCATACCTCATCCTGTATTTGGTCAGCGTCAGCGCCGCGGCGCAGTGGGTCACGGCTGGGGTGCAGGGCACTGACAAACTCGCAGTAGTCGATGAAGCCGTCGCCGTTGGTGTCAAAGATGGCAGCCACCGCCGTCATCTCTAGGACGTTGGTGGGGAACTCTGCCAGGGCAGCCACGCAACAGGTTGGCACCTTCGAGGTCATCCAGTTCCAACCTCCCCTGCCGCAGGCACAGACACCTTCCTCCAGCCCAGGTTGCTCAAGGAGGCATCCAGCCCGGCCTTGAATGGCTCCAGGCATGAGCTGTCCACAGCTCCTATGGACAACCTGTTCCAGTGTCTCACCACCCTCCTGGGCAAGAGCTTCAGCCTAGTGCCCACTGCCCCCAGCCTGCAGCCTCACTGGGACCTCTTCCTTGGTCAGCCTCATCCCATTGGCTGCACCCAGACAACCTGGCCAGATCCCTCTGGAGAGCCTCACTTGGCCATGCTAACCCTCACCCATTGGCCACACCAAAGCCCCATGGGGTGCCCAGACCAGCCCAACAGCCCAGCCCAGCCCTGGCACGCACTGGAGGCGAGGACGCTGGCGATGAACTGGCGCTGGCTGACACGCCCGGCCTGCTCCCGGTCGATGCCGCGGAAGACGTCCAGCGCCCGTGCTTTGCGCCGCCCAATCCATTGCACGTAGCGCTGGCGCCAGGCCCCAAAGTCAAAGTGGGCAAACTCCTCCAGCTCAAGGGGCACAGACCCAGGTTAGTGGCACCAAACTCCCTGGCACCCGCCTCATGCCACCCAGGGTAACCATGCTATGCCCCACGTTGTGCCCATGCTGTGCCATGTGCTCTGCCCCATAATCTGGCCTACACTGTGCCCCACATCATGTCCACGCCATGCCCTATATTGAGCCCCACACTGCCTCGTGCTCTGCCCCACACTGTGCCACATGCTCTGTCCTACACTCCATCATGCGCTGTGCTCCATGCTGTGCCCACAGTGCCCCATGTGCTGAGCTCTCCCCACTCCCGATCTCTCTGGGGTCTGCCAAGGACTCCAGCACTGGTGACTGCCACAATGTGCCCAGTGCCACCCTACCAGACCCCCTGACTGAGGGACGTGTCAAGGAGGGCTCTTGGGCACTGCCTGCTCCATCCCACCCACCCTGGGGATTGTCCCTATCCCCATCCCACCTAGGGCCATGAGGTCCCACTGGCAGAGGCCTGGCTGAGCTGGCAGTGCATCTGGGGTGCCCATCGGTGCCATGGGGTGGGTACCTCACGCAGCCGCTGCTGGGCTGTCTCCAGACGGTACTGCCGGTCTAGTGCCAGCAGCCAGAGCTGCTGCCAGCGCTGCAGGAGCTGGGCCACCAACGGGCTCTGGGGCTCCAGCCCCCCGAGTGGCACTGCCAGCGTGCCTGCTGCCTTCCCACTGCTGCGGCGACCTGCAGCCAGTGAGACAGGCAGTGAAGGACTGACTGGCATCCTGCGGTACTGCATGGCACAGGGGCAACAGAGCCTTACGTGAGGGTAGCCGGCGGGTGGCTGGGGGGCCCATTTCGGAGCCCAGTTTCTGCTTGCTGCTCTTGGTGACCTTTTCCACCTCAGGCTGCTTGTGGTTCAGCTCCTCCATAAAGACCTGCAGCAGACCAACAGTGCTGGGTGCCCACCAGTAGTGCCAGTATGGCCCCAGAGGTGTCTGAACATCTCTGGCACTGCTGGGCATGGGGTTGTAGCTGGGAGTGTGGCCACCATCAAAGCAGCTCTGCTGATCCCCCAGGACCCTCCTGTAGAGAACCATGGACCCATGGAATGTGTTGAGTTGGAAGAGGCCTCCAAGCTCATGGCGTCCAACCAGCTCTGCCAGGGCACCACCAACCCATGGCCCTCAGCACCACAACTCCATGGCTTGCAGACCTCTCCAGGGGTGGGATCTCCACTACTGCCCCGGGCATCTTGGGCCAGGTCTGCACAAGCCTCAAGGGGCACAAATTGTTCCTCAGGTCCAACCTCAATGTCCCCTGGGGCAACTTGAGGCTGCTTACTCTTTGTCCAATGCTTGGCACAGGAGATCTCACCCACACCTGGCTCCAGCCTCCTCTCAGGCACTTGCAGGCAGCCAGAAGCTCTCCCCTCAGCCTCCTTTGCTCCAGGCTCCACACCCCCAGGGCCCTCATCTGCTCCTCCCAACTTCTCCACACCCTTCTTCTCCAGACCCTTCCCCAGCTCCCTTGCCCATGTCCAGCATTTTAGCTCTGCACCAGCAGCTCCGGCCATGGTTTTGGTGCTCTGGAGCTGTGGCTGTGCCATGCCTGAAAGGTGGCAGGGAGTTGGGTGAGAGTCCCTCACTGTGTGTTGGGCACTGAGCTCCTCCAGTGCTTCGGCCTCCTCAGGCAAGGGCTCCTGGTCCCGCAGGCTCAGCGCCTCCTCGGCTGATGCCATCCACTCCGCCAGCCGTGCCACCTCCTCGCGCTGTGTTGCCAGTGCCGCCGCCTGCACCCGCAGCCGCTCACCCTGTTGCTGGGCCCAGCTCAGCACCTGCAGCACCGTTGGACCTCAGTAGAATGGCACCAGAAGGGTGGCACCAGGGCTGTGGAACAGGGTGGGCACTGGGCGGGAATGGGGCTGGCTGCTTTGCTGCCTAATCATGAGATCAGGACTTTGGGGGAAGCCACAGTCAGCCCTGCCATGGGGCTGGCACAGACTCCTGCCAGCAGCCTCAGTGGGTGTGGGGCAGGGATGCAGGACAGGGATTAGGAACATTGCCATGGGGCAGGGTTGTGTCCCCATGGCCATGCCAGCTTCCCTGGCATGTCCTCATCCCCAATGTCAGCAGGGCCTTGGAGCAGATCCAGATATAATCCCAGAGACCCCACATCCTAGAGATCCCAGACACTGTAAATCACACATCCCAGGCTGCTGCTGGTTGGGACTTGGTGCCAATGTGGCAAAGGCTCAGCTGAATCCATCCCAGAAGTGCAGGGACCTGGAGCTCCCCCTCCAAACCCTCAACACCTGGAGGCATCCCTGGGAGTGGGATCTGGGATGGACATCCCCAAGGTGCTGCTCTCCAGGGACACCCTGCCCGGGCTGGGTAGCATCCGGTACCACATGGGACTGAGCCACCACCATTTGGGTGGCACCACAGAGGCCCTGGTGACACCAGGGCGAGGGAACAGAGGTGAGTGGAAGCTGGCTGATGGGGTGGCTCCCAGTGGGTTATATGGGGTCAGAGTGGGCAGGAGGAGCTAGGATGGGCTATTGACACCACCAACACACCTCTTGGAAGCGGCTCTTGGCCACTGTCACCCAGGACTTGATGGTGACAATGGAGTCAGGGTGGCAGGTAGCCAGGATCTCCTCCCCCAGTGAGGTGATGCACTCCAGCTCCAGCTCCTGGCACTGCAGGGACTTCAGCAGCTCCTGGGGGACATGGAGAGTGGCACAGCTGGGCCATGGTCCCTGACACCCACCATACACCCTGACACTGTGGGGACCAGCTTCCACCTGGGCTGGGCATGCAGTGGAGTGAGCACAGCCACCAAGCATGGCATGGAGTGTTGGCATCCTCAATCTCCACACCTCAGGGTGCTGAGACCCCAAATCTCCACACCTCAAGGTGCTGGAGGCCCCAGCCCCTTTGACTTGGCATGATGGAACCCAACCCCCCCACACATCTTGGAGTGGTTTACCCCATCCTTTGGCAGGGGCTAGCTAGAGTCAAGTGACTCTGGCCACCCTGGAGACGGGGCCTGGTGGGGGCTGGCACCAACCTGCAGCTGGCCCTGGCACTCCTGCACAGCTGCCTCCTCCTCAGGCAAGACACCAAACTTGAGGCTTTTCTCTGACTCTGAGAGGCGACCCAGGAAGGACTGGACCAGGCTGTGGAACTCCTCTGCCTGGCACGGGCACCAGATCACCTGCTCAGTACCCACCTCACGGGCCCCAAGACCCCATTCAGATCCTGAGCACTGCAACTTCTGCCCGTGACCGCCAGCAGCACCTCCCCATAGAGCAGGGCACTCTGCAACATGCTGCTATCCTGCCCCAGGCACCCTGCATGTGGGCACACCTACAGCAGGCGCCTGCAGCTTCCACCCAGCCTGGCACCTGGACTGGCACCCAGCCACAGCACATTGTGACATGGCCACCCACTGTCTGGGTACCCCACGGAGAACTCCACAGCAAAGTCACCCATTGCCAGGGCACCCGGGGCACTTGCCACTCTGGCATCCCACAAAGCACGCTGCAATGCAACCACCCACAACCTGGGCATCCCATAGCCACCGACCATGTGGGCACCTCTGAAAGCACCCCACAGCCCACCCATGGCCCCTGCAGAACCTCTCTACAAGGACACACCAGCTTCAGACCCTGACCTCTCTATTTGGGGAAGCTCTGGGTTGGTGGCTACCCCTTGGCACCCACCTGGCGCAAGGCAGCCTCCAGTCGGGTCTGCTTGCAGACAGAGAGGGCACAGACCAAGTCCCAGCGGGCACTGAGCTCCTCCACCTGCTGCTGCAGCCACTGCGAGTCACCGGTGCCAGTGCTGCCCCGTGGCAGGTCCCGCAGCCAACGCTTCAGTGCCCGCACGCAGCTCGCCCGTTTGCCCATCTCCTTCTGGAACACCTGGGGACAGTGGGTGGCACAGGTCCCACCCAGCCCCCTGTTGTCTCAGTGGGTGGCCCAGGCTGGGGCACACTCACCTTGTGCTTGTCCATCAGGTCAGCCACCAGGTCACGGTGCCCGCCAACAGGCGCATCCTGGCTGAGTTGGGGCTCAACGTGGCACAGCCAGTCCAGCAGTGCCCGCAGTGCCTCCGAGAACCTGCCTGAGAACAGCAGCTGCTCCTCCAGCTGGTGTTGCCTGCCAGAGGGCACGGGCAGTGCCAGCTCAGTGACACAGCACAGCATCAGTCACCCTATGGCAGTCCCATGGCTGGGCACTGACCCTGACTGACCAACACGGGGCTGGGGAAGGTGGTGCCAGGCAGGCAGTGGGGTGTCTATGGACGACAATGCCAGGGCCCCTGCCCAGGAGCCACACGGCAAGCAGGGCAGAGTCCCAACCTATCTCATCTTCACCCCATCCCAGCCTCATCTTCATCCTCATCCCAATCTATTCCTATCCCAGTCCAGCCTCATCTGCATCTCCATCTCACGCCTTCCCCATCCATTGCCATCTCAGCCTATCATTATCCCATCCCCGTTCCATCCTCATTGTCATCTCCACCCCATCACAACCCATCCTGTTCCAATCCATCCCTGTCCCACTCTCATTTTCACCCTTATCCCATCCTATCCCATCCCCATCTCATTCTATCCCATCCTATCCTCTCCCATCCCATTGTGTCCTGTCCCATCCCATCCTCATTTCCAGCCCATTCCCATCCCACCCCCATCCATCCCAACTCCATCCCATTCCCATCCCATCCTCATCTTCATCTTCATTTGCATCCCTATCCCAGTGTCACCTCTCTGCAGCACGGGCACAGAGCCCATCCCATCGCTGCTTCAGCTCCCCCAGGAGCTCTTCCAGTGGCTGTAGGTCCTGTTGGCACCGTGCTCGCTCCCACAGTGCCCGCCCACTGCGCAGCGTGGCCTCCAGCACTGGTCGCTTGGTACGCAGAACCTTCTGGAATGCCTGCAGAGGGGGCACTGCTGGGACCTGCATCCATCCCCAGGCACTGCCATCTGTGACCCTTCTCTGGCATCTGTGACCCCTTCCACCTACATCCCCCCAGCACTGGGGCACTGTCATCCCACCAGGAGATGGCAACCTCCTCCTGGCCTACACCTTGTGCTGGTCCTGCTGGACCTTGAGAGCCTGGTCCTTGATCTCCTCTCCTGGCCCTTGATGTTCTCCTGATCTCCACATTCTGCTGGACCAGCTGGACCCTGATCTTCTGGCCCCCACCTTGTGCTGAGCAAGTTTGCCCATGGTGTCCTCCTGACCCCCACCTTGGTACAGCCAGCTGGCCCTTGACCTCCTCTGGGATGCCCACCTTGTGCTCAGCCAGCTGGTTCTTGACCTCCTTCTGGATGCCCACCTTGTGCTCAGCCAGTTGGCTCTTGACCTCCTCTTGGCTCATGCCTGCATCCTGCGGCACCTCCAGGCTCTGCTCCACCTCTTCCATCCAGTCCAAGAGCAGCCGCCGGGACTCGCTGAACTGGAACAGAGGAGACAGGGTCTGGGGAGGTCCTTATGCCCAGCACGGGGCCTGGGGGGGTGTGGGGTGATGTTTCTTGTACCCAGCACAGGAGCAGGAGTGACCAAGGTGACCTGGTTGAGGAACCACAGCAGGCACCCAACAGATCCACATGGCCTAGGCATCACTATGGGCATCACCTGTGGTCCCTATGCTGGATCTGCGCAACTCTAGAAAGACCCACATCCCTGGCATCACATCCCTGGCACTGCATCTCTGGTACCTGTTTGGCACGCTTGCGGGCATCCTCCAGCTGTGCCCCACGCTCAGTTGCCCGTTGCAGCACCTTGCCCAGCCGCTCCCTGGCACTCAGTAGCAAGTTCTGGATGACAGCTCCATCCTGCCTCCTGCTGAAGTCCCTCAGGCGGGCAGCCACGGCTTCCAGCCCTGCCAGCTGCTCCCCGTGGGCACTTGCCTCCTTTAGCAGCGCCTGTGGGAAGTGGGCACCACTGAGCATGTAGTGATGGCACCAGGGTGGGACAGGAGAACCTCAGCACAGCCTGTGTGGAGCTGGCTCACTCCACAACCACCCTGGGGAAAACGTTCCACCAACAGCCCTGGGAAGATTCTGGCACTGGTGCCACACAAGACCTCGCCAGAGAGAGCCCAGCACCATGGAGCCAGAGAATCATGGATGGGTTGGGTTGGATGGGGTCTCCAAGCTGATGGAGTCCAGCCACTGACCCAGCACTGCCAGGGCACCACCAACCCATGGCCCTCAGCACCACAGCTCCACAGCTTGCAAACCTCTCCATGGATGGGCACTGCAGCACTAGCCTGGACAAGCCTCAAGGGGCTCAATTTTTCCTCAGGGCCAACCTCAACCTGCCCTGGGGCAACCTGAGGTTGGTTCCTCATAGCCTAATGCTTGGCCAGAGGAACCATCCTTGCCCTGCTCCTGCTGACCACCCAGCTGGTCCTTAACCAGGCCAGAAATCATCCCTGGTACTGGGTGTGGACACAGCTGGGTGGCTGTTGGGATGGTGGCACCCCCTTGGCACATCCCACACTTGCCTTGTGCTCCTGGATCTGCTCCATGACAGTGTCAAGGACGAAGCTGGGTGGAGCAGGGGAGCCCAGGAGCTCCTCGGCATGAGCCACCCAACGCAGCAGCTCCTGCGCAGTGCCATGGAACTCGGTGGTGACCGTCAGCCCCTCAGCCAGCTGCTCCTGTGGGCGGCACAGGGGTGACCTCATTGTGGAACCATTTGGGTTGGAAGAGATCGCCAAGCTCCTGGAGTCCAATCACTGACCCAGCAGTGCCAGGGCACCACCAACCCATGGCCCTCAGCACCACAGCTCCATGGCTTGCAAACCCCTCCAGGCATGGGGACTGCAACACTGCCAGGGCACCACCAACCCATGGCCCTCAGCACCACAGCTCCATGGCTTGCAAACCCCTCCAGGCATGGGGACTGTAACACTGCCAGGGCACCACCAACCCATGGTCCTCAGCACCACAGCTCCATGGCTAGCAAACCCCTCCAGGCATGGGGACTGCAACAGTGCCAGGGCACCACCAACCCATGGTCCTCAGCACCACAGCTCCATGGCTAGCAAACCCCTCCAGGCATGGGGACTGCAACAGTGCCAGGGCACCACCAACCCATGGTCCTCAGCACCACAGCTCCATGGCTAGCAAACCCCTCCAGGCATGGGGACTGCAACAGTGCCAGGGCACCACCAACCCATGGTCCTCAGCACCACAGCTCCATGGCTAGCAAACCCCTCCAGGCATTGGGACTGCAGCACTGCCCTGAGCAGCCTAGGCCAGGCCTGCACAAGGCTCAAGGGGCACAAATTGTTCCTCAGGGACAACCTCAACCCCCCATGGGGCAATTTGAGGCCGATTCCTCTTGTCCTATCATTGTTCCTTGGGAGAATATGCCCCAGAAGAGCTGGGAGCAAGCCCTCAGCTGGACCCATTGGGCTCCTCGCCACGGTGACATTATCCCCAGGCCCCAGGGGTTTTGCTCCATGTCCCTCTGGGTCCCCCTGACCCAGCTGGTTCCTCCAGACCCTGGTGGACCACCTCCTGGTGTGGGACCCCCAGCTCAGTCCCCCATGTACCTTCCTGAGACGAGCCTGCTCCTGCACACTGTCCCACTTGGTCTCCAGGATGCGCAGACGGTGCTGGGTGCCAGAGGACCTGGTGGGGCAGCCGGAGGCCAGCAGGCGCCGCAGCCGTGCCCGCACCTCCCCATACCAATCCTGCTTGGACTCCAGCACCCGGCACAGCTCCTGCCATGGCACCATCACAGTCACATGGGTACAGAGACACAAGGATGGGATGGGATGGGATGGGATGGGATGGGATGGGATGGGATGGGATGGGATGGGATGGGATGGGAGCACTGTGGTGGGTTAAGCAGTGTGGTTGGCTCAGTGCTACAGTGCACCATAGTGGGTTCAGTGCCATGGTGGCACAATGGTGGGCTCAGTACAATGGAAGGGGAATTGGGATGGGGTGGAATGGGGCCAGATAGGGCTCCTGCTCTGTCTCAGGGGATCTGGAGGAATACAGGCATGGTGTGGGAGAGGGTGCAGGAAGCTCCCAGCGCCCAGGAGCAGAGAGGGGCAGCTTTGGGGCACAAAGGGACCCTTGGGGGCACCAGGGTGCTCACCAGGTGCGCAGTGAGTGTCTCTTTGGTGGTGTCTGGGTGGCCCCACACTGGCTTGGAGAAGAAGAGTTGCAGCTCCACCTGCTCCAGCCATTGCAGCAGCTCAGTCATCTCCAGTGTGATGTCCTGCACCTGGGGACACCACAGGGGCCTGGCTCAGTGCCACGGTGGCAACACAGTGGGCTCAGCACTGCAGTGCGCTCAGTGCCATGGCTGGCTCAACACAATGGTGGCCTCAGCACCAGGGTGGGCTGAATGCCACAGTTGTGTCGGTGCTGTGGTGGCACCACAGTGGGCTCAGTGCCACAGTAGCACTGTGGAGAGTTCAGCACCATAGTGGGCTCAGTGCATAGTGGCACCATGATGGGCTCAGTGCATGATGCCTGTGCTGTGCCTGTACCTGGCTGAGGTTGTTCTCCAGCTCCAGCTGGCGGCTCTCAGTCTGGCTCAGCACCAGGTCCCAGCGCTGGCGCAGCTGCTGCAGTCCCTTCCGCAGCCCCTCCTCACCGTCGCCCAGGCTGCCCAGCAGCAGCCCCTGCCCGGCCTCGCTCACCGCCTGCACCGTGCGTGCATGGCACAGCACGTCGTTCCGCAGCACCTGCGCATGGGCACATCTGGCACTGGGCACCCAGCATGACCCGTGCTGAGCCCAGAGCCCCGTGATGCCTCTGCTTCCCATGCTAAGGCTGACATCGTGGTACTGGCAGCCCCGTGGGGATGGGGACCTGGAAGCACTGTGCCAGGAACAACAGCACCAGGGATGTCCCAGTGCCAGCACCTCACCTCTTGTCCTCAGTGTGGCACAAGGGATGGATGCCCCAGCACTGACACGCTCCTGGATCTTGTTACCAGCATGGCATTGAAGATGTCCCAGTACCAGTACTGCCCTGGCTTTTGTCCCCAGCATGGCACTGGAGACAACCCAGTGCCACTGGTCCTTGGACTCCTTTCTCAGGCATGGCACCAGAGATGCCCCAGTGACAACACCAGTCTGGCTATTGTCCCCACAATGGCACAGGACTGGTGCACGGCACCAACTTTGCCATCCGTGGCAGGGAAGTTGCCACGATGAGACGTGGAGGCTGCCACTGCCACCCCTGAGCCACTGTTGGCATGTCGCAGCAGCTCACCTGCATCACCTGCGGCACCAGCATGCCTGGGCAAGGGGCTGTGGCACTGGGCAAGGCGGGGCCACCTCATTCCTTCCATGGTGTCACCAGGGAGGGGACACATTCTCATGCCCGCCCCAGTCATGGCCTGCCCCACCTGGTCACTGTCCCCTCAAGCACGATGCCAGGAGTGTGCCAGGAAACTCCCTGAACCAGGACCAGGACTGAGACCTCCTGTGGGATGGGGCACAGCAGGACTCTGTCATGCCCCCCAGGCTGGAGAGATGGGACATGGGACTCTCCTGAGCTTCAGCCAGGGCAAGGGGAGAGTTCTGACCCTGGAGAGGGGGAAACAACTTCCTGCCTCAGTCCAGGGGAGGTAGGTAGCTGATGGGAAGGAACTGGGAGTGTTAGGGGGGAACAAGGGTGCCATGAGCCAGCATGGTGCCCAAGAAAGTGTCCTGGGGGCACTCAGCAGAGTGTGCCCAGCAGGCCAAGGGAGGTTCTCCTGCCACTCTGCTCCTCCTTGCTCAGGCCACAGCTGCAGAGCTGGGGCCAGTGCTGGGCTCCCCACTTCAGCACAGACTGGAAGCTACTGAACAGAGGCCAGGGCAGGCTGGGAAACTGCTGAGAAGACTCTGAGCAGGGAAGGTTGGGGGACCTGGGGCTGCTTAGCCTGGACAGGAGCAGACTCAGAGGAGATCTTGTCAACATCTGCAGGGTGGGGAGCAAGAGGCTGGGGCCAGACCCTTCCCACTGTTGCCCAGGGACAGACCAAGGGGCACCAGGCACAAACTGGAAGCCAGGAGGTTCCCTCAGGAGCAGCCTCTTGGCTTGGAGGGTTGCAAGCCCTGCAGCAGGCTGTGCAGATAGTTTGTGGAGTGTCCTTGTCTGGAGAGTTTCCAAAGGCACCTGGGCACTGGGATCCTGGGCACCTGCTGTGGGTGACCCTGCTGAAGCAGGGAGGGTGCCCTGGGTGTCCCCCAGAAGTCCCTGCCCACCCCAGCAGCTCACCCTGTGCTTGGCCAGCTCGATCTCGCAGCTTTGCAGGTCCAGGCTCAGCAGGGTTGGGCCCTGCAGCTGCTCCCCGGTGTGCCCCAGCCAGTGCAGGAGCTCCTCCAGCTGGTGCTGGAACTGGCCCAGGCCCAGCAGTGCTGCCTCCAGCTGGTGCTGCCCAGGTAGGTGGAAAAACAGACGTAGGTGGGAGCCCTGGTAGCCCGGTGCCCATGTGGCACCCATGTGGCACCCACCTTGCACCACACACCCATCTGGCACTATGTGCACCCTACACAGCCAGCATTCACATATGGCACCACATATATCCACCCAGCATCCACATATGGCACTCCATGTACCCATCCAGCACCTACATGGTATGCCACACACCCAGCCAGCACCCACATATGGAACCCTATGTACCCACCCAGCAACTATATGGCACACCACACACTTGCCCAGCACCCACCCAGTACCCACACATGGCACTCCATGTACCCACCCAGCACCTACACAGCACCCACATATGGCACCCCACACACCCACCCAGCCCCCACACACAGCACCCAATGTATCCACCCAGCACATGGAGGGTACCCCACATATCCACCTAGCACCCACACAGTACCCCATGTACCCACCCAGCACTCAGATATGGCACTCCACACCCCCTGCCACGGCTGTTGCTCCATGCCAGTGGCAGACCTGGTTGACAGTTTGGGTGTCACTCCGTGCCCAGGGCAGCAGCACCCAGCCCCCATACCTGCCTGCTGACCACCTCCTCTTCCAGCCGGTCCCAGCGCCGACGGAAGTCACCCAGAGGGGATGGGGAGTCCCCCTGCCCAGTGCCAGCTGTGCCTGCCTGGTGCCGCAGGCTCTCCACATCCACCTTGCACTGGTACAGCTCCCGCTTGAACTCCTGTGGGCAACTGGTGAGAGCAGAACCCCACCCAGCCCCACTCACGGCATGGGGTCTGCTATGCATGGCACAGAATGGCACAGAACAACATGGCAGAGCTGGGTCTCGCTTGGCACGGCATGGCAGAACTAGGTCCAGCACATACTGCTTGGTTTGGCATGGCATGGCATGGCACAGCATGGCAGAGCTAAGTCTGATATGCACTGCATGGTTTGCATGACACAGTTTGGCACGAGTGCCTGGTCCCAGAGCTCCTCCTCGTGGGGAGCTGTGCCCACTCCGGGCACCTCAGGGGTAGGACTTGGCCCACCCAGCACCCATTACAGGGGTGCTGTCTCTATCCCACATGCTTCCCTGATGTCCCCCAGCTCTGTGCCCAGCCTGTGCCCACCTTGAGCTCTGCCAGCTGCTGCTGCACCATGTCCAGGTCCCCTCCAACCAGGAACTCGTCTGCTACGCGCAGCTCGCCTGCTTCCAGCCACTCCAGCAGCCTCTGCACAGCATGGGCACCATGGGTACGGTGGGCTCAGCCCTCTGCCCACCTTGCCCTCCCTGCTCCACAGGTGCCAGGCACAGTAGCCCTTCCAGGATGGCAGTGCTCTGGGGGCACCCAGCAGCCCCATGGCCAGGACTCGGGTTTGGACCCACCATTGGGTGCCAGGTGACAGAAGGGTGCTCCAGCCCCACTGAGGGACTTGCGGGTGTAACACTGGCACAGGATACTGGTGTCACTGCCCCCAGCTCCACCCCCACTGCCTCTGTGCCTGCCCAGTACCCCATTGCCTCCAGCCTCCTGGTCCACCACCTGTCTCACCAGACTGTGCCCTGCCAGCCCCAAGCACTCCCCACCTCCTTAGCTCATTGCCTGCTGCCAGGTCAGTACCCACTGCAAGCTCCACTGTCCCACTACTCCCCTGCCCTGCCAGTCCAATGCCCACTGCCAGCTCCACTGCCAACAACCATGCCTATAGTGCCCTCTCAGTTCCCAGAGCCAGGACAGGAGGATGATACTGGCGGGTTGTGCCCCTCTGTGGGGTTGTGTTCCTCTGTGGGGGTGTTCCCTGGCACCCCCAGTGCCCACCTGCATGGTGTCCTGGTAGGTGACAGCGGCCTGGAGCTGCTCCTCGAGTCGGGCAAAGCGCTCGGTCCAGGCCTTGTTCAGGCTGTGCCAGGAGGAGTAGAGCTGCGGCCGGGCACAGGGTCAGAGCATGGGGCCAGAGCACCGGGCACAGGGTCAGAGCATGTGGGTCAGTGGCACAGGCAACAGGACTAGGCACTGGGTATGGGGGTTAGGTACAGGGGACAGGGGCACTGGAGTCAAGGTACGAGGTCAGCAGCACCAAGGATAGGGCTGGGCACAGCAGGTTCAGGAGCACTGGACACAGGGTTCAGTGATGCCACACAGAGGTTGGGGCGCAGGAGTCAGTGGCACCAGGCAGGGACTCCGTGGTGCCACATGAGGGTCAGGGCACAGGGGTCAGTAGCACTGGGCACAGGGGTTGGTAGCACCATGCAGGACAGCAGGTGAGGTAGGTGGTCACCAGCACAGTGTGCAGGAGCCAGACTGTGCTGCCAGGGGTGCAGGGGATCACGGGCAGTAGTTCAGGGTGCAAGGCCTGGCAGAGCCACAGTACCTTCTGTGGGGACATAAGCCTGGCACAGCCACCCTCCACCCCTTGCCCTGTGCTGTGCCCATGCCTGTTGGCACTCACCTCGTCCAGGCTCTTGGTGACATCAGGCTTGTCGGGGTCCCCACACGATGCCATCAGCTCCACGCCCAGGGTGCCCAGCGTGTCCAGCTCACCCTGCAGGGCCTCTATCTCCTCCCGCAGTGCCTGTGGGCACCATGGTGTGTGACACTGCCCTTACCATGCCACTCCCCATGCTGTGGGGCTGCCCATGCCGTGGGGCTTGCCAGTGTCATTGGGCTATGCCATGACACTGCCTTTCTCATGAGGATGTCCTGCTGTGCAACTGCCTCTGCTGTTGCCTATACTGTACATACCATGAAGTTGTCTATACCACAGGGTTGCCAACACCCTGGCACTGCCCACACCCTGGCACTGCCCAGTGAGCCTGCTCACGGTCGTACCTGCATGGTGCGGAGTTGGGCACGGATGGTCTCAGGCTCACCACCAGCCTCCTCCAGCCCCAGAACCAGCTGCTGGGTGTCACTGAGGGTCAGTGTCAGCTCTGCCAGGCCATGCCAGAACCGCTCTGCCAATGCTAGCAGCTCCCGCAGTTGCAGCTCCTGCTCCTGGCACCGGCCCTGCAGACAGCCCCACTGTGCCCTCAGCTGTGCCACCCGCTCCTGGATCCCTGTGGGAACGAGTGGGACATGGCTCAGCCTGGTACCCAGCTGGGCACTCAGCACCCTGACATGGTCCCAAGAAGGGACATGGCCCTGCCAGGATGTCCAGGATGCTCTACCAGGCCAGGCCTGCCCCTCTATGCCATGCTACACCAGTACCTTTGGCAGCAGCCTCGGCATTGGCCGTCTGCATAGTGGCCAACAGTTCGCTGCCCTGTGCCTGTACAGTGTCCAGTGCCAACCCCAGCTTCTCCAGCTCTCCCAGTGCCAGGTTGTTCTCACGGAGCTGCTCCCGTAGATGGGCAGCATCGCCGCGGGCACTGGACTGGCACTGCAGGCAGCTCTGTAGCCGTTCCAGGCTCTCCAGCAGCAGGTCCATGCGTTCCGTTAGCTGTGGGTGAATAGTGCCCATGGTCAGTGGAAGCCCAGGGTATGCCAACCAACGACTGCTGTTCCAGTGCCAGGCCATACCTGGCTGTAGCGTGGCAGAGCATCATCCAGCACAGCGGCTGCCTGGCCCACGCGCCTGCGAAGATGCCCATACTGCTCCTCTGCCTCCTGACACCGCTGCTGGAATGGGGCTGCCTGCTCCGGGCTCAGCTCTGCCAGCTGTGCCACTACATGCTGCAGCTTCCCCATCACTGGACGGTGCTCGGCAATGGCCTCCCGCAGGCACTGTGGGCACAGATGGGCACATGGGGCATGTGTGGGGACAAGATGGGTTTCCTGGTGCTGCCCTGGCAGCCCAGCAGTCCCCATGGCAGTGCCACCTCTGTCCTGCTGCAGTTGCTATGCTGCGCTGGCACTGCTTTGCTCCCAGCCCTGAGGGCTGGCATAGTGTCCCTGCTTTTGCCTCTACCTTCCCCACGTCCCTGCCACCACCAGCTCCTTGTTGTCCCCATGTCCCTGTCATCACCTCTGCCTCCCTCACGTCCCAGCTTTGCTCATCAACAGGTCTCCACCACCACCACCTCCCCAGTGTGGCAGTGCCCATGCCCTGACCTGCAGCAGTGCCTGCTGCTCCCGGAAGGCCTCATAGCCGCTGGCGCTGGGTGCCAGTTGTGTGCCCACATCCCGTGTCTCTTCCAGCCAGGGCCAGAGCTCATCCAACGCCTCGCTGAACTGTGCCAGCAGGTGCTGGGCCTGCTCCAACTGCAGGGTGCTGGCAGCACTGCGCTGGCACAGCTGCTTCATCTGCTCCTGCAGTGCCCACACCGATGACTGCCCAGGGACAGAGAGATAGGTCAGTAGGGATGGTACAGCCATGGCAGGTCCCTGCCTGGCACCCATGGGTGCAACTCACCTGCAGGTGCTGGCGCAGGGGCTCGGGGGAGGCAAGCAGCAGTGGCTCAGAGACCCCCAGCAGGCGCTCGACCAGCACCTGGTGCTGCAGGACCTCAGCTGAGAGCAGCTGTGGGCAAGAGGTGGGCACAAGGTGCTGGGTACAGAGCTCTGGGTGCAGGGTGTTGGGTGCAGGGCACAGGGCATTGTGCACAGGGTATTGGACACAGGGTGCTGGATGCAGGATGATGCAGCAACCCTAGCACCTCCAAGTTGGGGATCACTGAAGGAGTCCAACAGAGGAGGCACCCAGCACTCATGTCCCCAGCCACGGGCAGGGCTCCAGACACACCTTCTGGTCGGCGAGCTGGGCACAGAGAGCACTGCCATCCAGCTGCACCTGGCTGATGTCCTCCATCCGCTGCCCAAGTGCAGTTGAGTGGCAGAGTTGGGCCTCCAGGACCTGCTGGAACTGTGGCGTGGGGCAGCTGTCAGCTGTGGGAACCAGTGTGGCATCACCACAACACCAACCCCCCTGGTACACCCAGTGCCTGTTATGATGGCACTAAAGTAGCATCACTGGGACATAAACCCTCCCAGTACACCCACTATTAGGCACTGGGGTGCCCCTGTCGGGTCATGGACCCTCCTGGTGAATGCATTGCCTATTATTGTGGCACCTTCAGTCACAACCCAACGAATGCCACCCAGACAAGTCTCCTCCTGGATGCAGCCATGGGCAGGGGGTGATGGTGCCCACGTGCTCTTGTCCCTCACCTTTTCCCTGTCGCTCTCGCTGACTGGGGCCTCGTACTCGCCGTCCTGGCCGCCCAGTTCAGTCTCCATGCGACCCAGCCAAAGCGCCAGCTCCTCAGGGGCGGTGCCCAGGTGGGAGGAGGCCTCCAGGGCCTGGCGCAGCCGCTGCTCAGTGTCAGCACTGCTCTGCCCGGCGATCAGGTACCGCATCCGCAGTGCCTCCATCTTCTCCTGTGCCAGCTGCGCCTCCTCCCCTGTGCCCACCATGTCACCATGGCACTGACCCTGCCCCCACAGCCCACCCCTGGACACAGTTCTGGACCTTCATCCCCACCAGAGCCAGAATTCAACTTCCTGGCTGCCAGTGCCCATCCCACCATGTTTCTGATGCCTACTACATCCCTCACAGCCCCTCTCCATCCTGTGGGGTGTTGCCCATGCAACCACAATGCCATGGGCTGCATCACATGAAACGGTGGAATGTATTGGGGTGGAAGAGACCTTCAAGCTGATGGAGTTCAACCACTGCTCCAGCAGTGCCAGGGCATCACCATGGCCCTCAGCACCACAGCTCCATGGTTTGCAAACCCCTCCAGGGATGGGCATTCCACCACTGCACTGGGCAGCCTGGGACAGGCCTGCACAAGGCTCAAGAGGCACAAATTGTTCCTCATGGCCAACCTCAACCTCCCCTGGGGCAACTTGAGGCTGCTTCAGAGCTCCTGGCCCAGTGCTTGGCACAAGAGATCTCAGCCCCACCTGGCTCCAGCCTCCTCTCAGGCACTTGCAGCCAGCCAGAAGTTCTCCCCTCAGCCTCCAGGTTCCACACCCCCAGGGCCCTCAGCTGCTCCTCCCAACTTCTCCACGCCCTTCTGCTCCTTCTGCAGACCCTTCTCAGCTCCATTGCTCCCCTCTGGACCTGCTCTAGACTGCTGCCACACCACACCAAGCTCCCACAGCACCCCTATAGAACCCCAATGCCACTCGACACCAGAAGTGTCCTGGATGCTGGTATGCTCAGGACACTACATCATGCTCTTCCCTCCCTTGCCCCATGGTCCCCAGACAGTGCCACTCACCTGTCACCATCTCCAGCACCTGCTGGCCACTCTCCAGGGCACCATCCAGGTCCCCCAGCCGCCCACGGATCTCCTCACACAGCACCTGGCCAAGAGTGTCCCATTGCACGGATGCTGTACCCATTGGTACCCCCATCCCCCCCAACACCCTTAGCCCTCCCATTGGCCCCACTCCTGCCTCCTCCGGTCTGCTGTGACCCACCCAGCCACCCTGTGCCACCCTATGTGTTCATGCCCACCCCATGCCCACCTGGTGCCCCACCTGGGTTTGCTGGTGAGCATCCTGCAGGCGGTTGAGGCAGCCATTGGCATGCCAGAGCTGTGCCAGCTGCCGCTCAGTGGATGCCAGCCACTCCTGGAAGGAGTCCAGTGTCTTCTGGAAGGTCTGGGCAGCTGGCAGGATCCTCTCCAGGTGGTCATACCTGTGCCAGCGTTGGGTGAGCCAGGTAGGGCCATGGTTGGCAAAGTCCCACTCCCAGCAATGCTGGGCAGACAGTTTCTACCCCGGCAGCACCCCCACCCAGCCCTGGTAGTGCCAGGAGCTCCAGAACGTGGCCCGAGCTGAAGGTCCCACTACATCCCAGCATGGGTTTTGGGCACACCCTCTGTCAGGCTGTGCCAGCCCCAAGCCCACTTTTTGACCCACCACCTTCCTGTCCCCTGCATCATTCTGCCAACTGGCGTGACCATGCAGGGCATTGAGTCATGCTGCTTCAGCTCCAGTGGGGCTCTGGTGAGCTCCCATCAAAGGTTGAGTGCCCACCCTGATGCACCCCACACCCTCGTGCCAGAGCAGTGCCAACCCCAATAGCAGTGGTCTCAGCCCTGACCCACCTGGCTTCAGCCTCCTCCTTCAGCTTGTGCCACCTCTCCCTGAGGCCAGAGAGGCTGCTGCTGTCCTCTGGCACCACTGTGCCAGGGCCATATGCTGCTGGCACAGCTTTGTCCTGCAGGAGCAGCTCCACACGTGGCCTCCGTTCCTCCAGCAGCCGCTTCAGGAGCTGTGGGCAGTGGGAAAAGGGTTGTGCCAAGGAACCTCTCCCTTCCATACCACCCTGGCACAGACCTCGCATCCCCAGCTCCATAATCCGCAGCATGGGTGGGATGTGCCAGCTGAGATAGGCTGGGATCTGCTGACCTTCTGCTCCTCCAGCTGGGCTTTGGCCACCTTCACCTCAGCTGAGGCTGGCTTCTGGTTGCCCACCAGCTCCTCCATGTCTGCCACCCAGGCCAGCAGCTGCTCCACTGAGTCCTGGCCTCGATCTGTGCCTGTTATCTCCTCTGGCACAGGCACAACCTGCGTGGACACCTGGGGAGAGACCTGGTTGAGCTGCCTACCTGAGTGGGGGGGCAGCTCTGGGGCAGTCATGTAGCTGCTGTCCCCACTGTGCCCTGTCCAGGTGTCAATGCCAGGGACAGAAGGACCTGGACCCAGTCCACCCTATGGCAGGGCTGTGCCAGGGCCACATCCGCTACTCTGGCACCCAGCTGGACCCCAAGAGGGTGCTGGGAGTTCACGGCCCTGTGCCAGCACCAGCTGAGGAGGACAATGGCAGACACCCACTGGTGAGGACAGCTATGCTGGCACCATATTGGCATTGTGCTGGCACCATACTGGCACTACACAGGTACCATGCTGGCACCATGCTGGCTGGCACCTGGTTAGCACTATGATGGCAGAACATCCCCGCCTAGTCCCACCCAGCATACTTGTGGCGAGGATCCCTGCCCTGCAGTCACCTCGTTGGTGTCGCTGTGCCCAGCATGACTGCTGGCCACATGCTCGGTGGTGACAGTGACGGTGCGGGTGACCAGGGCCTCGCCGCCGCGTTCGCCCACCGGGTACTGAGTCACCTCCACGATCTCGGTCACGATGGTCTCCGTCACCTCGGTCACCTCAGTCACCTCCCGTGTGGTGAGGGGCTGCCAGGGCCAGGCGCCACGGGGGCCACTGGTCCGGGGAGGGGTCCAGGTTGCCCCTGGCACCGGAATGCCAGCTGCACTCCCATTCTGCACCGACACCTCAGATCGGGTACGCCGCAGAACGGGGCTGCCAGCTTGGCGCTGCTTGGCACCAGGCAGTGGGCTCCAGCCGTTCTCCACCGGCAGCTTCTCCGGTAGTGCTGGCCAGGCCTCGACTGTGCTGCCTAGGGGCTGCCCAGTAGCGTCTGGCTCCCGGAGCAGCTCCTCGTGGTGCTGGCTCCGCTCGCCCAGGCAGCTGGGCCTGCTCACCGAGTTCCCCATGGCACAGGCGAGCGTGCCAGTGCCGCACCCCCGCCTCGGATCCCGATCCCGGCCTGCAACAAGCCAGGAAGTCCTGTGTCATAGAGGCCCGGACACTGCAGTATGGCACCGGACCCATCGCAGGGATGCCAGCACCGGACCCCCATCCTGTGCCCAGAGCCACCTGCACAGGTAGTGCCCCAATACCCACACGGGTGTTGGGAAGGTGCCAGGGCCCCCAGCCGAGGGCTGCCAAGAGCTGGGGACCTGGTGACGGCGAGGGACAAAGTGCTGGCATCGCCCAGGGGACTCCACGCTGCCGCCCTGGAGCTAGCATCATGCCTGACGCGGGGCCATGCCCCACTGCGGGAGTCTGGGTGGCAGCCCTGATAGCGGCGGGAGGCAGGGGCCGCAGCAGACGGGCAGACGCCGCCGCGCCGCTTTGTGCCGTTAGATTAAGGCGGCGGCGGCAGAAAGGGACCATCTGTGCCGGGGGCCGGGGCTGCGAGCAGCGGGGGCACGCCATGGGGAGCGTGCACTGCCCGTCTGGGAGCACCCATCTGCCAAGGATCCCACACACACACTCGCTGGAGTGCACCCGCTGCCATCCTGGCATCACCTACCACCAGGAGCACCCACTGTCCCCCTGAGAGCACCCACTGCCCGCCTGGGATCACCCACCCTCTTGGCAGCACCCTCTCGGGTTCTCCCCAGATCCCTCCTCACTGCACCACTCACCCCTGCGACCCCCATCCAACCCCCCACGCTGACTGCAGCCGGACCCCCCTCACCCTTCGGACTTTCCCTGCTCACAGCCCCCATCCTGGGGGGACTGCGGGAACCCACTGGCTCCCGCGGGTGGAGTGGAACCGCATGGGTTCTCACGGGCGGAGGACTCACTGAGGGGCCCCCAACCGGACAGTGTGTGTCGGGTAGGATTGTGGAGACCCCACGCCCCTCGCTCCACTGCATCTCCCGCCG
>VWZE01017407.1:75204-104405 GCA_013396675.1 Eubucco bourcierii
GGGGGAGCTGCCCCACACAAAGGGGGCCGGCCAGGGGCCGTTGGCGGGGGCGCGGCTGCTGGGTGAGGCTCCCGAGGGGTCTTCCGAGAGCAGTGGGCGGAGGCGCCGGGGGGGCTTTGTCTGCTCCCGGCCGTCGCCCAGCCGGCAGTGTCCGGCTGTCCGCCGCGTTGGCACCGGCATCGCTCCGTCATCCCCAGTACCAGTAGTGCCCCATCACCCAGTACTAGCATCATTCCACCATCCCAGTACTGCCGCTGCCCCACCAGCCCAGTACCAGCACCGCTTCAGCATCCCAGCACCCCCTGGTGCCGCCTGGCGCCCCTCAGCACCAGGTCGGGACCCTGCAGTGGGCAGGGAGGTGGCTCCTTCAGCTCCCAGGGGCTGGCCTAGCACTGGGCTGGGGGTGGCATGGGGCAGAGGGAGCCGGGCACCAGCTCCCAGGTACTAGGAGGGAGCAGCTGGAAAGGACCTGCCTCTGGAGCCAGGTGGGGTTTTGGGATCCTGTCCTGGAGCCTGGAGGTGAGTGAGGAGAGAAGCAGGAGTCTGGGATCCCATCCCAGATCCAAAGCTGTGCAGGTTTCTGGGATCTCAGGCTGGATCCCATCCAGATTACGGAGCTGGGTGGGTCTCTGGGATCTCATGCCTGATCCTGGAGCCAGGCAGGTTTCTGAGATCCTTTCCCTGATCCTGGAGCCAGGCAGGTTTCTGAGATCCTTTCCCTGATCCTGGAGCCAGGCAGGTTTCTAGGATCCCAGCCCAGACCCCAACCCAGATCCCTGCCCAGAGTGAGGGTTTTCTGGGATCCCAGTCCAGATCCCATCCTGGATCCAGGAGTTGTGCAGGTTTCTGGGATCCTAGCTCAGATCCTGGAGACGAGTGAATTTCTGGGATCCTATCCTGGATCCTAGAGCTGTGCAGGTTTCTGGGATCCCATTCCAGAGCCCAGACCCAAGCAAGTTTCTGGGATCCATCCCGGATCCTGGAGCCATGTGGGTTTCTGGACTCCATTCCAGATTCCATCCTAGATCCCAGAGCTGGATGGATTTTTGGAATCCTGTCCCAGCTCCATTGGTTTCCCTGCAGCCCTGGCAGTGCCCAGCACACAAAGGCCCTTTCAATTTGTGCTGCCATGTGTATGCCCATGCAGCCTGCACCCAATGACAGTGGGCAAGGGACTGCCCAGGAGGTGCCATGCACCTGCTATGCCTGCCCCTGCCCTGCCATGGGTGCTGTGGAGTGGCAGGAATCAGAGTCCTGTGCCAGCCAGAGGCATTCCAAACACAGCTGCGCACCTCTGGCCTGGGCAGGTGCCAGGTGATGTGGCTGAGCCTGGAGCAGAAGGCTGCCCTGGCACCAGTGGGATTCAGATTGCAATGCCACAAGTACCAGCAATGTTATGTGTGCCAGCTATGCCATGTGTACCAGTGATGCCAGGAGTACCAGCAAAGCCATGGGTCTGGCAAGCTCTGAGTCCATGGCAGTGCTGATGACATTGGCAAGGGACAGGGTGCACCAGGACCATGAACCAGGACAGATGGCGCTGGGGCCACAGCACGGGCATCACAGCCAGTTTGGGGTTATGCTGAAGGGTCATGCCCCCGTACCATCCTCCCTTTGGGCACTGAAACCTCCCCAGCCTGGTTGGGCCTGTGTCTGGTACTTCCCAGCTTTGGGAAGCTCCGACAATGCCCATAGTGAGTTTGTTACCTGTGGGGCTGTGCCAGGCTCTGTCTGGGCAGGCAACTGCTTCTCCATGGCGTCCAGCCAGTGCCGCAGTGCCAGTAGCTGCTCCTGCACCTCTGGGCATCTCTCCAGACACTTGCCAGGTTGCTGGGCTCTGGCAGGAGAACTTTGATATGCCAGGCACTGGCACATGTGGGCACCCTCTGCCCTGCCCAGCACTGGCTCTTCAGGGCCACCATGTTCCTACAGCCACCATCTCCCCAAGAACACCATCTCCCCAAGAACACCATCTCCTCATGGCCACCATCTCCCACAGCCACCATCTTCCCACAGCCACCATCTCCCCACAGCCACCATCTCCCCAAGAACACCATCTCCCCAAGAACACCATCTCCTCATGGCCACCATCTCCCCAGAAACACGATCTTCAACCATCAGCTCCCTTGTGCCACAGTGCCAGAAGTGCCAGTCATGCCAGTCGTACCTCTCCATCTCCCTCCCATCCAGCGCTGATCCCTCCATGCTCTTCCTGGTGACACTGGCATCCTTGGCAGCATCAGGCACCTGCAAGGAGAGCAGAGGGATGGCGGGGTTGTGGTGGCAGGGCCAAGGGGCAGAAGGCTGGGGCTCCACCAGCCCTCACAATGCCAGTGCAGGCATTTTGGGATCATTCCCAAGACTGGCATGGGCAGGGTACCTCTGGGAGGGTTCCTTATTCTCCAGCCTGGGGTTCAGCTGTGCTTGGATCTGGCACTGCTTGGTGATCATGGCGAGTCCCCCAGTCCAATGCCCAGCTGAGCTCCAGCTGCCCAGTCCCAAAGCCAGCCCATGGCCTAGCACCACGCACAGGATCTGGCTCCTCTACCCAGCCATTGCCAGGCCAGGGACAGGCAAGCCATGATGGGAGGCCAAAGGAAGTCACCCCAGGTTTGGGACTTTACAGTGTTAGGGGTTGAATCTGAGCCAGCATCAGGTGCCTGGCACACCTGGGGACACCTGGCACATTCAGAAGAACCCTCAGGGCATCCTGGATGGTGGACCTGGGCCATTGACAGATGGCATCTTGGGCAAGGTGCAAGACTGTCTGGGACACAAGCAGAGCTGAGCAAGGGCACCCCAAGGAGGCCCCCAACCACGGCACAGCTGCCAGGTACTGGACATGTCAGATGGAGCAAATAGATTTGGAGCTGCCCAACAGGAGGGACATGGAATCTGAGCATGGCACCACTGCCATCACTGCCAGCCCTGCTGTGTGCACCTGTCACCCTGTCACCTGGGGTGGGCTCCTGGCGGCACCATTGCCCTGCTTGCACCCCAGGACCTGCAGCAAGGTTGGGGTGGATTCATCAGTCCCTGACATGGACCATCCCATGCTGTTAGATGGCACCAAGACACTGGCACCTTGTCATGAGGCCATGTTGCCCAGGGATGCTGCCCAATGGAGTCTTGCTGGGGTGAGGCAGGAACCTGGGAGGGGTCTGGGGGTCCTGGCACACAGCAAATAGCTTCACAGAGAGGTTGGCACACAGCGAGGCAGGGGCGTGGGAGAGGCCATCAGGGCTTTGTGGCTGCTAGGGGAGCCAAACGGAGTCGTGCCAGTGCCAAGCACTGTGCTACAGCCAGCAGTGCCCGGGGCAGCGGGCACAGGGGCTCGAGGCCGGTGGGTGCCAGCAGGGAAGATTCGGCTGCTGTGGCCATGCTGGGATGGCAGCCACAGGTCCCACGTGCTGGGCATGGCCAGAGTTTTGCCACCAGGGGGCTCAGGCGGACTGAAGGTGCCAGGGTTGGGGGCTAAACCAAGCCACAGGCCAAGGGAGGGAGGCTGCAGTGGGTGAGCTCCAGAGGTCCTTTCCCACCCTACTGGAAGTAGGTGGGATCAGGTGGGAAGCAGCTTGGAGAGGGACAAGGGATCCTGTGGGACAGGAGGGAGACATGGAGGGGCACAAGATGGCTGGAAAAGGTCCATGGCTAAGGGATATGATGTCAGGTAGGAGGAGCAGCCTGGCGCAGCTCCTGTCTCGCTCTATGGCACCAGGCGCTGCATGGGATGTCCTCCCCACCCCACGCCTTGCTTTTTGGTTCCACCAGCCCAGCTCACCACGGCAGCCCCACCACCAGGGCTGGGTGCCTGTGGCAGGGTTGTGGGTCAGGGGGTGCCTAACTGGCATAGTGGGGTCATCTGGACTGGCACAGGGAACTGAGAGGCTTACAGCCCAGGTGTGGGGCAGGGCTGGGAATCTTGAGGAATACATAAGGATTGTGAGAGATGCCTGGGACAGGGAGGGTTGGCAAGCTGAGGACATCTGAGAGAACAGTGGTGGCAGTACCAGTGCCACTCCAGTGAGCTGCTCTTTCAGATCCACCTCAGATCCCCATGGGCACAGCAGTTGTGCCCCAGGAGCACAGGAGACACTGCCCCACTGTCCCCCACAGCTGTCAGCCCAGCTGTGCCCATCAGCCTCATTGCACTGGAACACTGTGGTGCCCACGCAGTGCCATAAAGAGGCTACCAGTCCAGTGCCACCTGTCCCTACCAGCCCAGAGACACACATATAATTGCCACTGGCACTGTCCTACTGCTCCTGGGCAGACCACATGAGATCCCAGACATGGCACAGCTCTGGTGGTGCCAGCACTGTGCTCCATACTGCCAGAGGATGAGTCTGGACCAAGCTGTGGCACCTGGCACCCAGGGCTGCAAACACTCCAGGAGCCATTCAGGCCAGTGCCAGGTAACCCCTTGGCCATGCCAACATCCCTCATATTTGCTGGGGTGCCCAAGGAACGCCAGGGTCCCACCACATTTCTGCCACATCCTGGCCACTACAGATCTGGCACTGCCTGGCACAGCCTGTCTGCTCCAGGGCATGGCAGGCACAGCCTCAGAAGTGGCACAGGTTGGCACAGCACCTGAGTGCCTTGGGGCACAGCAGGCATTGCTCTGCACAGAGCCCATCACCCTCTCCCCATGCCAAGGACACAGCCTCAGAAGCCTCCATGCAACCAGCTGTGCCCACTCATTGTGCCCAAAACCAGGCACCCACTGTCACAAACCTACAGCTTTCTGGCACCAGAGCCTGGCACTTACAGGGGCAGCTCTGTGAACAATTGGGCAGCTTTGGGGCCAAAACCACAGCCCCACTGCATGCCTAGTGGAGATGCCCAGGCATGTGGCTGACACGCCAGGACCTGGTCTGACCTTAGCATCCTGGCATATGTCATCCCAACTCAGGGCACAAGGGTACATGGCACATGGCATGGGAGGCGATGAGAGCCTGCAGCTGTCATGGCCATGGTACAGCTGGGGTGAAAGGACCACGCAGAGCTGTGGGCTGGTTTCAAAGGATCCTTTACTGCCCATGGTGCCCTCGTGCACCACAGGCACCTGGAGCTGGGTACAGGTCAGGTTTTAGTGTTTTTGCCCCCAAAATGAGATGCCCGTGGGTGAGCCACGGGGTCCGCACTGAGGGGAGCACCCCTGGGCAGCAGGACCCCGGCTTGGCACGGTGGTGGCACCACGTTGCCCGCGCCAGCATCATGCAGAAGCCAAAGTGGATAATGAGGTTATTAATAATTAATTAACACTAATAACGAGAGAGGGGTGGAGGAGTGACAATGGCCCAATTGACACGGATGGAGCAGGCAGCAGGAAGAGGAGAGGTGATGCCAAGGTCCACAGTGAGCCCTGGCAATGGCACCCCAGGCACAGGGTAAGGAGGGGGCCAGGCAACCACAGGGGTGCCTCTTGGGGGGTCACTTTATTGCTTCGGCCCCAGCAGGGGCTATCAGGTGGGCCAGGGCACCCCTCTGGCAGCTGAAGGGCTCCAATGCCACCCCAGCTCTGTGCCCAGGGAGCTCTGGCAAGTGCCAAGGGAGGGGGAGAGTGTCCCAGTGTCCTCCAGCGCGGTGGCAGGTGGCCCGGGCACGGGGCATGGGCTCCATGGCAGCGGTGAGGGGGTGGGATGGAGATCCAGCCACACTACAACAGAGCCAACAGAGAGATGGGATGAGACACTGACACCATGGGTGATGCCAACCAGCGCCATGCACCCGCCCCAGCACAGCCCTACACCATAGGCACCCACACCCTGAGCTGCTCTTGGAGGAGAGCAGCACCCCCACGGCCATCTTGGTGCCACCAAGTGCAGCGCCCAGCCAAAGGCCCCCAGCACCAGTCCGGTGAGTGCCAAGGAGAACCAGAGTGGGAGTTTGGTGTTACCTGTGCCAGCGAGTGCTCAGCAGCCGCTGTGGCTCCCCTTGGGAACAGCCAGGACCTGCCGACGGTGGAGACCCAGCTCAGGAGCTCGCCCAGCGGCACCGGCACCGCTACCGCTTTGGTGGGACTGGAAAGAGACCTCTGCCAGAGAGAGAGTGGCACCATCAACTGCATGGCACAGGGAGCATGGTTGGCACCACCAGGGAGGGAAGGAGAGGGGGAGCAGGGAAGAGGAGAAGAGAGAAAGAGGGAAAAAAGAGAAGAGGAAGAGGAAAGAAAGGGGAAAAGAGAGAAAGGGGGAAAAGGAGAAAATAGGAAAAAGGAAGAGGAAAAAGAAAAGAGCAAGAGGAAAAGAGGAGCCCTGGTTGACAGAAGATGCCCATTTTCTACCACCACCCTGTGCTTCTGGGTATCCCATGCCCCCCAAAAGCTCTGAGGGTCCCTCATGAGGGGCTAGAGGACCTCATGGTGCAGGGGGCACACAGGGCTGGGCAGCAGCTGGGCTCTGGGCAGAGGACTCACATATGGGGCTGGACTGGTTTGGCAGCACTGGCAGTGCTAGGCTCGGGCTATGGCAGGCACCTGTCAATTCCTGGCACCAGGTCAGCGTGAGAGAAACAGGCCTGGTGCCGAGCACTTCCCAGATGCATGGATACAGATGGACAGACAGGCAGTGGCCAGCATGGCCACTGGCCTGCGGGCACATGGGTGGGCAGAGTTGAGTGAGGCAGCCATGCCCTGGTGGGCAGGCAGATGGGCGAGCGGACTGGCAGAGGTAGTGGCAGGTGCAGAGCGAAGCCCCTTGGTGGGTGAAGCGGCAGCAGGTCCCAGTGTGCAGTGCGGAAGCCCCAGGCAGCGCCAGAACCAGCACTTACGGTGGCAGCACTGGCTTGGTGGTGGAGATGTGCCAAGGGGGCCATGGGGCAGGGACCCCTCCTCAGCATGGCGGAAAGGGCCAGGAAGCAGTGCCAGTGTATGGTGCCGAGCAGCGGGGAGCTGGTGGTGGCCTCCTGCTCCTCCATCCTGCCCAGCACAGCGCCAGCTGTGGTGTGGTGTGGGACAGGGCCTTGGGGACAGGGGCTGTGGGGCAGGGGCTGCAGGGACAGGGACTGTGGGGCAGGGGCGTCTCCTCCATTGTCTCCTCTATCTCCTCCTGGTGCAGGGTGCGGGGCTGGCGGGTTCCTGGCAGCAGCTGGGTGGTTACGGCACACAGTGGAGTGCTTCTGGTGGCCGTGCTGGCGGGCTGGGCTGTGCAATGGGCTGGGGCATCCCTCGGCCCCTGGTACCCAGATCCTGCCAGAAAAACCCTTAATTAATTAATTCATTAGTCAAGTCTTTTTGGTTAAAGTCGAGGCACTGCTTTGGAAGAGGAGAAGGTTCTGAGTTTGTTAATACAAGTGATTAGCCGGCAGCATTGGCACATGCGGAGCAGGAGCGGTGCTGCTTCCCCAGGCAGGGATCAGGCCACAGGCAGCGGGCACTCGCAGAGCCCCAGGTGCCCCCCACTTGCCCACTGCCCACAGCTCAGCAGGGGCAGTGAGGCAAGGGCAAGGGCGAGTTCAGCCACTGGCTCTGTTGCGCTCCGGGGACCCATTGTGTATCGGCGCCCAAAGCTGGAGGAAGAGTAGGAGGAGGAAGAGAAGGTCATGGAGAAGCCAGAGCCGGTGGCATCGAAACTGCCACGACGGGAGCCCGAGCGGGAACCGGTGCGGGAGCCTGAGCGGGAGCCCGCGGCGGAGCCAGCGCTGCTGAGGTTGTAGGGGCTGTAGTAGCCCTTGCTGGACTGTGAGGAGGCCTCCAGCAGCCGCAGCCCCGTCCCATCCTCAATCATGCTGCGCTCCATGGCGTCCTTGTAGGAGATCTTCAGCTTGGTCTTGGGGCAGGTGAGGTACTTGGAGTAGGTGTTGACGTCGCGCAGCTTCTGGGCCGTGCGTGCATCAATGGTGCCCTTCTGCAGCGCCTCATCCAGGGAGACACGGCCAGGGGCGTCAGGCTCGATCAGCCCGCCTGTCAGGTACTGCACCTCCAAGAACCGCTGCCCTGCCTCGTAGTAGAGCCAGCCCTTCTTCAGCGCCTGTGCCGCAGACATCTTTGTCTTGGTGCGTGGGTCCTCAAAGCCATAGAAGGCCTTCTGTGCCAGGTTGATGCGATCCACCATGATCTTGTCCACCAGGCCCTTGGCGAGCGCATCTGCGACTGAGCACCTGTCACCGGTGTTGGGATCGATGATGCCCCCAGTGCAGGCCTGGGCCTCCAGCAGCCTCTGTCCCGTGATGTTGTCCACCAGGTTGCGCCTCATGGCCTCGGTAATGGACACCTTCTCCAGGGTGTCCGTGTCCAGGATGCCAGCCACTGGCCCCGTCTCCTCAGTTGGGTCACTCCACATAGAGATGGGTGTCCGCAGCGGGGCCGGACTGACGGTGTAGGAGGAGGAGGAGCCCACTGAGGATGAGCGTGAGCGGAAGCCACCCATGTTGCCTGAAAGCATGTCAGCGAACTCAGTGATGGAGAGCGTGCCCGAGCGGTACTGGTCCAGCGCTGACTGGTCTATCAGGCCCTTGCCGATGGCATCATCAATGTCATACTGGCGCCCTGAGCGCCTGTCGATGATCATAGACTTGACCACGCCATCGGAGGAGGAGGTGGTGATCTCTTCCCACTCACACTCCTGCTCTGACAGCTCCAAGTAGGTCTGGTGGTCAATCAGGCCCTTGCGGTAGGCTTCATACACTGACATCTCCTTGCCTGTCTCTGGGTCAACAATCACCACCCGGCGCTTGCGGACAGAGGACTTAGAGGAGGTCTTCCTCTCCCGCTTCTTCTCCTTCAGGGGCAGGAGGCATAGCCCTGTCTCAGGGTCGGTGATGCAGCGCTCCATCAGCTTCAGGTAGGTCAGGTTCTCCTCTGTGTTGGGGTCAAAGAAGCCCTTGGTGTCATCACTGGGATCCAACAGGATTTCGTTCATCTCCTCATCAAAGAGGCCCCTCTTGTAGGCCACCTCCACAGGCAGGCGGTGGCTCTCCTCGGGGTCAATGATGCCCCCTGTTGCGATCTGGGCCTCCAGCAAGCGGATGCCATGGTCCTTCAGGATCAGGCCCTTCTTCATGGCCTGGAAGAGAGAGATGAGCTTGCCGGAGTAGGGGTCACGGTAGCCAGTGACAGCCCTCTCAGCAGAGAGCAGCTTGTCCTTGAACTCGGGCCCCACAATGCCCATACGCACAGCCTCCTCCACTGTCAGCTTCAGCCCCTTGATGGGGTCAATGACATAGCCTGTGGCCGCCTGTGCCTCCAGCAACTCGAAGGCGGTGCCCGGACGGATAATGCCCTTCTTCATGGCCTGGTAGACAGACAGCCGCTCCTTGGTGGAGTCCACAAAGACGCCAGCGATGCAGCTGGTACCCTCCAAGAACTTCTTCAGGTTCTTGGAGACCTCCTCAACAGAAGTGAGGCCCTCTTGGAGGCGCTGGGCTGTGGCCTCATCCATCACTTGGGAGCGGACCAGCTCCTCCACAGTGATCTGCTTGCGCAGACCGCGGAAGGTGAGGCGTCGCATGTCACCTAGCGGCAGCAGCAGCAGCCGGCTGCCCTCATCAGGGCAGCAGCGCCGCAACAGTTGGGTGTAGCTCAGCTTCTCCTCTGTGGATGGGTCCACATAGCTCCGCACCTCACTGGGCTCTGACAGCATGTCATGGGTCTCCTTGTTTATGAAGCCCCTCTGGTAGGCCACCTCCAGGGGCAGGTGGAAGCCCAGATGTGGGTCAATGATGCCACCGGTGGCGAGCTGGGCATCCAGGAGTTTGAGGGCCTCCTCACTGGGAATGAGGTCCTTCTTCATGGCCTGAAAGATGGAGATCTTCTGCTCACTGTAGGGGTCTCTATAGCCAGTCACGGCCCTCTCGGCAGACAGGAGCCGGTCATGGATCTCAGGCCCCACCACCCCTTTCCTGACAGCTTCATCCACAGTCAGCATCTCGTTCTTCACAGGGTCGATCATGAAGCCTGTGGCAGCCTGGGCCTCCAGGAGGGAGCGGGCCACCTCTGAGCTGATCAGCCCCTTCTTCAGTGCCTGGTAGACGCTGAGCTTCTGCTTAGAGGAGGGGATGTAGATGCCAGCCACGCAGCCTGACCCATACAGGTACTTCCAGACAGTCTCCATATCCAGCAGCTCCCGGAAGGTTTTGGAGCCCTGCTTCAGCAGGTTGTAGATGTCTTGCGAGATGATCTTGGCCTCATAGAGGTCCTCAGCTGTGATGCGGCGCCGGACATAGTCATAGGAGGTGAGGTTCTGCTGCCGGATGATTTCGGTCTTCTCGATGATCTCGATGATGATGATGATCATGCGTTCCTTGGACACGCGGCCTGACTGGAACTCTTCCATCAGCTGCTTGCGCTGTTCCTCAGGCAGCAGGTCCGAGTGCATGATCTCCCATAGCGACATGGAGGAGCCAGCCCTGCTGCCCACGGGGATGTCCACCTGTGTCTCCTCAAACACCTTCCGCGTCTCTGCCTCTGTGTACACATGGGTGGTCTCCACCACCTTGGACTTCTCTGGCTCCCGGAGAGGCAGCAGGTACAGCCCTGTCTCAGGGTCCTCGATGCACCTCTCCTTCAGCTGTGTGTAGGTAAGGTTCTCCTGAGTATTGGGGTCAAAGAAGCCCTTGGTGTCATCACTGGGGTCAGAGAGAGTCCTGTTCATCTCCTGATCGAAGTAGCCACGCTGGTAGGCCACCTCCACTGGCAGGCGGTGGCTGTGGACAGGGTCGATGATGCCACCAGTGGCGATCTGAGCCTCAAGCAGGCGGATGCCGTGCTCCTTGACAATGAGTCCTTTCTTCATGGCCTGGAAGAGAGAGATGGTGTCTCCTGAGTAGGGGTCCTTGTAACCAGTGACAGCCTTCTCAGCAGACAACAGCTTCTCGTGCAGTTCTGGCCCCACGACACCGGCCTTCACAGCCTCATTGACATAGAGCTTCCGGTTCTTCACAGGGTCTATCAAGAAGCCTGTGGCTGCCTGGGCCTCCAGAAGGACCACTGCAGTGCTAGGCCTCAGCAGGTTCCTCTTCATAGCCTCGTAGATGTTCAACTTCTCCTTGGTGGCCTCCACATAGACACCAGCAATGCAGTCGCTGCCGTGCAGGAACCTCCTGACTGCATCTGTCTCAGCAAGGTCCTTCACCGACTTCTTGCCTTCCTTCAGCTGCTCATACTGGGCCTTGTTGATGATGTGGGACTCCAGCAGTTCGCTGGCAGGCACTGGTGCCCGCAGCCCGCTGAAGGTCAGCTTCTCCTGCTTCTTGGTCTCTGCCTCCTCAATGATAGTGATGACGATCTTAATAATCTTCTCAATGGTCACCTTGCCCGTCTTGTACTGCCGGAGCAGCTCACGCCTGTGTTCCTCAGTGAAGTACTCAGAATGTATCAGCTCCCAGATAGTCATGGTCTGGCCCTTCATGCTGCCCACAGGCACCTCCACGGTGGCCTTGTCGAAGCACTCCTTGGCCTGACTGTCTGTGTAGACCTCCTCCTGCTGTGCCCGTATGGCCTCATCTGACAGTGGCAGCAGGCAGAGGCCAGTCTGCTGGTCACGGTGGCAGCTCTCCCGCAGCTGCCCATAACTGAGGTGCTGGCACTGGTTGGGGCAGTAGAAGGCCTTGGCCTCCTGGTGCAGCTCACTGAGTGCTGCATTGACCTCAGGGTCGAAGTAGCCACGCTGGTAGGCGACCTCAAGTGGGAGCCGGTGGCTGTGGACGGGGTCAATGATGCCACCAGTGGCCAGCTGGACATCAAGCAGCCGCATCCCGGTGTCACTAGGGATCAGCCCCTTCTGCAGTGCCTGGTAGAGGGACACTGTCTGCCCTGTGTAAGGGTCCTTGTAGCCAGTCACTGCCCTCTCTGCTGACAGTAGCTTCTCATGGAACTCCGGCCCCACCACCTCAGCCTTCACCGCCTCATCCACGGAGAAGAATTTGTTCCTCACAGGGTCGATGAGGTAGCCTGTGGCAGCCTGTGCCTCCAACAGAGATAGGGCCACCTCTGGCTTCAGCAGGTTTCTCTTCAAGGCCTCATAAAAGGTCAGCTTCTGACCAGTGGACTCCACCAGGACACCAGCAATGGCATCAGTGCCCTTGAGGTACCGTTGCACTGACTCCATCTTGGCCACATCCTTCACAGATTTCTTGCCCTGGTGCAGCTGGTTATAGAGGTCCTTGGTGAGGACTTTGCTTTCCAGCAGCTCAGCAGCTGGCACCGGGGCCCGCAGTCCCTCAAAGCACATCTGGCTCTTCTTTTCACTATCCTCCACAACCGTGATGATTATCTTGATGATCTTCTCCACCGTGATCTTGCCAGTCCTGTACTGCTGGATCAGGTCCCGCCTTTGGTCCTCAGTGAAGTATTCAGAGTTGATGATCTCCCAGATGGTCATTGTCTTCCCTTGGAACTTGCCAAATGGTGCTGTCACTGTAGCCTTCTTGAAGACATCCTTGGCCTCCTTGTCGGTGTAGAGCAGCTCCCTGGCACTGGCTGCCTGATCGGTGAGCGGCAGGAGGCACAGTCCCGTCTCAGGGTCAGTCACACACCGCTCCAGCAGCTGCAGGTAGGTGAGGTTCTCCTGAGTGTTGGGGTCGAAGAAGCCCTTGGTGTCATCACTGGGGTCGGATAGGACCTGATTCATCTCCTGGTCAAAGTAGCCGCGCTGGTAGGCAGCTTCCACAGGCAGGCGGTGGCTGTGGACAGGGTCAATGATGCCACCAGTGGCGATCTGTGCCTCAAGCAGGCGGATGCCGTGCTCCTTGACGATCAGCTCCTTCTGCATGGCCTGGAAGAGGGAGATCTTGTCCCCGGTGTAGGGGTCCTTGTAGCCGGTGACAGCCCGCTCGGCTGCCAGCATCTTGTTGTGCAGTTCAGGTCCAATGACGCCTTGCCTCACTGCCTCATTCACTGATAGCCGGGCATTGTGCACAGGGTCAATGATGAAGCCAGAGGCAGCCTGAGCTTCCAGGAGGACCAGGGCAGTGCCAGGGCTCAGCAGCTTCTTCTTCATGGCTTCATAGATACTCATCTTCTGGTTGGAGGGTTTGATCAACAATCCAGCAATGCTGCTCTTGCCCTTCAGGTACCTCTTGATGTCCTCCTGCTGTGAAAGCTCGCCAACGCTCACCTTGCCCTTCACCAGCTTCTCCAAACTCTCCTTGCTCAGGATGCCAGCAGCAGCCAACTTCTCAGCTGACACCTTCTGGCGGATGCCATCGAAGGCGAACTCAGGCTCCCCATTCTGTGCCAGGCCATCCAACGCATCCCTACCATTGGGCACCGCCATGACATCTGGCCGCTGCGTGGTGGTGACAGCGGCTGCCCCTGGCAACTCATCTGTCTGGATCATAATCTCTCGTGTCTGGGCCAGGGCAGCCTTGTACTCTTCCTGCATCTGCTCCAGCCTTTCCCTCAGCCTCTTGTTTTCATCTTCCAGCAGCTTTTCCTGCTCCTGCCGCTGCCTCTCCAGCTGCTGCAGCTCCTCCTGTTTCTGCCGTACATTCTCCTCAGCTTCCTGCTGGTGCTTCTTGGCTTCATCCAACATGGCTTTCAACTGCTGCTTCTCCTGCTCCATCTCCTTCTGCTGCCGCTCCTGCTCTGCCTTCAGGTTCTGGGCTTTGTCTACCTCATCTTTGAAGAGCTTCTCCAGCTTCGTTTTCTCCTCCTCGATGAACTTCTCCTTCTGCAGCAGGGCATCCTTCTCCGACAGGAAACTCTGCTGGAGGAGCTGTGTCTCCTGGCGGAGCTGCGCCTGCTGGGCCACCTGCATCTGTAGTGAAGCGGAGAGAGGACACAGGGTCAGACAGAACCATGGCAGCACTGGTAGGGTGGTGGGGATGGGCTGGGGCAGAGGGGGTAGGCAGAATGGGGGACATGGGGCTTGCGGGGGCACAGTGTCACTCTGCTACATGGGTTAAGAGTTAAGGGAGCAGAGCTGGAGTTAAGAAACCAGAGCAACACATGGGTGAGACTAGTGGGGAGAAGACAGGAGGACTTCTACAGGGTCAGGAATGGGCTAGGAGCTGGGGACAGCTCTTGGCTATAGACAGGGGGGAAGCAGGACATGCCACAGGGACAAAGAGATGGCACCAGTGGTGAGGACACCCCTGAAAATCTGACACTAGTGGTGGGCATCACCAGGGTGGGGGGTGGGAGGTCCTGCTCCGGCACCTTGCTGCAGGGTTTGCCTGGCTCTTGACCTTGACCCACATGTTGGTGTCCTGCCCCACAAGCAGTCACTGACCAAGACCCCAGCAGGTGCCAGCAGCCAGCTCCCGTGCTCCAAGGCCCGACCAGCACATCACCAGACCCCCTGCATACTCAAGGCACAGGCATGTGGCAGGTGGGGTGGGGGAGGTTCTCCCGATGTCACTGTCACCACCACAGCACCCGCAGCCCAGTACCTCCTCCGCCTTCTGCTGCAGCAGTGCCGCCTCCTGCTTCAGCTTCTCCTTCTCCTGCTCCAGCTCAGAAATGGCCTGCCGCAGCTTCTCGGCATCCTGGTCGCTCTGGTGCCGCTGCATCTCTAGCGTCTGCACAAGTGTCATCTTCTCTTGTGTGGACAGTTCAGTTTGGTGAAGCCTCTGGCTGATCTCCTCTGCCTGTTTCTTGAATCTTTTGGCCTCCTCCTCAGCTTTAGCCTGGGCCACGCTCATTTCGGCCACATGCAGCCTGAGGCGCTCAGCCTCAGCAGTGATCTCCAGCTGCCGTCGGCGCTCAGCCTCCAGCGTCTTCTGGAAACCCTCAGTCTCCTCAGCCAGGCGCTGCTGCATCTGCTCCTTGTCCTCCTGCAGCCGCTTGGCGTGTTCCTGTGCCAAGTCCTTTTGCTTCTGCAGCATCTCAGCCTCGGCCTTCAGCCGCGTGGCCTCCTGCACTGCCTGCATCTTTTCCTTCAGCATCTTCTCAGCCAGTGCCCGCTGCTGTGCCAAGTCGTCCTCGGCCAGCTGCCGCATGCGGGCAGCCTCCTGTGCTTCCACACTCAGCCGAGCCACCTCCTCTGCCACCTGCTTCATTTTCTCTGCCTCCTCTGCCAGGAACTTCTGTGTGTTGTCCTTGTCCCTGAGGATCAGTGCCTTGTTCTCCTCCTCGATGCGGCTCTTCAGCTTTGACAGCTCCTCCATCTGCACCCGCACCTTGAAGAGCTCCTCCTCTACCTGTGCCTTCTGCCGGACGGCATCAGTCACCTCCTCTTTAAGCCGCTGCAGCTCCTCATCCAAGATGCCTTTCTGGTGGTCAGTCTCGTCTAGTTGCAGCTTCACTTTGGTCAGCTCCTGCTCCACCTGAGCCTTCTGCCGCAATGTTTGCTCAGCAAACTTCTTGTGCTTCTCCATCTCAGCATCTGCCAGCTGCTTCTGCCGCAGTGCAGCCTGCTCCGCCTGTGCCCGCTTGGCCGCCTCCAGCTCAGCCTCTTTCCGCAGCTTCTCAGCATCTTCTTGTGCCTGGGCCTTGGCCTGAGCCTCCTCCTCTGCCCGCTGCTTCAGTCGTTCGGCCTCCTCCACGCGCTGCCGTGACAGCCCTGCATCCTGTTCAGCCTTGCTGCGGGCAAACTCAGCCTCTTCAGCTGCCCGCCGAGCCCGTTCAGCCTCCTCACGCAGCCGCTCCACGAGGCTCTGCTCCTGCTGCCGCGTCTGCAGCAACTCCTGCTCCTTCTGCTGCACAGCAGCCAGGTGGGCCTTCTCCTCTGCAGCGATGCGCTTCTGTGCTGCCTCCCGTGCCAGTTGGATCTGCCGCTCTGACTCCTTCTCTGCCAGCTCCTTCTGCCGCCGGGCTTCTTCCACCATGGCCTTCAGCCGCTCCACCTCCTCCAATGCCAACCGTCGCTGCCGCCCAGCCTCCTCCTCAGCTGCTAGGATGGCCTGCACCTTCTCCTCAGCCTCCCGCCGCCGGCCCTCCTCCTCCAGTGCCAGTGCCCGCTGCCGCTCGGCCTCGCGCTCTGCCTGCTCGCGGCTGCGCTGAACCTCCTCAGCCTCACCACGGATGCGGCCCAGCTCCCGCTCCAGTTCCGTCTTGCCAGCTGAGGCCTTCTCAAAGCTGGCCTTGAGGGCACGGATCTCTTCCTCCACCTGCCGCCGCTGCCGCAGGGTGTCCTCCACCATGGCCTTCTGCCGCTCCAGCTCACTCTCCGAGGAGCGCTTCAGCTGTGCAATCTTCTCCTCGATGTCCTGTTTGTGCTGGGCTGCCTGCTCCTCCAGCAGCTTGCGCTGGTAGGCCTCATCCTCTGCCAGCCGCCGCAGCCGCTCATTCTCTGCCTCCTTCTCCTTCAGGGCAATCTCTGCCTCTGCCTTCAGTCGAGAGGCCTCGTTGATGGCTGCCAGCTTCTCCTTGAGGATGCGCTCAGCCTCGGCCCGCTGCCGGCCAGCCTCATCCTCTGCCAGCTGCCGCTGCCGCTTTGCCTCCTCGGACAGGGCACGCAGGCGGGCGGCCTCCTCAGCCAGCTCCCGCAGCTTGCTGGCCTCGGCCTCCAGCCGCTGCTTAGACTTCTCACTGCTGGAACGTGACTCCTCCTCTGTCTTGGCCTTGCTCTCCAGTAGCACTTCCATCTCAGCCCGCAGTTTGGCCAGCTCGTCTTCCACCTCCTTCCTCTTCTGGATGGCCTCGCTCACCTCTGTCTTCAGCCGTGAGAGCTCCTCCTCCAGCAGCAGCCGCTGCTGCTCCCCATTCTCCATCTCAGCCTTCAGCCGGATTAGCTCCTGCTCCGCTGCCAGCCTCTGCTGGGCTGTGCCCTCCGCCAGCTCCCGCTGCTTCTCCAGCTCCTCCTCTGCCAGTTCCTTCTGACGCAGGGCTGACTCCTCTGCCTTGGCACGCTTGCGGGCCTCCCGCTCTGCATCCTCCTTCTGCTTCTCAGCCTCCTGCTGTGCCAGTGTCTTCTTGTGAGCCACCTCCTCTGCCTGCAGCCTCAGCCGCAGCGCTTCATTGGCCTTCTGCCGCCAGCGCTCCAGCTCCTTCTCAGCCTCCTCCCGTGAGTGTTCAGCCTCCAGCTGCTGCCTCTTCAGCCGCTCGGCCTCCTCCTGCAGCTGGGCCACAGTGTTGTGCTCCTGCTGCAGCGACAGCTCCAACTGCGCCGTCTTCTCAGCAAAGGAGAGCCGCTTGCTCTGCAGTGTGGCCTCGGCACTGCGCTGGGCCACCTCTTGGGCCACCTGGATTTGTCGCTCCTTCTCGGCCTCTGCCTGCCGCATGCGACGCTCAGCCTCCTCTGCCTGCAGCCGCAGCTTCTCCAGGTCTGCCACTGCCTTCTGCTTCTCCCGTGCTGCATCCCGCTCCGCCTGTACCTTGCGCTGCAGCTCCTCCTCGGCTTCCCGCTTCTTTTGGCTCTCCTCCTTCACCTGGCGCCGCAGTCGCTCAGCCTCCTCCTGAGCCTGCCTCTTCTGACGCTCAGCCTCCTCAGCGCGTGCCCGCAGCTCCTGCAGCTCAGTCTCAGCACCCACCCGCTGCTTCTCAGTGCTCTCCAGCTGAAGGCGGATCAGGCGGATCTCCTCCTCCACCTTCTTGCGGTTGTACTCAGCCTCCTCAATCAGCTTCACCTTGGACTTGATCTGGTGGTCCGAGTTCTGCCGCAGCTGCAGCAGCTCCTGCTGGATATTCTGCTTCTGCTGCTCAGCGTCCACGGCCACCACCTGGCGCCGGGTCACCTCTTCCTGCATTCGGAGCTGCAGCTCCTGTGCCTCTGCCTCTGCCTGTGCCTTGGCTTTGGCATGGGCCTCAGCCAGCTGCCGCTGCTTCTCCAGCTGGGCCTCCACCTCCGCCAGCCGCTGCCGCTCCTCCTCCTTCAGCTTCTTGGCAGCTTTCTGGAGGGGGAAGAGGGTGCAGAGAGAACGGGAGAGAGGAGAGAGAAACAAATCACAGGGATGCGACCGAGCTGCGGCCTCGGCACAGCCACCACCATCAAGAGACAGCATGGGGCCTGGAATGGCCTCCCTGCCAGCTGCAGGCAGTGATACAGCCTCAGTAGCCACGTGGCGCATGAGAGAGAGGCACATGGTCGTGTGGCCTTGGCACAGCATGGACAGACGAACAGACAGATGGACAGGAGCAGTGCACAGCAGGAGATGGAGACACCAGAACAGCCCAGAGCCATGGGGACGAGCAGCCTGCAGCCACCACCATGCCCGGTGGTGAGCAACACAGGCCAGCTGTGGGGCAATGCAGAGCCCGAGCGAGATGCGCAGCACCAGAAGCCATCACCAGGAGCCATCATCACGGGAAAACGAGAGATCCAGCATAGGGCGAGTGGGACGGAGGGGAGCAGGTGCCAGGGGAGTGCTAGCAGAATTTTCTCTGCTGGGAAAGCCCTGGTGACACAGGAGCCATCCCAGCTCCAGCCTGGCTATCCTGGCTGGTTGCAGTCACACTAGGTGACCTGGACAGACCTTGGCATGCCAAAGGACTGGAAATGAGCATGGCACACACACCATGAGCAGGGCCAGTATCATGTGAGTGAGCCCAACCCTATACTGTGGGGATGGGTCCCCTCACGCCCCCAGGGAGTTGATGCAGACAGAGGAGATTGAACACAGTGGGGAGGCATTCCTGAGGGTACAAAGGGCAAGGCGAGCGCAGGCTGCTGGCAGTGCCAAGGAATGAGGCAGGGAGTGCCAAAGGAAGGGGGCACACGCAGAGGGTGAGTACCTGGTGTGGGGAAGCTGAAGCCCTCCAGGCTCCAACACCCCCATTAGCTCCCCACCACTACACACAGCCCACAGCCCCTGCGGAGGCAAAGCTGCTCGATGTCCAGGGCAGAAACCAAGAGTTAGAGAAGGCACCACCACAGAGCCCCAGGCACTGCACCTGGCACACACCCAGGCCATGCTGCCAGCACCACCTGCATCTGGGAAGTGTCTCCTACCACCAGTCATGCCAGAGCCTGGCAGTGTCAGAGCCAGCTCCATGTGCCACCCAGAACCGCCCAGGAGTGCCACTGTGCCCAGAACCAGTGTGGCAGCAGGGTTAGAGGCCATGGGTGAGTGTTAGTGATGGGGCGGTAGCCTCCAGGACCCCTGTGCCCCGTTGCTGGGTAGCGGCCCGAGCCATGTCACCACCCCATGTGTCACCACTGTACCTCCTCCTGCTCCAGCCGTCGCAGTGTCTCGGTGATGAACTTGATGTACTGGCTGCTGAGTGTGGTCAGCTCACTGTACCGTGTCCGCAGCTCCACATACTGCGCAGAGGGCACCAGGTAGAGTCAGCAGAGTGCCCACCATACCCACTACCCACTGCTTGGCACCACAGCATTGCCAGGGCCACCATGCCCACCCCTCCAGCCAAGGGCTGCAGCCTCCAGCCCCTGTGGAAGGAACTGCCAGGCTCAGGGGGTGCAGGACCCCCAGGTGTCCCCTTACCTCCTGGATGATGCTGTCAGACGCTGACTGCACCTTGGGCTTCTTGGCTGGAGATGCCACCGGCTCCACCTGTGCCTTGAAGCTGACCAGCTGCAGCTCATAGTCCTGGGGAGAGGGTCCTCAGATCAGCAACCACAGTCCCACCAGCCGGGTTTGGGGCCAGCTGACACCAGGGCACCTCCTCCCTGGTTACACACCCAGCCCCACCCCAAGGAGACCACCCCAGATGGGGCACCTTGATGGCATCGATGTACTGCTTGGCATAGCGCTGGCACTCCTCCACCTTCTCCTTGTTGCGCTCACACTCTTCCAACAGGGCCTGGAAAGAGAGAGTGGGGACTTGTGGGGTGGGGTGGAGTGGCAGAGACCTCCAAGCAGCATTGCGGGCGCACCACCAAACCATGGCTCTCAGCACCACATCTTCACAACTTTGAAATTCTTCCAGGGATAGGCACTCCACCACTGTCCTGGGCAGCCTGGGCCAAGCCTGCACAAGGCTCAAGAGGCACAAATTGTTCCTCATGGCCAAACTCAACCTCCCCTGGGGCAACTTGAGGCCAATTCCTCTTGGCCCAATGCTTGGTACAAGAAATCTCAGCCCCACCTGGCTCCAGCCTCCTCTCAGGCACTTGCAGACAGCCAGAAGTTCTCCCCTCAGCCTCCTTTGCACTGGGCTCCACACTCCCAGAGCCCTCAGCTGCTCCTGACAACTTCTCCACATCCTCCTCCTTCTTCTCCAGACTTCTCACTAGTTTCCTTACCCATCTCTGGACCTGCTCCAGCCCCTCAGATGTGCTCAGGTAAGCCGCCCCACCCCAGCAAAGGATGTCCAACAGCCCCAGTCCCACCAGCCCCACCGTGGGCCCCACCTTCTGCTGCAGCAGCTGCTCCCGCACAGCCTTGCTGTCTGTGATGGGCACAGCCTGGATCTGCTCCTGCCGCTGCCTGGCGTCACGGATCCACTGCAGCAGGGCATCACAGCTCTCCCGGTAGTAGCCAAGCTGCCTGCCCAGCTGGCCCAGCTCGCGCTGGCGCAGCTCAGTCTGTGCCAGCACTGCATGCCAGCGCTCCAGCAGCTGCTGCGCCCGCTCCCGGTACCGCTCCAGGTCCACGTCGCGCTCGCTGTGCCCCCGCACCAGCCGCTCGTTCACTTCCATGGCCTTGCCCAGGTCAGTCTCCAGTGCACTGAAGAAGGGCTGGTGGCCCTCAGCCTGCGCCCGCAGCCGCTGCAGTGGACATGGCACAATCATCAGCCACCAGGATCATTCCTGGTCACCTCGATTCCTCACCAGCCACCCCAGCTTTTCATCAGCCACTCCAGCTCCCCACCAGGCACCTCGGCCCCTCATCAACCACCTCAGCTCCTCACCAACCACTCCAGATCCTCACCAGCTGCCCCAGCTTCCCACTGCCCACCCAGGTCTCCACCAGCCATGTCAGCTCCCCACCGGTATGGTGCCTCCCAACTCTCCACTGGCACGGTGCCATCCTGCAGGTACCTTCAGCTCAGCCTTGCTGGTCTCCAGCTCCTGCAGGTCAGCTGGCACTGTCTGCACATCCTTCAGCTGCTCCTCGTACTTCCTGAGCATCTCCTCTGCCCCCTGTGTGCTGCGGATCACCAGGTCGATGGTCTTCAGCCTGCAGGGAGAGGACACAGCATCAGCCATTGTCATGAGATTGCCTCTGGATCATGGGGCCAGTGCTGGGCTCCCCACTTCAGCACACACTGGGAGCTACTGAACAGAGGCCAGGGCAGACTGGGAAGCTGCTGAGAAGACTCTGAGCAGGGAAGGTTGAGGCACCTGGGGCTGCTTAGCCTGGACAGAAGACTCAGAAGAGATCTTCTCAACATCTACAGGGTGGGGGGAAAGAGGCTGGGGCCAGACTCTTGCCACTGGTGCCCAGGGACAGGCCAAGGGCCATCAGGCACAAACTGGAAGCCAGGAGGTTCCCTCAGGAGCAGCCTCTTGGTTTGGAGGGTTCAGAAGGAAGGGAAAAGAATAAAAAAGGGAAAAGGGAAAAGAGGAAAAAAAGGGAAAAGGTAAAAGGGAAAAAGTGAAAAGTGGGACCCTCACTTCTCCAGGTAGATGCTGGACAGGCTGTAGACCTGCTCCATCTTCTGCAGGGTGAGCTCCAGCTCAGAGCGCAGCAGTGGGGCCGAGCCCACCTGCTCGGGCTGTGCCAGCACTTGCTCTGTGCGTTCGCTGACCTTTGCCAGGCTCTTCTTGATGCCTTCCAGCTCCAGGTGGATTTGCTGTGGGCACAGGAGAGGTCCTTACTCCCTGCCTACTGCCACCAGGGTGGTTGGACAGGCACCAGATCAATGTGGGGTGCCCAGGACCCTGTTTTGGGTGCCAGTGTCCCTATTCTGGATGACCAGGTCTCAGTGCTAGTGTCTCGTTCTAGGTGCCAACATCTCTGTTGTGGGTGCTCAGGTCCCTGTACCGAGTGCCCAGATTCCTCTTCTGGATGCCAGTGTTCCTGTTCTAAGCACCAGAGGTGCCAAGAGCCCTGCTCTCAGTGCCAATGAACCTGTCCCAGGTGCTAAAATCCCCATGCTGGGTGCTCAGGCCTCCATTTTAGGAGCCAATATATCTATTTTGGGTGCCAAGATCCCTGCTCTGCTTTCTGTGCCCAAGTCCCTGTTCTGGGTGCCCAGCTTCCTGGTCTGTGTTCCACAGGCAATAACAGTCCTGTTGAATGCCCAGGTCTCTGTTCTTGATGCCAGCATTTATGTCCAAGGCACCCCTGTCCCTGCTCTTGGAGCCCCCATCCCAGCTCCCCAAGTCCCTGCTCTTGGTGCCCATGTCCCCATCCCAGGTGCTTATGTTCCCACTCTGGCTGTACATATCCCCATCCCTGTTCTGGATGCCCAGGTCCCCAATTCTAGGTGCCAATGCCCCTTAATTCTAGGTGCCCATGTTCCCATCCCAAGGGCTCAGGTCCCTGCTCTCAGTGCCCATGTCCCCGTCCTGAGTGCCCAAGTCCCTGCTTTTTACATCCATATTCCCATCCCAGGTGCCACACCCCCGCGCCAGGTGTCTGGGTACCTGCTGCTCACTCTGGCGCTGGGCACACTCGCGCGCTGGCTCCTTGCCCAGGGGCAGCCGCACCTTGGTGACCGTGCGGCTCTCGCAGCTCTCCAGCTGCAGCCGAATGTCCCTCAGCTGTGAGATGTGGCTGCGACACAGAGCCTCCTCCTGCTCACCTGGGGACACCATGGGGACATCAGCCATGGCCGGGGACACCCAGGGGATATCAGCCCCACTACCAGCCCCAGGGACACCTAAGGAGATATCAGCCCCTTCGCAGGGACACCCAGGGGCCATCAGACTCATCCCCAGGACACCTGGGAAACATCAGCCACGGGCCCAAGGACACCCAGAAGACATCAGCCCCATCCTCAGGAGCACTCAGGGGACATCAGCTCTGTCCTTGGGGATGCCCTGAGCGCCAGGCTGGGTGCCAGGCCCAGGGGTGTCACCTTTCTCCTGGGAGCGCAGCAGCTGCTGGTACTTCTGGGTGCAGCTGGCATAGTCGCGTTGCAGCTGCTGGCACTCTCCTGGCTGGAAGCCACCTGCATCCTGGCTGAGCCGCAGGAACTCCTGGTAGTGGGCATCCAGCTCCCGCAGCACCCGCTGGCACTCCTCTGCGGGCAGCGAGCGGAACTGGGGGGCACAGGCAGCCATCAGACGACTGCCACTGCCACCGAAGGACCTCTAGGTCCCCCTGGTGGCAGGCACCCAACCCATGCCCTCAGCACTGAGCACTCACCGTGTGTGGGGTCCAGGCCTGGATCTGCTGAATGTGGCGCCGCAGGCACTGCCAGGACAGCAGGCACTGCAGGTCCTGGTGCTGCTGCTGCCAGAGCTCCAGCAGCTGCCGGTGGGAGGCCTCCAGCCTGGGCAGAGGGCAGCAGGAGAGCGTGAGGGGTGGCACTCCCAGGCAGGGTTGGGAGATGAGGGGGGCGTGAGGGATAAGGAGGGGAAGAAGACCCTTGGTGCTGTGGGGACACTATGTTAAGGTGCAGAGCTGGTGGGGTGTCACCAGCTGGGCACATTGGGGCTGCTGGGGGGCAGCTATGGGGCTGGGGGCACACTGTGGTGCAGAGGAGCTGGGGGTAACCCTGTGAGTGCTGCAGGTCTGGAGGTCACTCTGTGGGTGCTGTGGGTCTGGCATTATCCTGTGGGTTTGGGGGTTCCAACACTGAACTGAGGGGTTCCACCATTGGACCCATGGGTCTTAGGGTTACTCTGGGGGTCTGGGGGTTGTGCCACAGGTCTGGGGACATCCCATGGGTTCTGTGGCTCTGAGGTCACCCTGTGGATATGGGGACCACCCATGGGCCTGGGGTTTGCACTATGGGTTTGGGGTTACCCTGTGGGTCTGGGGATTCCACCATGGCTCTGGGGTCACCTGGGGCTCACCCCGTGGGTGCCATGGGTCTGGGGTCTCACCTGCGCACAGCCTCCAGTGCCTCGGGGTTTGGAGGGGGCAGCAGGAAGCAGACCGAGGGCACCAGCGCCTCACTGCCCCCCGCGCCCTGCACCCGCCAGCGGTGCCCCTGCGCCTGGCTGAGCAGGGCACAGGCATCGCCCTTGTGCACTGTGATCTGTGGGGGTATCACAGGGTCAGCTCTCTGCCAGTAGTGCCCCCCTGTGCCTTCCAGAGCCCCCAATATCCCCGGTACACCCCAAAGACCCCCAGTAACTCAAATGCCTTCAAGTGCCCCTCTGGTGCGCCCCAGAGCAACCCCCTGCCATCCTCTCAGTGCTCTGCAGAACCCCCAGTGCCCTCCAGAGTCCTGCAGCAACCTTCAGCCCTCTCCCAGAGCCTCCCAATGCCCTCCCAGTAACCCCTGGAGCCCTCCAGTTCCCCGGGGTGCCCCCCTGACCTCCATCTGTTTGTAGTCACAGACAGCCTGGAGTGGGGGCCGGCCCTGCAGGGGTGTCTCTGGGCTGCGTGGCTTCAGCTGAATGATGCCCTGGGCACGGCGGGCAAGGGCCCCCAGCTGCATTTCCAGTTCTGCCAGCTGCTCCTTCTGCTCCTGTGGGCACCGGCAGGTCAGGGGGACATGCGCAAGGGTTGGGGGATCCCCATGGCCAGCACTGGGGTGGAGGGGGTTGGAACGAGGCCACCGTGATCAGGGTGGGCATGAAGGGGACACCCCAGTAGGTAGAAGTGGTCCCATGGAAGGGGGGAGGGCTAGGAAGGTAATGGCAGGGGTCAGGGGGGCACGGGTGTGACCCTGGGGTGGAGTGGAGTTGGGAGTCTCCTGGGGAGGCTGCAGTAGGGCTGGGGGTCCTGAGCTATGGTGGGGATTTGCATGGTGCAGCCATGCAGCAGTGTGGTGCAGTGGGATTGGAGATCCCTCGAGGTGGGGGTGGCCCTGGGAGTGGGGGTGACCCTGGAGGTCTGCCAGGGGGCTAAGGTCCCAGGGGGGTGCCCACGGCACAGTCCTGCAGCAGTGGGGTCAGTGGGGCTTGGGGTCCCTTGGGGTCTGCAGTGAGTGTAGGGGTTCAGTGACTCTGAGGGTGACCTTGGGGATCCACAGTGGATTTAGGGGATAACCTTGGGGGTCTGCCATGGGGCTGGAGATGCGGTGGGGCTGAGGGTGACCCGGGGGGTTCCACAGTGCGGCTGAGGGTGATCTGGGGAGGTCCACAGTGGGGCTGGAGGTGATCCAGGTGGTTCACAGTGGATCCAGGGAATGACCCCAGGAGTTTGCCATGAGGCTGGAGATGCAGTGAGGCTGGGGGTGATGTGGGGGGGGCACAGTGGGTCTGAGGCTGACCCTGAGGGTCTGCAGTGGGTCTGGGGCATCGGGTACGCACAGAGCAGTCCTGCAGCAGGTCCTCCAGGCGGGTGACAGTGACACCGCGGTCGCAGGTGAACTTCCTCCTCATGGCCTCCTCTGTTCTGCGCAGCAGCTCCTGCATTTCCTGCACCTCGGTGAAGAACTGCGGGGATGGGGGGCAAGGGGGTTGGCACCGACCACAGTGGTTGGCACCGACCCCACCCTGCCCTGCCTAGCTGTGCCCGGCGGTGCCCACCTGGAAGTAGATGCTGTTCTCCTTCAGGTGCCGCTCGATGCAGCAGCACAGTTGGAGCATCCAACTCCACTGGGTCTGCAGTGCTGCCAGGAATGCCTGTGGGCACGGAGATGGGCGCTGGCACCAGAACTGATACTGCCAATGGCACTGCCAATGGCAATGGCGCCAGCACCAGCACTGCCAGCGTCATCAGTAACAGTACCACCAATGTCAACAGCACTGGCACCAGCATTGGCACTGCTATTAGCACCACCACCAACAGCCCCAGCACTGCCAATGCTAATGGCACCAGCACTGGTGCCAGCCAACCGCCTGCACTGCCACAGCCCCATACCAGTGACCCACACCTGTGCCCCGCTGTGCGCACAGCCCAGTGCCCACCACCCCACAACCCATCTCCATGATTTGCTGTGCTCTGGCTTCCCAGACCCTCCAGCCCCATCGGTGCCTGCAGTGCCCACCTCCAATGTCTGCCTGCCTGGGTGCTCCTCTTGCAGAAGCCTCTCGCCAGTGCTCTGCAACTCCTGTACCCGCCGCTCCCGCAGCTCCAGCTCCCGCATCAGTGCCTGGCACCAAGGACAGCACATCAGGCACTGGCACCAGCCCTGGCACCAGCATCAGCCCCTGACCAGTGAAGTCAACAGAGGAGGAGCCACCTGCTCCAGCTCTGAGATAACAAAGATAAAGGTACAGCTGGCACGGGGGGTACAGCTAGCATGGGGGGCACGCACCCACAAGGAGGGGGTGGCACAGTGGTAGGATGGCATAGTGACACAGTGGCATAGTGACGTGGCTGGGATGGCCAAAAGGCATCCCCCTGGTCTGTGGTGTGGGGGCACCTCCAAACCCTATCCCCTCCACCCATCCCAGAGGGACAGGAAGGGTGTAGGGTGGCATGGCAGCAGGTGCCAGGCCATCAGCTGGCACAGGGTGGCAGGCTGCCCCATACCGAGTAGCTGTCCTTTTTGGCTGTCATGTTGGGGTTGTGGTGGCTCCAGTCGAAGGTGACCTCCTCCTCTTCACGCTCACTCAGCCACAGTAGCTCCTTGGTGGCAGCACTGACGAAGCTCTGCAGGCTTTCCAGGTGCCGCAGACGTGACTTGGATGAGGTCTGGGGTGGGCACAGGGGGCACTGAGCCTGTGCCCTCTACCCCACAGTGCCCCACATTGCTCACACATCTGCCCTGTCGTCCTCTGCCCCATAGTGCCTCACATCTTGCCTGCCCATCATCATCCTCCTCCCCATCATCCTCCACCAATTGTCATCCTCCCCACACGCTGACTCAGGCATCTGCCCATCATCATCCTCCCCCCTCACTGCCCCACAACTCTGCCCCCCATGATCTTCCCCTCCAATTGCCCCACAAGTCTGCCCCCATCCTCCACCCCATCATCATCCTCCTACCATTGCCCCCCATCTTCCTCACAGATCTGCACCCCTTCCCCATTTCCCCATGTCCTGCTTCCCTTTCATCACCTCCTGCCCCCCAGTTGCCCCTCTGGTGTCCTACTGCTCCCCCTCCCCCCCAACCCTGTTCCCCCTGCCACTTCTCCAAGTCCCCCATCACCCCTGGTGCCCCTCAGTGCCCCCTCACCAGCAGCTTCCCGTACTGCAGCTCCAGTTTGCCCAGGCACTCCCGATAGGCACCGCGGGACCCAGGGGAAAGCTGGGCCTGGGGTGACCCAAAAGTGAGTGTGGAGACCCCTGCACGGCCCTGGGGACATCCCCAGCCCCATGGAAACCCCCAGAGACCTTTGGAGCCCCCCAACAGTGGCTCTGGGGAGGGAGCCTCATTCAAAGGACCCCCTGGAGGCCCCCAAAGCTGGTCTTGATGACCCCTGAGAGCAGGGACAGGGGATCTAAGGTGCACAGGGGTCATGAAGGTCTTGGGGTATGTGGGGGCATAGGGGATATGATGAGCACAGGGGACAGAGTGGGTATTGGGATCTGGTGGGGTATGGGGGGCACAGAGGACAGGATGGGCACAGGGTACATGGGGAGCAAGAGGGACACAGAGGGTATTAGGATCTTGTGGTAGCATGGGGTGCACAGTGGACATGGTGGGCACAAGGCACTTGGGCGGCATGGGGAGTAAGAGAGACATCAGTATCTTGCAAGGCACAGGGGGCATGGTTGGCATGGGGGACATTGGTATCTTGTGGGGCACAGGGAGGATGAGGGGCATGGTGGGCACAGGCTGCTGGGAGTGGGTCCTCCATCCCCAGTGTCAGCCAACAGCGATGCCCACCTCGTCAGACCGTGCCCGGTCGATCTTGGCACGGAACTCCTCGATGGACTGATGCAAGCCACGGTGGCTGCCCAGCTGTGCCTCCACAGTGGGCAGGTCCATGCCCCACTCAGCTGCTGCCAGGCGCCGCTGGTTGTCCTCCACCCATGCCAGCAGGTCCTGCAGGTAGCGCAGTGTTGCCTCCTCCAGCTCTGCCCTCGGCCGCTGGGGCACTGCTGCCGTCGTCATCACCGTTGTCGCAGTTGGCACCACCGTGGGCACTGCGCCTGATTTGAGCCGCAGGTTGTACTCGGTGCGGATGGCGACCAGGCGCTCATGCAGGCGGTACACCCTGCAGGGGGCACAGGTGGGAAGAGGCTCAGCATGGGCACAAGGGACTTGAGGAGGCACAGGAATCTGGGACACGGAGGGTATGATGAGGATGGAGGGCACAAAGGACATGGTGGATGCACGGGGACGTGGTAGACACAAGGGACATGGCAGGCAGAGGGAGAATGGTGGGCACAGGGGGCAATGGAAGCAGAGAGGACACAGGGGGGCACAGAAGGCACAACAAAGACGAGGGGCATGGTAGGCACAGAGAACATGAGGGCAGAGGGACATGAAGGGCATTGGGTGTGGGCACAAGTGCCAGGGTGGCTGTCACAGGTGCAGATGAATTTAAGGTGGGTGCAAGGTGGGTGCAGGGTGAGTAAAAGTGGGTGCAGGCTGGGTAAAGGTGGTTTCAGGGTGGGCATAGGGTGAGCAGGTGGGTACAGAGGGCACACGCTGGTGGTACATCTGCTCAGTCTGTGGGTGCAGATAGGTACAGGGTGAGTTCAGGGTGGGCAGAGGGTGGCATGGTGGGCACGCACCGGCGGTACATCTGCTCGCCCTGTGGGTGCCGCCCATCCTTCAGGGTCTGGACGTCGTTGAACAGCAGCCGGATCATGCCATCTGCCTTGTCCAGGTCCCGCTCCAGCTCTGCTGCCCGCTGTGCCGCCTTGCCCGATGCCAGCAGCCGCACATCCTGCAAGCACACAAGGTCAGGGCACGGCGTGGGGCATGGCCAGGCACCCCCCCACCCTGTGGTGCCCCCACACTCACAGCCTGGAGCAGGGCATCGGCCTGATTGAGCTGCTCCTCGCACAGCCCCGACTCCATCTGTAGCTTGGTGACCACACGCTGCAGCCTCTCCAGCCTGTGGGCATAGGTACAGCGTTGGCATGACATAGGCACACAGGCACCAACCCTGGCCACATGGCACAGCTAGTGCCATATAGGGTGCCAATCCCATTCATGGTATGGATACTGCCCCATGGAGTGCCAATGGCATCCATACATGTGCCACAGGGCACTCATTCCAGTGGTGCATGGCATGGATTGTGTCCTATGGGGTGTCAACCCCATCCATGCCACAGCTCCTGCCCCACAGGGCACAGATCCCAGCCGTGGGAACCAGCAGGGCCCCCACCCAGCTCCCGTATGCCCATGCCACGGATCCCACGCCTGCTGGGCACGGATCCTGCCTGTGCACAGCCCTGATCCCACTAAGCCCAAATCCCACCCTAGCCTGGCACTGTTCCCATCCCTGTACAGCACAGATCCTGTACATTCCTGGCACGGATCCCATTCCCTCAGCCGCCCTGATCCC